>CM076573.1:499900640-499966765 GCA_034641835.2 Pinus albicaulis
TTTGTTTTTCTTGCTTAGCAGGCCCAGTTAATTGGGCTGCTTTTAGTTTATTTTACTGTGCTGGACCTTTAAGTAATATTTTTGAATTCCGTAAATTAAACGTTCAAGACTGGTTTCCCCGTATGAGGGCAGTCTTCTTAATTTTTTGATTTTTTGATGACAAATTTGCCATGAGTATGGCCAGGAAATGTTTTTGACTTCGGTGTAATTTTATTCACAATGTTAATAGATTAACTTTACTTTGAATTCTCACATGATTAGCGTTTTTCTTGATCTGTTCAAGGATTTTGGGTACTTTAATTTGTATTTGGAACAATGGACGTCGGTACTCTATCTGTTGCTTTACTGCTCTACATACTACTATTTCACTTTCTTATAGATGCCTCGGGCATATTTGAATGCTTTCTCAGATTGTCGATAATCTCCATGTGGACCGTTACTGGATTTTATATCATGTCCTTGTATGTGACATGGGGTATTTTTCTATCATTGTCTCGGGTGGGACTTCCACTTTTCTGGATGGATATTTGGGTTCCAATCTTCAGATGTGAAAATGTAATGACTTCATGGACTGTTTTACTTCATATAATATATTCAAAATAGCATTTTTTCTCTTCTCAAAAAAAAATGATTAATGTTTATCATTCTGCCTTCAAAACTAGCGATGCTGGTCTATGTTGCTGGTTTATTGATATGGTCTGATGGTCTTTTTATATTTTGGACATATCACACTCCTCACATGATTAGCGTTTTTCTCTGTTCAAGAATTTTGGGTACTTTAATTTGTATTTGGAACAATGGACGTCGGTACGTACTCTATCTGTTGCTTTACTATTCTACATACTGCTATTTCACTTTCTTATAGATGCCTTGGGCATATTTGGATGCTTTCTCAGATTGTCGATAATCTCCATGTGGACCGTTACTGGGTTTTATATCAAGTCGCCGTATGTGACATGGGGTATTTTTCTATCATTGTCTGGGGTGGGACTTCCACTTTTCTGGATGGATATTTGGGTTCCAATCTTAAGATGTGAAAATGTAATGACTTCATGGACTGTTTTACTTCATACAATATATTGAAAACATCGTTTTTTCTCTTGTGAAAAAAAAATGATTAATGTTTATCACTCTGCCTTCAAAACTAGCGATGCTGGTCTATGTTGCTGGTTTATTGATATGGTCCGATGGTCTTTTTATATTTTGGACATATCACACTCACATGATTAGCGTTTTTCTCTGTTCAAGGATTTTGGGTACTTTAATTTGTATTTGGAACAATGGACGTCGGTACTCTATCTGTTGCTTTACTATTCTACATACCGCTATTTCACTTTCTTATAGATGCCTCGAGCATATTTGGATGCTTTCTCAGATTGTCGATAATCTCCATGTGGACCGTTACTGGGTTTTATATCAAGTCCCTGTATGTGACATGGGGTATTTTTCTATCAATGTCTGGGGTGGGACTTCCACTTTTCTGGATGTATATTTGGGTTCCAATCTTCAGATGTGAAAATGTAATGATTTCATGGACTGTTTTACTTCATATAATATATTCAAAACAACGTTTTTTCTCTTGTGAAAAAAAAATGATTAATGTTTATCACTCCGCCTTCAAAACTAGCGATGCTGGTCTATGTTGCTGGTTTATTGATATGGTCTGATGGTCTTTTTATATTTTGGACATATCACACTCCTCACATGATTATGATTAGCGTTTTTCTCTGTTGCATGGTTTTGGGTACTTTAATTTGTATTTGGAACAATGGACGTCGGTACTCTATCTGTTGCTTTACTATTCTACATACTGTTATTTCACTTTCATGGACTGTTTTACTTCACTGTTGTAGGGTTTTGGGTACTTTAATTTGTATTTGGAACAATGGACGTCGGTACTCTATCTGTTGCTTTACTATTCTACATACTGCTATTTCACTTTCATGGACTGTTTTACTTCATATACTGAAAATTGAACCCTCCGTCGGTCTACCGACGCCTTGTAGACGTCGGAACTGCGACAACCCAGAAACGTCGGAAGAGAGACAGTATGAAAACGTCGGACCACATATCGTCGGAATTACGACATCTTCCAGACGTCGGAAGAGTGACGTCCAAAACGTCGAACCACGTTTAGTCGGAATTGCGACAGTTTACAAGCGTCGGAAGAGCGACGCCAAAACGTCGGACCACGTTTAGTCGGAACTGCGACGGTTTATAAGCGTCGGAAGAACGACGTCCAAAACATCGAACCACATTTCACCGGAAGTGCGACAGTTTACAAACGTCGGAGGCGCGACGGTTTGTGAGACGTCGGAAGAGTGACGCCTGTTCGGAACGACGGAAGAAGTGTCGATAGTGCGACACTTTTTACTTGCGTCGGAACGGCGACGGCATGACAAACCACGGTTTGTCCGCCCCTGAACTGTCGCTCTTGCGACGAATATGTGTCGGAATAGCGACGAATTGGCCGTCGGAATTTCCGCCAAATTCTCTAGTGCCATGAAAATGCGTTTAGGCAGGTCGGGTCGGGTCGTGTCATGCTATGTGAACGCGCTTGAGGAAATGCATTCGAGCGGGTTGGATCATGTGAGGGCGCCTAAGGAAATTCATTCGAGTGGGTTGGGTCGTGCTGTGTGAGGGTGCCCAAGGAAATGCTTTCAGGTGGGTCGAGTCAGGTCATGTCGTGCGAGGGCACTGAAGGAAACGTGTTTGGGCATGTCGGGTTGGGTCGGGTCGTGTCGTGTGAGGGCGGCTAGGAAAACGCATTCGGGCGGGTCAGGTCGGGTCGTGTCATGTGAGGGCGCCCAAGAAAACACGTTCGAATGGGTTAGGTTGGGTCGTGCCATGTGAGGGTACCAAAGGATATGCGTTCGAGCATGTTGGGTCGTGTGAGTGTGCTCAAGGAATCGCCTTCGAGTGGGTCGGGTCGGGTCGGTTCGGGTTGTGCCATGTGAGGGCGCCTAAGGAAATACTTTTGGGCAGGTCGGTTCGTGTTGTGCGAGGGCGCCAAAGGAAACGTGTTCGGGAGAGTCAGGTCATGTCATGTGAGGGCACCTACGAAAACACGTTAAGGCGGGTCGGGTCGGGTTGTGACATGTGAGGGCGCCCAAGGAAATGCGTTCAGGCAGGTTGGGTCAGGTCATGCCGTGTGAGGGCACCCGAGGAAGCGTGTTCGAGAAGGTTGGGTCAGGTCGTGTCATGTGAGGGTGCCCAAGGAAACACGTTCGTGCAAGTCGCATCGGGTCGGGTCGTGTCGTGTGAGGGCGCCCAGGAAAATGCGTTCGGGTGGGTTAGGTCGGTTTGTGTCATGTGAGGCCACCAAAGGGAAACACGTTTGGGTGGGTCAGGTCATGTGAGGGTGCCCAAGGAACACATCTGGGTTGGGTCGCGTCATGTCGTGTGAGGAGGCCCAAGGAAACACGTTCGGGTGGGTCAAATCGGGTCAGGTCGGGTCGTGTTGTTTGAGGCCACCCAAGGAAACACGTTCGGTTGGGTTGGGCCATGTCGTGTGAGGGCGCCTAATGAAAAGTGTTCGGGCAGGTCGGGTTGGGTCGGGTTGTGTCGTGTGAGGACGCCCAGGAAAATGTGTTCGGGCAGGTCGGGTCGGTTTAGGTCGTGCCGTGTGAGGGTGCCCAATGAAATTCATTCGAGCAGGTTGGGTCATGGAGGGCACCTAAGGAAACGTGTTCAGGTGGGTCGGGTTGGGTCATGTCGTGTGTTAACACTAGAAAATTGTACAAGAAAAATACGGCATTATTTAATGTCAAGAAAAATGATTTACATGGCTGGAAGACATTACAGAATCTGAAAAGTATTTAAAAATCTCTAAGGTCTGAGGAAAAATAAAATTTGAGCAAGTCATAAATTCTTTGGCACGCATTATCCTTCGTGAAGAGCACCTTTGTGCGCATTATGACCTGAAATGCGTGCAATCCTGGGAGTGGAAAAATGTCACTTTCCGAGACCACACAAAGCACACTCCAAGACAATGATTCCTCACTCAAAACCACCTAAGGACAACCACCAAAACCTCCTTAAACATCAAGTGAGCACACAATGGAATATTTGGAGCACACAAAGGAATCATCCCCCTCTCTTGGGTCACCATCCATAATGTACCAAGAGAGGGAAGGAGGATTTGAATTCTTCTATATAAGGTCACCATGAGATGAAGAATGAGTGAACACATTGTTATGATGGCCAGAATTGCCAAGCAATACCAGTAGTGTGTGATCCGGAGCTGAAGATAGAGGGGACTCAATTGTTGGCCATCTAACAAGTTCATTCCACCATAGTAGAGAGAGAGGGAGACTTTGCACTGAGGCAAGCTTGGGGTAAAAACATCTTTGCATCGGGACTTAGAACCCATGTTATAGGGGCCCTTTGGAAAGAGGGTAAAGTTTCATCCTTGTTTCCTACTAGCACTCAATAAGAGGGGCCAAAGAGCCACCGTTCATATTATTGTAGATGTTTGACTCTTTTCAAAGCTCTTGTTTATTTTTTTTAGTTTTAGTTTAGTTTTAGTTTATATATGCATGCTATTTCTCTATCTAGTATGCTTATGATTCTAGCTTTTTCCACTAACTTGCTTGACTCCACTTCTTTTCTGCCTGTTACCAGTAACTTAAGTGTGTAGACCACATCCCTTAAGTTGGTGTGATTTTGTACATATGTGCACCAAACACACTCAAACAGGGCTGGCGACTCTAGTAATGCTTATTACCAAGTTTATGTGGTTGTGCCTTTTTTTGCAGAGACCTCTGTCTGTACTATGGAGTGGAGCTGAATTTACCCTGATTTCTCTTGCAGTCCCTAGCTCATCCCAAGTGACAGACTGAAGCAGAAAAACTCCAAAAATTACTTTTTCAAGAATTTTCGCGCTTTTCCTTCCCACAGACGTGCCGAGGGAGCGTGTTCAGAGCTGACCTGTGCGCAGACATCGTGCTTGTTTCAGCCTTTTGAGCGCAAAAGACAGAAAGAGAAAATTCTCCCTTATTTCTATCTTTTCCTGCTTGTAAAGTTCTTGGCAGTCCCTATTACACCTTCCAGCACTGGTTGTGGTACTCCGCAGCGTGCTAAAGCTCACTCTTAGTTGCTTTTTGTAGGCTTAGTGTTAGTTTTATTTCAAGTTGGTTTTTGCAAAGTTCACACATAGTTTAAGTAGGGGGGAAAATAACTTGCATTCCGAAAATATTTCATGTTTTGAAAATTTTGGTACCAACACACCTAGATAACTAGCCAAAGTAAGGGGCCCAAGACCACGCATGTGTAGCTAGTTTCTTTTTTCTAGTGTAAAAGTTATTAGTTTAGTTCAATTTTTACACTAGGATTTTCGGGACTAGGATTGAATTGTTGATAGAAGAGCAAGTAATCTCTACTACCTTTTCACCCTCCAGTGATCCTAGGTAAGCATATGAACACTCCCTATTCACAACTCGCCATCCCTATAGTTTATCAGATAGATTAACTAGGAAAAATAGAAAGCGGCCCATATCCGCACATTTTTTTTTTTTAGCAAGGAACAATACAACATAGTTTAAATAGGGGATTTTGAAAAGGATCATTGAATATCCACATGTTCAAACTATGTGCTTCTCCACTTTGTTCTCACACACATTCACTCACTAAGCAAAGCAAAGACACCTAAAACTAACTTAACCAAACTCACTAAATTCTCTCCACAAGGGCCACAAAATAATTTATAGCTTAAGTTAGGATCAAGGGGGTAGGCATCCAATAAGCCACCTTGATCATTATTCATCTTGAAACATAGAATTTGACTATTTAGGGAGATTCAAATCCACCTATGAGCCAACAGAAAAGAAAACCCGAGCACGACAGAGATCTGTTTCAGAGGGGGTTAGGCTTAGGCGCAGTGCGTGCAGTATCAGTTGGGGCTACCTGACCCGATTAATACTCGATACTGTTAGTTGACTTACCAAGAAGCCTAATAATTGAACGCTCACGTGGGATGGTGGTACTTAATGACCAAAAATAGGGCATCCTTTCCTTATAGGTGACGGTGCAGGTAAGCGCCAGATCCTCTACCCTTACCTTGGTGGATTTTCTTCAGCTGACTGGGGGCGTCTCTAGCTCTTACAGGACATTGTGACAGCACTCACAAGATATATTCTCAAGGCCCAGTTACATTTGAGTATGTGAGGATGAATAGGTCTTCTAGTATTTTGAGTATCATACGCAAACAAACAAAAACATATTTTTTGATTACTTGAGCACATATAATTAATTTAAAGGGAAAATTTATTTTATTTTTTTATTTTTTTTTATTTTTATGTATGTGATCATAATTTTTCTTTGATCGTAGACTCTATCCTCTCAAAATTTTCCAAAACTAAACCTAGTCGACACTAGAACGAACCCAACGAGACCTTGTTGATCTAGGCGTCTTTTGGACCTCCCCCCATTACCGGGAGGGGTTCCATGTCTTCAGCCGTTTAGGCGTCAAAGAAGGAACACTGCCACCATTATTGGGGCATCCGTAGTTGGGAACCCTAGTCAGTCTCCCAACACCACACCACACACCACTCCCCCCACGACCCCCAGGGGGCCCCAGGGGACAGAGGAGTGCATGCCATTCGGAAAGTCAACCGAATACACAACAGGGTACGTCACAGACCAACCCTCTTCCTAACCAGAACTTTGTGTTTTCACACATTGCAATGGTGTCAACCTCCCAGCCACCTTTCTTAGCTTCATTGAATCTGCCCGATTTAACCAAGCTGACGAATGACCCCATTGCACATAACCCTACATGGCCTCCCATGCCCACAAAGCTCCCTTTGTATATTCCAAATTTTGAAGGAAAGTAAGTGGAAGACGCAGGTAATCATGCCATGACCTTCCACCTGTGGTGCTCATCAAACAGTATCATTGACGACACTATTCGATTGAGAATATTTTAACGCACTCTGACAGGAGTAGCCGTGAAGTGGTACGTGGAGCAACCCTTAGCTTCACATGGAATGTTTGGTGCCCACCACATTCTTAACATATTTTCAGTTACCCATTCACCATGATTCCGGAATGGAATTACTGACACATTTCAGACAAACCCCCGCCGTCCATATCTTGGGACATCTCCACGAATGGAGGCGACGTCGTAGTTTATGTAAAGAATAACTCGACAACTGGGTTATTTTAGATTTTTTCCTGAAAACTCTAACGGTAGAGATTTCGAAGGATGTGGCGCAACATAGGCCCACATCCGAAGAGGATACCATCAGCAAAGCGCAATCACTTGAGCTGATTTATACGTAGTCAAGATACATTTACAACATCCTGCCTAATGCCCCGCACCTGCAAACTTATAACGAATTTCCAGGTGCGTCGAACTCTACAAACAGACTAATTGGGTCATTGACCCAAGGTTACCTAGGTAGCAACAGTCAAAACCCCAATTACATGTACACTTCTACCCAGAACATACCTCAAATCGGTTTTCAAAGTCAATATATGCCTCAGAAAAATTTGACCAATAGGGCGCCAACGTATCACCAGGGAGGACCTTATCCTTCGGCTCAGGGGACGTAGTACGTAGAAAGAAAAACTGACAGAAGGGCTTCCCTCCAACAGCCAGGTGAAAACCAGGGACCGCGTTATGCTTAGTCCCCAGCACAAGACCTGCCTATGCAGACCAATGCACAGGTGAACTTTGTGCAGCCTTCCCAAAACCAACCTCACCAATATAACCAGGAGAACTACCTGTTGTGTTCCTAGTGATTTGGTCTACTGGCATACCAAATGACCAGGAAACATCATAACCACTTTGGGATCTTAGGATCTAGCCCTCCTGGATCCAGAGAGGGATCTCTCTATAAAGATGGAAAATAATATATCTTTTCAGTTCAATTCAAGGTATTAGGCTATTTATAGAGCACAGGGGTTTTTGATTTGTTTGTTTGGTTGGGAAACATTGACAGAAGGGTTTAGTGTAAGGTAAAGGAAATGAGTAGTGAAGGATTTTTGGCAATGGGGAGATAATTCAAAGAGAATACAAGTCCATTGGGCTATGGGGTCATAAAAGGGTTTACTTGCAATCCAAATATCCAAGGCTTTAAAAGGGCTAGTCATCTAAAACAGAGGATCTCTTAGGATGATTGTATGGGATGAAACAACAAGGAAATGAATGGGAATAACAAGGAAAAAATTCCAAGGTGACCACTTCAGAGTAAGTCAAGGGACATGGCATACCTTATACCACTATGATCAATACTACTGATGAGGCTAACTCCAAAGACAAAAATCCAACAGTCCTCCTGACTACTTTCAGACAGTAGAAAACACTTAAGTTCAAACACAGAGTGAATCCTAAGATCAGAGAAAGACTTTTAACCTTATCTTCTTTTGAAATTCAACTCAAATGGATCTTAGAAAGTTAGCTGTTGGAAAGGGAACATAGGGGACAGGGCTAATCACTAAATCTCCCTATTTCCCACTTCTTTCAGCTGAACCAAACAAGAAAATCTAAGAAACAAACTCTAAATTCATACATCAGTAAGTATGGGAAAGCCAACTCTTTAACTGGTTAAATTATATTGAATTTGTTCTAAGATACACAAATAGCAGAAAACATAAAGATAAGAATGTGTAGAAAGCATTAGGGTACTTTCAACAGTATATCCTAAGATAAAATTACTGTTTCTTATTAGAGATAATGAAACATAATGTAACACAGAGGGAAGACAATAACAGAGAAGGGACACATCACCAATGACTTAGATCAGGATCCAATGAGCATGCTTGTCATATTAGTTGAGCAAAAATAGTCATATACATTCTTGTCCAATAGCTTGATACAATCCAGAAACCATCTCCCAGCCTATTTACAACTACTACCCAGGGAACTCTAACTCAGTAAACAACTTACCATCAGTTGATTTCCAACAACCAACAACCCTTTACAATGTATTTTCGATGAGTTCTTATAGGTGAATGAGTGATAGTAGTGGTAGATAGGACTTATTTGATTCATTAATATAGAGGGGAAGAAGTATTCGAATGCCTACTCTGCTTAATGGTTTTACATTAACTGCTGGTACCCTTTAGATGAATTAGGAGTATTTGTCAGGTTGACAATAACTCCTAGGGTATGTTCTTTGAAATAATTTTCTGGCCGTAGTACTCTGTTTTGTCTCCTGAGACAAGTAAGATGGATAATCTGGTTTTCAGGTCTTCCATGCTGTGCAACCAATGTACTGACATTCTAGGAATTTCTGTCAGAGTAATAACCATTCTGGGGCTAGATGAAGAATGAAATAGGCTGAGGGAGTTTGTACTACCTTAGGGAATGAACACTCTGCTAATAGGTCTCCTTTTTTATTTTGATCACTGATAGTCTGCATTTAATCTTCAGATTGAGTGTCAAATATTTAGTATTATGCATTAAACTGTAATCCTTTCTTATACTCTTTATTGTTTCTTCTGTACAGGTGTCTGGGACTTTCGCTGATCTGGAGGGTTTGCTGAGGATCAGAGATAATGATTTGTTGAATGACATGAAATTGAACCCTTTCTATTTCCTTTCTTTGCAATATTTGGCCACAGGATCGTCACCCTGCAACCTCTATCACCTGACTATGACTGTGGAAATCACATGTATTAATAACCCATTGAAACCTGCAAAAACACAGAAAAAATGTTATGAAATCTTGTGGGATCTTGGATAACTACGACAGAGGCTCGAGGGCATGGAAAAGGAGTAGTGCGAGTGGTGGAATGCGGAGGTGGAGGAGCGAAACCCTGGCAGAGAAACTAACCAAGTTTAAATATTAAATGGGGCGCGAAAACGAGGAAAAATGGTTTTAGAAAACTACTGGCGGTTATTGCATAGCAAAAATTCAGTAAGTGGTTTTTCCTGAATGCAATGCGATTCCATAGAATGGTTGACCCGTGGATTTTCAAAACTACCCATTTCGTAAAATTTTGAAACGTTAAACCTCGGGCGCAAGAATTTTGTGATATGCGTCGTCAAACGTTGGATCGGAGGTCCCAGATCCAACGATGCACTATGAGCACGATGAAAAATTCGCATGATAAGTCGTTTGAGTGGAGGCCAGGTGTCAAAGCAATATTGGGCGGGCGTTCGTATATGGTGGATGGTAGGCCTCGACGGAACTGGGTTATCAGGTTTAATGCAGACCATTAGATCATTTAGATCTAAGGCTGAGATTTCATCGCGGGGTCATTATCGGAGGTCGAGAAGGATGAAAAAAAAGTAGGTTTTTGTGAGAGTGCCGATGCAATGAAGGGGATGAAGGTTTAGGCACCCGGTTGTAGGGCCAGGTTATATGGAGGAAGGGGCTGGGGGATTTCAAGCCCTTGGGGCTAATACCTCCATAGAGTAAAAAAGGCTGCTTTAGGCCTTAAAAAGGGATTTTAAGGCTGAATGAAGGTTCCGATAGGTGGAAAAGGGGATTTTAAACCAGATATGAGGGAGATACAAGGTTTAAGGGGGAAATTTGGATAAAATGGGCTTTGAGGGGTAATCATGAGGGAGAAAAGGGAATATGGGGGGTGGGGGTAAATTAGAGGATGAAATGGTGGAGATGGAGGCCTTTTAAAGCAGTTCCCTTCATAGTAGAATAGCAAGTTTTGAACGCCTCTGATAGAAACAACAATGAATATTTCTGAAGGATAAAGACACATGAGACTTCAAGAATGATAGACTTTCAAAGAAAATATTCAATTGAAGGCTAGGTCACAAATTTAGCCACCTTTTTCTTTGTTAAATTATTATAGGTGGCTAACACTACCCTCCTAACGTGGTGAATAAAAAAGAAAAAAACAAGCTAAAAGGGAACCTTAGACAGGGGGGAAACAACTGGAAATGCCCTTCGTGATCCTAGGCTGGTGGCAACTCCAACTAGAATCAAAGCTAGGAGCCAAGAAATGCCCAACAATAGAGCAAACAGACACCTCTCCAAACAAACCATTCTTGTTTGATATGTGGTGACTACGACCATTATACTCACCACTGTTCCGATCTCCCTGAGCTAAAGAAGCTACAGAGTAACCGAGGACAAGGAGGATCTTCCCAGCAACCAGCTGTGATGTAGGAACCTTTCCCCCATCAAGGGACGGTAAGCACTCAACAACAAAATACAAACGACTTTGGTAAAAGAAACAATGAAAACTACATGATTGGCAAAGAGATGTTTTTCCAAACAAAAAATCACAATTACGACACCCCACCAAACACCAATACGTCAGGGGCAAGTACCAGTGCACCGACTACACCTTTGACCATTTCAAATATGCCTATCGAAAAATTGCCAAAAATGGCGAAGGGACCCAATAGGCGAGCAGGAAACTACTCCAAAGCGACCAATAATTATAGCATCGTCGACGATTTAACACAATATCCCACTGCTATGTTAGCTTTGGAAGTACTGCAGTCATGCCCAAAACAATGAAAAGCCCTAATTTCCACATTAGGCGCTATCAACCCTGCCGATACACGCCTAATGGCTTTTCACTTAGATAAAGCCACCCCCGGGCTTCCTTCCATGGTTGCCTTCTAGATACCAGTGTCGGTACAGAATATCACAATTCACTGATGTGTCATAGACGAGGGTGCATCCACGTGCATCATGTCCAAAAATTTTTGGCAGAAGTTAGGGTCTCTCGAACTAAAACCCTCAATCATTACACTTAGAGCATACGACGGTCATCCATCAACGCCCGTTGGCCTCTATCAAAACCTCTTGGTCTGCTTAACTAGAAAGACGGTCCACATAGAAATTGAAGTCTTGGATGCTCACATGGACTACAATATACTCCTTGGGTGGAGTTATATGTACGCCATGTCAGCCATAGCCCCCTCCGTCTTCTGCATCATGATGTTCCCCCATGAGGACCACATCATTACTGTAGAAAAATTGACGCATAACAAGAAGCGACCCCTAACAAACACTGATGTAATTCTACCCTATGTAGATACATCCTCAGAAACTCTCTCACGGTACTAAGAATATGGCCTCGGCCAGTTCAAACCGTCGTTCATTCTAGGGTCATTCCTAGGAGATCCACCCATAATCCTTGAGTCATCACCCGATGTCACAAGGGCTCAGGTGTGCATGATTTCCACATCAAGCACCGAAGCTAGTTAGGACATGGACACAAGCAGTAATGGCACCGAGTCATCAACCACGAAAACCTCTCTAGCCTACGCCGCCTCCCAAACCCCTTTCCTCTACCCCCTAGCTGGTTTCGTCTCCCAATAGGTTTTGACAACACTGGTATTACCAAACATATAATTGGAAATACCAGTTTGGTACCTCATTCCCCCTACGAGAATAGGAGCCACCCACATCAGTGCCATAGGATTGAAGCCCCTCAGTCCCGAGGTGGCCCCATCCATACAAGAAACGGTTGAAACCACCCCTGCAAAGGAAATTCCCATTGCAAAACCAGTGATCGCGGCTAATAAAACCGAGCAAAGAGGAAAGAAGATGGTGACCCCCACCATACAACAAGAATCACCAGTCTACGCCATATGCGATGTAATAGGTCACCCTACCCATATCTATCCAGATCTGGATGAATTAAAACCACTCCTTGGTTCTGAGACAAACATCGCAACGCTGCGTTACCATAAAAAGGAACCTACCACCAAAAGTAAAGGAAAATCATTGCGTACCAATCTTGCATGTGCTCTCTGCAGCAACTACGGGCACTGTACCCATCATTTCCTAGAGATCCCGCGATATAGAGATGCCTTACATGCCATTGAGCGATCCTATCAAGAGGATCCCCCCACCCAATTTGTCGAGAACATCGTATCATCCTGTACTTACAGGAAGAATGGAGATCACTTGAAAGGCTCCCCACCATACCCCCTCCCCCAATCAAAAGGTGATTACTTTGTGATGAACTTGATCATTTCATCATTGACTGCCCAGCTTTGGAAATGTTCCAAAGATGGTATCCAGTCAATATAGTATACTGCACCAACATGGATGTCCCATATTCATGTCAAAACCACCCAGTATGTCGTTGTCACTACATACCAAGATTCCGTGCAGCACTAGCTTGTATGCGATCAACCATAGTCCACCTCTCCTGAGAAGATGGCATAGACTCGGAATCCATGAACAATTCGAAAACCCAAGAGGATGTGATAGACAGATCCATCCTATGCTTGTCAACTGAGAGGCGACCAATCAGGGAGATTCTGCCCCCACCAAATGCCAACAACACGAAACACCATATCCGATTCATATCATCATGTATCAGATCCATGACTCAAGCTGTCTGCTCATCTACCATAGGTGTCGAGTTAGCTGCAAATACGAGAGTAGCTGTACCTACGACAGTGCAGAACCAATCTATCGGCACTCTGTCGACCGCATCTAGTTCCACCACATCGATGATGGAATCCTTCTCATGTCTCTTAACTAGCTCCACGCGGATTAACCCCATTTAGCATAACCTTGTGCAGGAACAGTCCCCCTTAGGATCCTTATTTAGTTCCGATGAAGACATCCTAGAGGCTATGACAGAGCTAGATTATCCATGGGATGCAATGCATCAACATTCGATTTTTCTCCACAAGCACACGTTTAGTCCTAACAAGAAAAAGAACAAGATATCTATGCTATCGAGCCAAAGGTTTTCCTTGCATCAGGGAAAGTCGATTGCTTCAAAAACCCCATCCCAGTGCCCAATGCATTTGAGGAAGGAAACATGTCAAACATCTCTCCTACCATTAAGGTGAACATATCCCAAAATCCTACAAAGGTCAAAGAAATCTCACTCGGGGCAGCATGCTCTCTAGAGGAAATAACCTCTTATACCCAATTGCTACAAGAGTATCGAGATATCTTTGCATGGGACTACTAAGAAATTCATGGGCTTAGTCCTACTATCGTAGAACACCATATTGACACTTGGCTTGAAATACCCCCAGTATGCCAGAAACAACATCAACTGCACCCATCTAAGGTAGAAGCAATAAAACAAGAAATCGACAAGCTTCACAAAGTCGAGTTTATCTACCCCATCGCCTATACATCTTGGGTTTCCAACCCTGTTCTCGTCATGAAAAAATAGGGCACTATACACGTTTGCACTGGTTTTTGGGATTTGAACAAAGCTTTTCATAAAGACAGTTATCCCACCCCATTCATTGACCAAGTCATCGATGCTTGCTCAGGACATGAGGCTCTATCCTTCATGGATGGGTTCTCCAGGTACAATCAAATCCAGATCCGCCATACAGACTAGTACAAAACCATGTTCACCACCCCCTGGGGCACATTCGCATACAAGGTAATGCCATTTGGCCTAAAAAGTGCTGGAGCCACCTTCAAAAGGGCCATGAATTATATATTTCATGACTTGGCACACCTTATCCTCACCTACTTGGATGACCTAACCTTCCGCTCCAAGAAGTGCTCAGACCACCTTGAGGATCTACGATTGGTATTCCAACGATGCCTTCAATACAACCTATGCTTGAAACCCCTCAAGTGTGACTTTTGCATCAACGCAGGAAGACTCTTAGGTTTTATTGTGTCCCAACAAGGCATTTGTGTGGACCCCCTCAAGGTCCAAGCCATCAAAGAGGTACCACCACCTCGAACCATCAGGAAATTTCAAATCCTATAGGGGAAGGCCAATTTTCTGAGACCCTTTGTCCCAGATTATGCCACCTACACTCAAGGGTTCCTATGCCTCCTCTACCAGGACATCCCATTTAAATGGGATGATTATGCCCAGAAAGTGTTCGATGCACTGAAAGAAACATTATATTCAGCACCCCTCATCAGTTCCCCAGACTATGACAAAGATTATATCCTATATCTATCAGATTCCGAGTCCACATTAGCCAGAGTTTTAATCTAGGAAGGCCCAGATGGGAAGGAGCACGTAATATACTATGTTAGCAAAACCTTATCGGTCCCAGCATTAAGATATGAGCCTGAAGAAAAGACTGCACTAGCATTAATTTATGCAGTCCAAAAACTTCACCACTACACCATATTAAGAACCACTACAGTCATTCTAGATATTAATCCCATTAAATACCTACTCACGTGCCGCCTAATGAACCATAAGTATGCCCGCTAGATAGTCATTCTCCAAGAATATGGCTTACAATTTTGCTCCCAAAAAAAGAAAAAAGGCGCTTACCTTAGCAGAGTTCATTATGGACCTCCCAGGAGATACCAAGGGATCACCAGTGAGCGATTCACTACCAGATGAACATCTCTTCTTCGTAGCAACCGATAACCTTTGGTACGGAGACATTCTCCTGTTCCTGCGAACCCAAAAGTTCAGACCTTTTCTCACTCGAGATGACCATTGGTGCATATGCCAGCAGGCCCCCTGATATCTCCTCATGGGAGATGTCTTATACTGACGAGGCATCGACACCATTTTACGGCGATGCCTCACTCATGACCAAGCGGAAAAATCCCTTAATGACTGCCATGGAGGTGCTTATGGCAGCCACCTATCTAGAATGGCTATCGCCCAAAAATTCCTACGGGCAGGATATTTTTGGCTCTCCTTATTTCGCGATTGCATTACAACAGTCAAAATACGTGAACGATGCCAATGCTTCACCCACAAAGCAAGAGAACCTCCTGCTCCTCTACATCCTGTCATTGTCGCTGACCCCTTTTGTAAATGGGGGATTGACTTCATGACGTGCAACCCTGCCTCATCGGGCAACCATAAATACATCATAGTGGCTGTAGATTATTTCACCAAGTGGGCTGAGGCCATGCCTACATATGAAAACACAGCAGAAATTGTCACTCGATTTCCATTTAACCACGTGATCTCCCAGTTCGACGTCCCCAAAAGTTAGTCTCTGACCATGGGAAACACTTAGAGAATGAAGTTTTCAAGGAGCTATCTCACCACCTCGGATTCACCCATGAATTTGCTTTACCATATTACCACTAGTCCAACAAACATGTATAAGCTATAAACAAAGTACTCAAAACTATGTTACAACGCATGGTGAATAACCATAAAACCAACTAGCACCACATGCTCTTTTCCGCCCTGTGGGCATACCACACGGCTGTAAAGACATCCACTGGTTTCACTCCCTTCCACTTGGTATACGGGGTTTAGGTCATGATTCTCATAGAATCCAAGATCCCAAATTTGCATGCCGCCATTGAACTACTGGATGATACCCAGCCTCTAGAACATCGCCTAGTACAACTAGAGCGCGTCGACCACATCAACCCTCGCTCATTCACCGAGGGAGAACTAGTCCTCTGCTATGTTACCAAAAAAGAAGCCCTAGGGCTAGGAAAGTTTGAAACCTTGTGGAAAGGACCCTACATCATCAAACATTGCCTCCGACAGGGGGCATACATCTTGACGGAACCGGACGGGACATGCCTCAGCAACCCTGTCAATGGCCTTTACCTCAAGAAATTTTACCCATAAGGGCCAATACGACCCTCCCCTAGAGTGAACGTACACAAACCTAACCACTGAATTTTTTTGACCAGAAGACTTATTAAACAGGCTCAAAGTGCCACCATGGATCACCAACCTGAACCTTATTTCGGATTTGCTGATGGAGCATCAAGATGGTCTCAAAGTTTAGCCGCAGTTTCTTGGGTCATCTACCACCCTGACCAATTGCCACTCTACTCAAACAGTGTGTGCATCAGTTCAACAACAAACAATCAGGCAGAATATGACGCCGTCACCAGACTTATGTACGACGCCATCCATCGAGGCATACGCCATATGCATGTCTACCTCGATTCCTAGTTAGTAGTATCTTAATTAAGCCAAATATTTGAGACAAGAGATACACATCTATTTAGAAAATATTTGCGTGCAAAAATATTAAGAAGACAATTTGACTATATTACATTCACACATGTACCAAGGAGTCAAAACCAAGTAGTTGATCGCATAGCCAACAATATACTAAACTGGAATGCATCTCGAATAAACTGTTATCACCAAATTGAGTCTTGTTGGGCTGCTTCATTGGTCAACTTGGAGTAACTATTTCAAACCACTTGTAACTAGAAATTATCCTTTCCAGTATGAGAGGGCTCTCTCAAAAGGATAATGGATATTCAATGAACAACTTGAAAGTAGATGGCTAACTTTGAATTGGATTGAATGTGTTTTTATGCAGGTGAAAGATGTATAAGGTTTACTACCATTGGGCTTATGGAGTCAATATGAAAATTAAGTCACAAGACAATCTATCTCATGGAAGCTGAGGCAATTGTGTTCTTATAAAACCACACATGATGGATAGAACAACAAGCTATATGCATACAGGACGTTGGAGCATGTCACCATGAATTCCAAGTGATTATACATAAGCAAACTAATAAAACATGACAATACATCAGACTAGGTGTGTAAATGGAAGTTGGAGCATGTCATCATGAATTCCAAGTGATCATACAACTACAAAATTGAAGATAAATTAAAAGGCTGATATAAGAAACATACATAAGAACACATAGATGAATCTCAGGTCTGAAATAAGCTGCTGCAACTGTATATTACTGATAGACAAAGATTACAAGAGGTGTGCCTTCATAACATCTCCCAACCCTTTCTAACTCTAAAACTAAGTCCTTTATAGAATTAGGACTCATACAAATTATATGCCACCTTTCTAGCTTTGAATTCCCACCATAGAGACCTATTTCAAACATGATTCTATCACTTGGAGACTTCCTAGGGATATTTCTGTTTTGCAGAGTTTGAATACAAAAAGGACTCTTCTTTCATTAATAGTTCAAAAAACCAATTAAATAACCCTTATCAACTGTAGCCAACTAATTTTCTGAGTGTAATAGAGTGCTGATGTGTCATTATGCCACGTGAATGCTGAGATGGACCTCATCCAAGTCGATTTTTTACAATTTTTTCACAAATTTGGTTAGTGAAAATTTTGAAAAAATAGGCTTCAAAGATGATTGTATAATTTCCAAACCTTGATATCTTTGTAGAAACTGAGAGAGGTTTTTGTATATGGAGATATGCTGAAGAAAAAATTATTTCATATTTCCAAAATACATTTTCATTTTCTCAGAAACCTTAAAAAACAATTCGCTACGAAAACAATATTTTAGCAATTTTGTAGCGTTCAAAGATGAGTGTATGATTTCCAAAACCTGATGCCTTTGCAGAAACTGAGAGAGGTTTTTGTAGAGGGGCTTGTGTGGAAAAAAACCTCTTTCATATTTCCAAAATACTTTTTCATTTTCTCATAAATATTAAAAAACAATTCGCTACGAAAACAATTTTTCAGCAGTTTCGTACTGTGCAAGGATGAGTGTATAATTTCCAAAACCTGATGTCTTTGTAGAAACTGAGAGAGGTTTTTGTATAGGGGCCTGTTGTGAAGAAAAAAATCTTTCATATTTACAAAATACTTTTTAATTTTCTCATAAACCTTAAAAAACAATTCGCTACAAAAACAGTTTTCAACAGTTTCATAGCGTACTTTCGTAGCGTACAAAAATGACCTTTGCCATCCGAATTTCTGCTTCTTTTATCTTGCATGGTATTCATCATGTTCTAAAACATCTTCCCTAGCATTTAATCCCCTTGGAAACTACCAAAAGTGGTTTTTTAAACAAAAATAAATCTACAGGTGGTTTCATAGCATTTTCCTGGCTTCAAGCCTAGGAAACACTACGAAACTGTCATAAACAATATAAATTCCAGATTTTTTCCTCGTTTAAAAAATGTACCTTCGAGCTGCATAAATTTGATTTTCAAAATTCCGTTGACCTTTCAAGACATAAACCAACTCAACCTAAGAGCCTTTAGGTGTTTCCTCTTCAAAAAACATCCTTTTCTCCTTTAGCAAGTTTATTCATCATTAAAATGACTCAGTTTTTTCTGAAAACATAGGGTTCAGAGATGAGCTCTTTCCTCCCTATCCTTGATATATATTGAGAAAATGAAGGAGGGTTTTTTAGGTCAATATGGTATGAAGAAAAACCTCTTTTTTTTTTTTGAAACACATCTCTAGCTGTCCTGAATCGACATTCTAAAAACATGTATAAAACATGAAAATTCTGCATTCTGAAAACATAAAACCCTCTTTTCAGAGTTGTAAGCTTGGGAAATGAAATAAGTCAGCAAATGATGACTGATGGAAAATTATGTGACCTATATGGAGGTGTTTTTGAGATGAAATGAGGGTGGTCTTGAAACTTAGGATAGGTTAAATATGAAAAAATGAAATTTCCTATGCTAACTTGAAAAATATTTAAGGAGTCCTTCCCCTTTTGAGGAGTGAACTGTATGACCATGTGAAGTAATGAATCACAAAATTATGAGCGATAAAATAAAAAATCACACGTAAGAAACCAAAAATATAGGTATCCATCATCACAACAACATCCATAAATCGAAACAGGTGACACAACATGTAGAGCCGCAAAAAATATCTCTCATATATATATATATATATCACAACGTATATGTCTGAGTACAAAAATAGTGTCGTTGACCCAACGTCCAACACAAAGATACAAAAATTAGTCAAAAATAACTGAAGCATCCTCATAATAGGCACTTTCCCCATCTACAAGTATACTCTAGGGGGGTGCCCCCTCAGGAGGGGCACCTGGACCCACAACTGCTGCCGGTACCACCACTGGAGATGCCGTCACAACCAAGACTTCTACCCTACGTAAAATAGGCTGATAGTCCCTCTCCTGGGCCATCACAGTCTCTATCCAGACCTCCTCGAGATCATCCATAAAACCTCGAGCAGGCATCCCTTGGGTCAAGCGGTCCACTTGAACCCAGGCATCCTCTAGAATTGACACCTGAGCAGTCAGTTTTGAAATATGAGCCTCTGCCGTATTCGCACGTGCCACGACTGCATCGGCATGAGTTCGCTTGGCCGCAATCTCAGTATTGGCTGAGATGCTGACCTCTCCTCAAGGGCCAACACCACCACCAGGTCCTCCAACAGGATCTCCTACCTGCCCACCCCTAGGTCTCCGTAGAAGACCATGGCCAGCCAATCGAGCCACGGGGCGACCCACCTCGCCAAAATCTGCAAGAGTAACCAAAACTATGTCAGTGTCACTAGAAAAATGCATAAGCACATACATAATCAAATAAATGTAGAAAACATAGAAAACCAAGAGGGAGACCCATATCTGGATCCCCCCGGAAGTCCATCCCCACATATGGGAATGGCAAGAAAATTTGTGGGTTCACCTCAAAATAGGTCTCCATTGTGGTGTTCTAGTAACGCCCCTCCATGCCACCACTGCCTCGCGACATCACCGAAGCCCACCTCCTCATACGAGGCTCCCGTGGCCCCCCAGGAGGCACCACCACTGGCCTTAGCAACACTACCCTCTCCTACATAATGCTGCACAAAATTCTGGCGTACGCAAACAACTTCGATCCACTGTGGACCTTATTGAGTTGTGCTACCATCCCGTCATAACAAAAACGAGCAAAATCATAGAAATGCCCAGACCTCAACCAGCGCAATACTCCAACCTGTGGGCCTGATGCCCAATGCAGAGCGGATGACCCGACAAGTTTCACAATCACCGCCAGAGCACATAACTCTGCCAAATCTATCATTGATGCAATGCTGATGCAACTCTCTGTAAGAGGCGCCCCACCATAGTGATGTCTCCAAAACCTCACCAGATCCACTCTCCTGGAAGGGAGTGGATACCTCAGTGCCTCACCATGAGGTAGTAACTCGGTCACAAAATACACATCTATCTTAGGATGGATGACCAGGTTCGTCCCACGCAGCACAAACATGTTGCGCCTCCTGCGCCAATGTCGGATCAAGTAGCATAACAATCGGTCCTGTGTCCAAAGAAGCTCATTCTACACGAACTTTAGGAGCCCCCATTGCACCAGCTGACGACACGCCCCAACATCAGCAGCCAGTGTAGTATGGAGCTCGGGCCAATCCCGCTCCCTCCACAACAACCTGTCATCCAAACAGGTACCCATAAGTGTTGGAATGGGGTCTCCTAGCAAGCTACAAAACCGGTCCATTTTTGGTTATTTTTTTATATTTAGTATAGCACAGGGGTTTTGGGGTGGGTCAAAGCCCCGAAAGCATTGTAATGGGGTTAAAGGGTAAACTAGGGGTCCAAAAACCATGGGTTGCGGACCATAGGAATGTTAATGCTAGATCGTTATAAATAGAGAGGTATTTCGGATTGTAAGCGGTAAGATTTGATAAGCTATTGATGCGAGCTGTTGTGTAAGAGATATGTTGGGGTTTTTGGGGAGTGAACTCCTGCTGGCTGTGTGCATGGAGATCCTAGTCCAGCTGTATGTGGACCCTGCTGTTGTGTGCGCAGGTTGGGAAGGGAATTGTAAGGGTAACGAATGAATGAATATGCAAGATTATTGGATCTGAATCTGTGAGTACTATTGAATGGATTGCTGATAATTACTGTGTTATGCATTTCTCTGTCTTTTCACTGTGAAGGTATATATATTGAATGATTGGATCTATTATGCTTTGATTATATCATGTTACGAAAGTCTGTGTATTGAAGTAAATCCAGATCTGTTCTATTCAGGTATGTAATGTTGCGTTAATGTTATGAAAAGCATATAATTATAGATCTAGTGCACGTGGATGCAATTGGATACTTGTTTAACCCTGCACAGAACAAGGTAATATGAATAGAATGCAACCCTGCTTGCCTTACCCTTCCTTTCTCAGGGTGCGAAAACCTGGTTCCAGCACCCACCCATACTACTTCGGGTGAGACTGTGACCTGCGCAAGCAAGTCAATGCCGAAAGGGCCAGTAGTATAGGGGTTTGTTGGCAAACCTTGCACATCAAACCTGGGTCAGGACCCCTCAAGCCAACAAATGGTTCCATTGCCGGGACCTGAAGAGATCTGAGAATGGGATCGGGTAGTGGCATCAGAGATCTAGCGTAGAGCTGAATGAGCCAAGGTATAGCATGGAACAGTGAGAACTATCGGAACAGGTGAGAGGAAGATCGCCCTACTCATAGCCCGTCGAGACTTACACAAAATTCATCAGCCGCCCCAACGGTAGGGCCTTAGGAAGGTAAACCGGAGGAGCCCAGGCGGCACACTTAAAATTACCTACCTTTAAAGGGGCAGTCAATGAGGACCTAGAACGATTATGGTTCGTGGCTAATTCAGTATGGATGGCGCAAGGGGTGGTAAGTGATACTATATAAAGGGCACAACTATCCTTGGATTTTGAGGAAAGGGCACTGGATTGGTATATGCAGTACATATTTCAAAACAGGAGCGCAACACTTCAAAATATTAAGGATGCCCTAAAACACCAATTCTAGAAACCAAAGTCCTATTCCCAACTGGTATCAGAAGTAAAAGACTTCAAGCAGGGGGCCTCTGAGTCAGTAAGGGAAGCTGATCAGCGGTTAAAGAAAGAAATTCAGGAAGGTGAGTTCAAGTACGACGACAAACAGCACACAGAATGGTTTATCGCTATGCTCCTACCTCACTTGCGTATGCCCATGGGCCATCAGAATTTTGAATCATAAGAAACAGCCTTGGAAGCTGCCATGAAACTTGAAGCGGCACCTAAGGATGACACTAGGGAAGGCGTACAACAAATTTAGGAGCAGCTTGAGGCCATGCACATGGAAATACAAAACTTACGGATGGAATGGGGGAAGGGGGTAACCACAGACCTTTGGTGCGAGGATTTCCGGGTGGTGGGATTGCATGATACAACCCAGTGTCCGCGGGTCAATAGAGGTGAATTGAAGCAACAATGGTGTAGGTTCTGCTGATCTGTAGGACATGATGAGCAGAATCACCGCACATATGAATTACTGGTAGATCGGGGAGCCCTTTATAGGGTACAATCCGATCCTGCCTCCCCGAGATCCCCTGCAAGCTTTGGTGGCTCCCTTGCATGGGGCAGGTGGGGCGGGGAGGAAGTGTTGGACAAGGACGGGGCCAACTGATCTACTACAACTGCGGAGAGATAGGGCACTTCGCTCGGAAATGCTCAAACCCCACTAGGTAGACCTGTAAATACTGCCGACAGTTGGACCATGAACTCGAAGATTACCCGATTTTGCTAACAAAGATGAAGGAAAAAGAGTCTACTCCCACACGAAATATACAGAGAGTCAAAACGGAGCTAAGAAGCATAACACGTAGCATGGTCACCCAGAAAGAAAGAAAGGAGCTTGATGTTCGGAAGGAACCACCTCCCAGGAAGTAGGAACCACTGGAGGCCCCTGCGTAGTTGCCAGAAGAATAAGTTGAAACCTTTTTGAGGGCATGCTTGAATCTCCTACGTAGCCCGCAGGTGGGAGAAAGTCTTCAAGTATTACTACAGGACTGCGCAACTCAGCTTAGCATGACGACTGAAGTTAAGGAAGTACACAAAGTACACAACTATAAAAGGGGCACCAGGGAAGAGATGCGCTTGACTGCACAGAATGGTGACTATGAGATAGATCAAGTTATTCTTGATCTTGGATCTAATGTGAATGTCTTACAAAAATAGACCTGGAAACGAATGGGAGAACCTAAACTAGACTGGTCCACCATCCAGCTACAAATGGTGAACCAAAAAAATATCATCCCTCTGGGACGATTGCCAAGGGTTATGGTTGATGTCGCAAGAGTAAAGGTCCTGGCTGACTTTGAGGTCATAAAAATTGTGGAAGATACGGACCCCTACCCTGCGCTCCTGGGGATAGACTGGGCTATCGACATAGGAGGTATCATTAACCTAAATAAACATAGCATGGTGTTTGAGAAGAATGGGACACATGTAATAATACCATTGGATCCCACTGAGGGTGCACGGTATACCAAACCAGAATACGAAGACGAGGAGCTCGATCACAACTACAGGATGACAACACAGGATGAGGACCAGGACAATCCTGCAACAGGTGGAGTACTCAACTGGGAAAAGAACATGGAGTAATTTTCTGAATCAGATGAAGAAATTGAGAAATGGAAGATCTGGCTACATGATGTTTCAACCCTACGATGCCCTCGGATTGCAAGGACTCTCTACTGCATCACTTCGGAGGTGAGGGAGCTTCCCCACTTTGATGGGTCTAGTACTGTCCAGGACTTCATAAGAACATTAGAAGCTAGGGTGCCCAAGGATCAACGATTCTGGGTGCTCAATCTGGCGCTACGTGGAACACCTGCCCGATGGTGGGATACCCACAAGAAAGCATTCTCGGACTGGGAGATGTGCCGGGATAGGATGGTGCTGCGATTCACCCCCCCTGCTAATGTGCGCACGAAGATATTCTTGGGGCCCGGAGATCCACATGTGCACCTGTGTGTATGGACAATCAAGTGGGCCGACTGAACCCAAGGTGAGTGGATCCATGTATTTATACATGCCCTGGGCCCCATCCCCACTACTTGGTACTTAGATGCCGAATTACATCAGCGGACCCGCCCTTGGGAGATATTAAAAAAGGACTTCCTCATAACATTCAGACTCATTGGGGGAAAAAAATGCTTGACGAAGCACTGCAAGACATTAATGCGTTCATCTTTAAGAATCCCCACCCTCACATCCCACCAGTCGTTCTGACATGGGAGGCCCATATGCAAGACATAGTCAACTTTCGAAGCTTGGCGATTAATGAAGAAGATGACCCGCGGAATCTCTATGTTCCAGAATCTAAAGGGGAATGTGCCATTCTTGGACCATCGCTCTTAAATGACGATGTGACGCAACCTCTCCGGCTACGTGAGGTTAATAATGGGACAGATGAACACCCTAAACTGGAAAAAATTGGGGACTATTGGGACGAAGGTACTGTGGGAAAAGTCGCCGAGCTACTCACAAAGTACTGGGACTTATTCCCTACAAAAATTTTTGAGCTCAAGGGAATCACGGGGGACCTTGGCATTATGCACATCACTCTAAAGCTGGGGGCATGACCTATTAAGCAGTGGCCCTACCGATTGAATCCTAAGTATAAACAAAAGGTCAAAGAAGAGTTGGACAAAATGCTGACCGTTGGTATCATTGAACCAGTTGAACAGTCAGATTGGATCTGTTAGCCCCCCTATAAGTTTTTGACAGGAAAAGAAGGGGGCTAAATTGTTTTGGAGCTTTCAAGGAATGCATCTCCCTGAAGACACATCATCCTTGAAGCCTCTTCATGTCCTTTGCCCTGTGATTTACTCTTACTACTATATCCATCCAAAAAGATTCTCTGATTTTGACAAATTTTGCTCCTAAAGGCCTACTTTTCCCTTTTGTACCCCTGCAGAATGCCCATTTTTAACCTTGGTTTTCCCCTCTGACAAATTTTCCCTTTTATCCCCCAAATTCCCCCAAAACTCCATGCACATCCTACCCATACCCCCGATTTGGCCTAATTTCCCCTTATTTCCCCTATCGTTACCCTTTGTTGGCCTGAAAATGCACTAAATTGGGCCAAAAACCATATTTTCCATAGGTATGGGTCTTAGCCCCTTTCGGCCAGCCTCCTTAACCTTTCCCACCATGCGACCGCGGTGCTAGAACCACCCGCCAGCCCGAAAAGCACTTATCTCAAATCCATGTCGGGCGCGTTGTAAACCATCAATCTATATAGATCAAACAGTCGTCGTTTTCCCCACAACGTCCACCGTTCACCCCGTTCACCGCTCAGATTGCATCTCTACCGTTCATTTACCCATCAGATCGGCGGTCTGGAGTTTACCCGCCCCGGTGGTCCCTGCACACTGTTCTAAAACTGGTGGTATCTATCACATCGCCTTTGGGAGGTGGGCGGGATTTTTCATTTCGGAGCGATTCCATTCATCGCTTGACACGTGGCTCCGTCACTATTTCAAAACCTCCCCTCCATCGCACGTTATCGTTCGGCACAAAACATGGCGTGATATCCATGTCAACCGTCCAATCTGAAGCCCTCCATCCAACGGTCATCGCACCCCGAAGATGCGCGAAAGTTAATCAGAGGAAATCGTACCCCTGGCCCACTGTCCATCGCCCTTCGACACGTTACCAGCCGTCGATCTCCTCCTGAGATCGGACGGTCTTGATTTAAAGTTAGTCTCGCCGTAACCCCGTCCCACCACGTCATCTGTCCACGTGTTTTTTTCGCATTGTCGCCTGTCCCTTGATATATTCCATTCAAAGGTCAATTTCAAAGGTTTTTCATTTAATTTTCCATCTACACCACCTTCCAACTGTATTTCCCACTTTTTCCACCACACTGCAAGTCTTCCACAACATTTCTTGCCATTCCTCCACGGTTGCATCGCCATCCCGCAGGCCATCAAAGCTTCCCCAACATTATTTTCTTAACAGGTTTTTGTGTTTTGCAGGGTTATCGGGTGGTAAAAACCGCCATGATTACACAGTTTTTATTACAGCGGCCAAAAAATGCAAAAAGGAAAGTGTGTAGAGTTCGAAGTAACGAAGCAAATCTTAGGAAGGTGATTGATATGGCCGCCATTTAAAGAGAAGGGTTAAACTCTGCGAAACCTTCCCAGAGCCATCAAAGCACCAGATCGAAGACATCATGGAGCACACAGAGGGTACAGCACGCAAAAATTTATGTATATCAGGGTTTTCACATTAGCAGAATGTTTTCCCCATAAAGGACGGAGTACCCATGCAACTTTTATTCTATACCGTGTTCCTAGAGATTTTCCCACCCTAACAATAGTCCTACGCTATCAGAAGCATTAGTTATACAGCATGGTAGACTTGAATCATTGATTTATTTTTGTTCAATTCACCAAGGGTACTATAGAGTACTGCAGCAAAGTACATCAGAGACATACCGGAGTAAATGGGAGCCTGGAGAAGACCACTCTTTCACCCAAAGAGTACCAGGGATAAATGCACAGAATTTAAATAGAATGGGCTTCGGCCTTCTTCCTTTCCTGAGCTTTAATGTTGCATTTAGTTTTCACCTACTTTCTCTGCTCGACTGGAGCTATAAATTCATGAAGAAACTCATTGTAAAGGTTGTTGACCAGTTATCAGAGAATTACAAGCTGTTTCTTTTGAGACAAAGTCTTTGTGTAAAGTTGTAAGATAGGCTGAGGAAGATGTTTTTTGACTGAGTATTTAGCTATTGGTAATGTTGTACTTGACTGGTGTTGCTGTTTTATATGACAAGCACATTTCTTTGGATCCTGATCTAAAGCAGCGGTGATGTTTTTCTATCTTTGTATTTGTGTTTAACTTGAATTCTGTTTCATTTCATTTCTATTGGCTCGCATAAGAAATCTGGCATAGGATTTACCCTTGTTAGGTACCCTATGTTTTTTCTCTCCTTGCCTTTGATGTTTTATACTAAATGTGTTAGCTAAGAATTG
The DNA here is from genome assembly GCA_034641835.2 of Pinus albicaulis. Lineage (NCBI taxonomy): Eukaryota > Viridiplantae > Streptophyta > Pinopsida > Pinales > Pinaceae > Pinus > Pinus albicaulis. The sequence continues at coordinate 499,927,961 of CM076573.1, forward strand.
ATTTTAGTTGATTTAACCAGTGTAGTGGATGTTATTTCTTGCTAGCTGATGTATGAATTAAATGAATCTGTTCTTGGATATTCTTGTTAGGATTTAGCTAGAAGATTTGGGAACACTGGGGATTAGAGTTAGCCCTATGCACTAGGATCCTTGTGCAAACTGTTAGCCATCAGTATTTTTTACATGTTAGTGATGACTATATCCATAGCTGATTTTTCTAGAAGCTGAATTCCATATGTCAATCTGTCGTCTAGAAAACCCTCATAAAACTTTTTTTTGCCCTTCTACTTTTCAGTCCGCCCATGTCAAAATCAAAACCTCATTATCCCTTTCCTATCCAGCTTCAGCCCTACTGGTATGCCCATCAGCTTTAAAAAGCAAATCCAAATCTGTTTCAAAAGTTTTCCCCTATGTTAGGAAGTGGCGCTTTAAGACATTTTACCCTTGGCGATCATCAAAAAGCCAAAAAGCCTCCATCTGTAACAGACCTACCATGACTGACCTCCCACTTTGCAAATGAAATTGACAAACAGCCCTAAGTCGCGCCACTCACACCCCCTAGATCTCAGCACTACATAAAACCCAATCTCAAGCTGACTATTAGGTTTTTCACGGTGTTCCATGGTTTCTACAAAGGCAGGAAATATAATTTCATCTCATGGAGTAAATGTTTGAGTTTACAGTTAGAGGAACAACTGCTTCTAAATGTAACTTGAGCTTGAGATATGTCTGCAAAACAGAAAGCTACTCATCTGGACTTTACAACTCTTTCCAGCATGAAAAATCACAGTAAGAAAGGGACACCACTGTCTCAGCAAAATGGTAAATTGTCAAGGCCCAAAACCTCCTTCATTTACAAGCAGAGGGTTAGGGTGCCTCCTTCATCCACAAGCAGAGGGCACTGGCCAATATTGACTTGGAAGATTGCAAAGGTCCAGGTTTGCTTTGTATTGAACAGTGAAACAATATCTCCAGGTTTTATGAATTTGAGTAATGGTCATAACAGGAACAGAGTTTGGAATATGCTAGGAAAAAGAGTCTGGTCTGATAAAGGAGGTCATATGAAGCTTTCAAATCATGTGAATTGTTTAAATGAAGAAAGGCATGTCATTGGTGAAAATTCCAAATCATAAGTACCCTGCTTATCCACAAAATCAAATAGAACAGATGCTGACAACAAATGCCATTACCCAGGCAGAAAGAAAGTTCTTGGTTTCTCAAAATGCACTAACCTCCATAAGTCACAAAGATGATTTGACAAGTAATCTGTCATGAGATGACCAAGCCAAATGATAAATATCTCAGTCACCCCTAGAACAGTGCAGAGAGACAATATCACTTTGGCTAGGGTTCTGCTGAAACACAGTGATGCTGGCAAGAAGAGGTGCTAATATTGATGTTTTTCAAGAGGTTCACTTACCATCACATCCAGAGAAAAGCTGTGTCAAACAGATTTGCCAAAAAACCTTCAGATACCTTACCTGATGAAGAGCCTCCTCCATGTATGAGCAGATGGCCAAAGCCAGGGTAGGTTGTTGGAAACTGATTGATCTAAAAAGTGCAGTGAAAGGACACAAAGAAATTGAATAGAAGTCATTACATAGAGAAGTATAGTGTGAAAGCATGCAACCACAAGAGGGCGCTTACAGTTCAGGGAGAAAACTTATAAATCACCTGTAAGCAGCAATTATCAAATACATTGGAAGAACACAGGCCATCTCCTGTTGAATAACACAACAATCGCCAAGGTTGGTCAAAGTGCTCTTTGACACATTCTGATTAATTTTCTTCAGATTATCACTAAGAAGGTAAAACAGTGGGAGGTTATTCAAGTTTAGCTCCCCAGATGGACTTGGTAAATAGGTGTACAATGTCATAAATGGACAAAAAGGTGGTTTGATGGGTTGCCAGTTTTAGAGTTTGGAATAAATGCATCTTTTTCATCATTCAAAAGAGACAGATATATCATGAGTAATGTACCTTCAGGCAGGAAATTATTTAAAACAAAAAGGAGGCGCCTTTTGAAATTGAGAAACCATAACCAAATCCAAGTTATGTCAGTAAACTGGGCACCTGTTGTATTTAAAGATTGGAGAAAGCAGTCCAAGACCAAATATTGTCAAAACAGGTTTACAGAATCCTGTCCTCTCAGCAACAAATCAGTATTCAGTTATTTCATTGACAGTTTTGAAGAGGGTTGTTATGCATCATAAACAGCACCAACATCTTTAAAAACAGTGGCAGAGATGATGTAGAAGTGCTTGGGTTATTTGTCAAGGTTTAAAAGCTCGGGGTCAGAGTCAATGTCCGGGTTTATATATTCAAAGGACAAACCCACTGTTTAAAAACAAACAGAGTAAAAAACCTACGTTACATTTCAAAGCAAAGTGACCGTTGTAAAGAGTTGAAATAACATAAAGATTGAAAGGTGCGAGTGAGAGCTTCATTCTCAGAATTTCAAACTAATTTCCGTGTCTATATAGCATCAACACAAACAATCCTGGTCAAAATAGCACAGTTGCACGATTCTTGCACTGCGCAACGTGCCTGGGTTTTTGCGCGACGTGCCTGGGCAAAAATTTGCACGGGCCACCGTTGACAGCGCGACGTGCCTGTACATTGGCGCGACGCGCCTGTACAGGCCGCCCGACCACTCGACAGGCCGAGCCGACAAGTGCTTTCTGCGCGACGTGTTTTCTTCAAAGAGTGCCGCGCAAGTGTCCAAAGTTTCCAGCGTTTCTTCAGCCCTTCAAACAGGTGTTCATCAAAATTCGAGGTATTTTTATATATTCCCCATCAATTTCAAGGTTTTGATAAATGACAAGAAGGTTTAAAACCCCGGACCTTGTCATTATAGTTAAAAACAAAAGCAGTCCTTTCTACACAGTGAGCTGAAGTATTGCAATATGATAAAAAACTGACTGAGTTTTTCAAACAAACACCTACAGAGATCCTTGTTTTTGAGATTAAAGGCAGTTGTTTTCAAAACAATCAAAGGGCAGAGGTTGTCTTGTAAAGTTTTGTGTTTTGATTAGAAGAAAACTTTGTTATGAAAAGATAGGGTTTAGTTTTAAAAGAGAAAACTGTCCTCACAGTCCTCCAGACATTGCCACATTGTCAAAGCAGTGAAATGCAACCAGTGGAAGGAATTGTGACATATTTTCTTTGAAAAGGAAAGCTCACACAGTTTCAACCTAAAGGCTTGTGGTCTTCTAAAAAAACTCTGTCATTATCACCCCAAACCTGTGTATTGACATTCTTAGCATATGTGTGGTGATTTGCTTGAGATGCAAATAGTGGAAAGTGGGCACACCTATACAGGGCAGAATTATTAAATGACTATAAGCCTTCTTGAGCAAGGAGCGAGGTGTGTTGGTGACATCTAAGACTTCAGAAAACAGAGTGTTTTTAGCATTTTCTCACAGCACACTCTTTAATCAGGCTGCCCCTCTTTCACTGTATTATTCCTACTGTGAAATTGTTAACAAAGTTTTTCCAAGGGTGAACAGGACAAAAGAAGGGCAGAGTTGTTGGTGATTGAATTTAACATTGGGACAGAGGTACAGGTGTAGTGTTGACCTTTGAAATTCACAAGTAAAGAGGTGGTTTTCCTAAAGCACTGTGCATTGATTTTACACCTAACCTAGGTCTGCCTTTTCCTTGCACTATACTGTATCATTTTGAAGAGTTGTTGACAGAGATATTCTGAAGGTGAATAGGGCCACTTCTAAAGCACAGGTGTTGATGATTACAGTTTTATATTGAAGACAGAGATGTAGCTATGATTGATTGACCTCTGACAAACTCACCAGGAGTAGTGATTTTTCAAAACTGTGCACAGGAAATTGACACAGGAGTTTGTCTCATCTTTACACAGGGTACCATATTAAAAAGTTTTCCTGGCTGAAGTGCATCCCGAGTTGAAGGGCTGTTTTTAAGGAGTGCAGAGGTGTTTATTCAAAGAAACATTGTTGCATTTTATTCAAACCACAGTGTCCATGTCTGTCCAAACAGTATAGTGGCCAGTTTCAATCCAGAAGAGCATTTTTCATACAGTAAAGGAAGTTTGCCTCTTCCAAAGCTTGTTCAAGTCAGAATGCCTCTAAAGCAAGATCACAGGAGCGGTCCACATAAGAGATATGAGCCTATCTCCATAGAAGAAATCACTGCTCACCCATCAGTGCTTTTCAATTTCCATGAAGTAGGCTGTCTTGATTTCTGCCAGAGAATAGAAGAAGTCAAGAGTTTTTCGCCACTTACACATTTGTGCGCTTTGAGATTCAAGGACAAACACTTCCAGTTGGCGGGTCTTGATTTCAAAATATCCCCAAGGTATGTATCCAAGGCTACCAAGATCCCGTATCATGGTGAAAAGTGGTTTAAACAAGCGCATCTTGATCTAGAGGATTATAAACCTTTCATCAAGCCTGAACATAGGGAAACCATCACTGCTATTTTTCCTTTTTCCTATCTTCTTGACAGTTATGCTCCACTGATGAAAGCCATAATGAGATATTTCACTTGTGAAGGGAGGTTTAATCAAATTTATGCCTACCATGTCCGCTTGTTGATGCATTTTACCAGAAGCAGGCAACTAAACCTTCCGTACTTTTTGTCCAAAAGCTTAGAGAAAATGGCAGCTACTGTCCAAAAGAAGGCTCCACCTCAGCAAATCCCTTCTCTCTTTCATCATTCCTTGATGAAGATTATCTTCTTACACCAGCTGGAGAAAAAAGGGGTTTCATGGGATTCATTCATTAGCCATGCAGATTTCGCCACTGTCCCTCCTGTTCATGTGTCTCCTACTCAGCCTGTCCATCGCCCAGTGCCTTTGTCTAGTAGGCCTGCACCTAAAAAACTCAAAATGACCACTGGGCAACCAAGTCTACAAGGAGAAGGAGAAGGCAGTGAGCCATAGGGAGAAAAAGAAAGCAGTGAACAGCAGCAGTTGGAGGTTGATGAACAACAGCAGGTACAGGAAGAGGGACAGCAGCTAGAAGGCAGTGAACAGCAGCAGTTGGAGGTTGATGAACAACAGCAGGTACAGGAAGAGGGACAGCAGCTAGAAGGCAATGAACAGCAGCAGTTGGAGGTTGATGAACAGCAGCAGACAGCAGTAGAGGAGCAGCAAGTTGGGTAAAAAATTGAAGCGCCTTTGGAGCCACAAACTGGACAGGATGTTGAAGAAGGACAGCAAGCTGAAGCTGCCACCTTGACAGTGACCAAAATTGTTCCTAGAAAGAGGAAATTGCCCAAAAAGACAACTTCTAGCTTGCCAAGGAGAAAAAGCGCCAGATTGGCTTTCAAAGGCAAAAGCATAGTTGGAGAAAGTGCCAAGCATGGAGGTAAATCAGCTGTCATCCCTATCCCAAGCGATGACAGTGATAACGAGGCCCGCATCCTTGAAAACCTCCTCATTCACAAAGAGGGGCAAATTGAGGTGTTACAAGAAGATCTTTGTTACACCATTTTTTGGTCATCTAACCTTTCATCATTAGATGGACCCAAGTACACCATGTAAGACCAGTTTTACCCCAAGTAAAACTGCTTTCACCATGTTAATTAGGAGACCCCAAAAGGAATAATTAATTAAACCATAATTTAATTATTATTCCCAGTCATGTTTAACCCAAAAACAAAAGAAATTAATGAGATAAACCCATAGTTATCTTATTATTTTCTAGGAATAATTATTTAAATAATATTCCTTGTTAAATATGACCAAATCAACCACCATTAATCAACTAAATCATTATTTATTTGATTATATCCTAACCACTTCCTTAAAAAGATAAATAAATCATTTATTTATTTATTTTTCACTAATCAAGGGATTTGACCCAAGTCAAACACCCTTTCCCTCCAACAAATAATAATAAAATATTCCATAGAGGTGGATCTAGATTTGATTAACATTGTTTTAATCATGCACCAAGATCTAGAATGACCCAATATTTTGTTATAAATAGGAGGGTTTTCCCCTTCATTCTTCACCTTTTGTTGCCTATTAGATCACTCTAGATCTATACACTTGGTCTCATTTCTACCATTTTGCTCCCATTGAGCTCTACCTTCTACATTGGGTTTTCTACATCTACAAGAGAGAGAAAGCTTAGATCCGAAGTGCTGAGGACTACAAAGAACCCATCCCATTGAGGAGATCTGGATACACCTTCTTGTTTCCTCCCAGGTGCCCTGTAATATAAAAATTCATTCAAAAATCGTGTTCTTGTCTTGTCTGTTGGATGCATGGAGCAAACTCTTTACTTTACTGCTTAATGTCTTTCCATTTGTAGATCTGTTTGTTGCAGCACTTTAACTACTAATTGCAGATCTGAAGATGTTTTGCAGCCATTATTGTTGTTAGGGCTATTAGTTATGCGTAGCTAAAGTGGTTCTTTTTCGTACGCTTCGACAAAGAATTCATACTAACAAATGACGACTCCACACGGGTTTTAAATTACGACCGCTGTCGTTTTTCATATTCCTGCATATCCAGCTACTTCAGGCCCTAGGGCTTCTTTTCAGCTGCTTAGTTTTCCTCTTTTTTATGTCATTTTTCTCACATAAAACCCTAAAAACTTAAAATTTCTAACTTCCATGTGTTTCTGGCCCTATTGCGCAGGTAAGCGACACCAGCCGCAACTGAGACGGCAACTTTTCAGAAAATCTGCCGCCGAAACAACCGGAACGGGGGGGTTGCACCTTTTGGCCCAAAACCCGCGACTCGGACCCTCCAGGGCAAGTCGCACTTTTCACCGTTTTCTCGCGACCGCACTCGCATCAGTCGAAACCCGACCTACCTTTTTCCGCATTTTTTCTGCACTTTTTCTGGGTTTTGCTGCAGCTTCTGCCAGGGTCTTCCAGCCTCTGTCTCAGCCCGCCTTGACCAAGATCTGATCTGTTTTTACTCATCTAAGTGGGAACCCAGCCCCTTAAGGCTTTAGTACCCTCCACTTTTTGTGGAAGAGTTTCAGCTGTTTCAGCCGTCGGTTTCAGAGCTTCAGCCCTTTCTTTTTCCAGATCTGTGACCTCACTTCCAGATCCATCGAAATCAGCCTCTTTTCCTTTCAAATCACCTCTTTTCGTTTTGTTTGGACCTCCCCTAAAGGCCTCTGCCTTGCCCCTCCCGGCTTTTTGCTGATTTCCCTTTTTTCCAGCCACCTTGCCCCTGTCTCTTGGCTGTGATCTGCACCCCTTATCTGCAGCTTTATCCTCCGGATCTCTGTCCCCTTTGACCCTAGATCTGTTGAGCTTCGTTTGTGTGTGTTTCCATAGTTTTTCCCCTTCTTTTCAGCATAGTTTTGAGAGACCCACTTTCTTGGGTTTGATAGATGCATATGTAGCTGTTATTTTTCTGTTATTTCAGCATTTTTATTCTGTTCTCTGTAGGTTTATTTTCAGCTACGTTGCACACTTTTTTGCTCTCAACAACGGAAAGGGTTTAAAAATTAAAATTAACGCACACCACACACTGACCCTAAGTGAAGAAGCGCTTGGTTTACACCGCCTGGCAAAGACTCTAAAATCAATTGTCACTGCACCTTATCTGCCCTTGACCTTCTTGATTCTGTCCCTTTCTGCCCTTGTCGGTTTCCTTCTTCCTGCCATCATTGCGCCCCCAAGGCGCCTTTCCCGGAGACTTCTTGGCCTTCATCCTCAGTTTCCGGTTGATCGACCTGCTCCGCACCGTCGTCGTCGAGCCAATCCACCTTCGAGTCCGCACTCCGACTCCTCTCCTGATTCATCAGGTCCCCCTTCTCCTTCCGGTTCTCCCCCTGTTACCTTCACCATGTCTGGATCAGGGCCTAACGCTAGCGGTTCTCTCGGCCCCAATGCAGGCCCTACTTCTAGTGGAACCGTCACAACCACCACCCCGGCCACCCCTGTGCTGCCGTACATTGCAGGCCTCAGCCTCCCTGATTTCCATCAGTTGATTAATGACCCCATTCACCACAATGCTACCTGGCCCGCTATGCCCACCAAGCTGCCCTCTGATATGACAGGGTTCAGGCCTTAATGGAGAAAACCCAAATCCAATCACGTCCGCAGAGTCCACATGAAGTTCCTCCAATTCCATTACCGATGACTCCATCCGTCTTCGTTTGTTCCAACGCACGCTTACCGGCGAAGCTTCTAAATGGTATGTCGAACAGGCCACCTCCTCCCATACCATGTTCGAGACTCTTGCCCAAGCCTTCTTGTCGTACTTCCAGCTCCCTCTCCGATACGACACTGGCATGGAGCTCTTGACTTCATTTAAGCAATCCTCTTCCACACGCCTTTCTGCCCATGTTCAGGAATGGCGACGAAGACGGAGCTTATGTCGAGCCCCTCCCTTTGAAGATCGGGTTTACATGGACCGGTTCCTTCGCACCCTCCCGTCTCCCATCGGCAAAGATGTCGCCTCTCACTTTCCTCAATCTGAAGAAGCCGCCCTCCAAATAGCTTTAAAATATGACCTGATCTACGCTCAATCTGGTTATGTTTATACCGTTCTGCCTGACATCCCCAGGCCCGGTGGCGCTAACGCCCCGGGGGCATCTCATTCCACCGACGGTATTGTTGGATCTCTTTCCCACCCATCTGCTCACCCCCCTATGAGCCATGGTCTCCCTCAGGGAGGGGCCAGCACCTCAAGCACTCTTCCCCCTCCCGGCAACATGTATCCAGGATACGGCATGCCTCCCCCTTTTGCCCAACCTCCTGCTTACCTCAATGTCGCCCAACCCAACCCTTACTTTTATCCACAGCCTGGTGCGCCAGCTCCTCCAGCATATGCGCTTCCTCCTCCCTTGCCTCCTCACAACCCGCAACAGCACTTACAACCCCCTCCAGGGCAAGTATTTGCACAGCAGGGTGCGATTAATCCCCCTTCTTCTCAAAGAAGGAGGAGAGGCAACCAGAACCCATCTGCCCCCGGTAACCGAGGACCCAATTCTGGTATGGACCCTAACACTAGCAACCAGCCTCAGGGCATCTCGCCCAGGCCGGACAGGCCGCTTCGCACAAACAAGCCCTGTTCGTGTTGTGGTGTTTACGGTCACTACACTCACGATTGTCCTCTCTTACCCCAGATGCGACAGATGTGGGAGTCTCAAGCCACATTGCGCGGACAACACGCCTCCCCTCATGCTCCTCCTAATGTGGCCACTACCCAGCCAGCTGTGTTCACTGATCCTTTCCCTCAACAGAGATTCGTGGCTACCCAACCCCCCGACAGCCATGTAGCCACCCCCTCGTCCATTTCTAGTTCCTCTGATTACCAGATCCTTATGATGCGCTCCGATCCTTCCCCTTCCATCAACCTTCACCTTCAAACTCGGTCTCGCCAGTACCCCAAGCCTCCTGCTCAGTCTGCTCCCGAGCCTCCATCTTCAGGTTCTACAGAGCCTCTTTCGACATCCAGTGGCCCCTTACACATCCCTCACCCCAAAGTTGAGGTTCATCCAAAGATTCCAAAGGGCCCATTACGCCGAAATGCTGCTTCCGGTCGAGCCGCTCAATCGTACAGTATAGTATATGATTTGGCACAATCCCCTGCTGCCATTTCCACACTGGAACTCCTCCAGTCATGCCCTTCTCAAAAGAAGGCTCTACTATCTGCCGTGGGCGCTGTTGATCCTGCCGATGACCAAATGATTGTTTTCGACGCCACTCAATCGGACCACCCTCCTCTTCCTCCTTCCGTTGCTTTCCAAATCCCAGTCAAAATCCGGAACGCCACTGTATCCCGGTGCATAATTGATGAGGGGGCATCCACCTGTGTGATGTCCGCTTCGGTTTGGAAGCAACTCGGATCCCCCGAGTTGGCCCCTTCCACGATCACCCTTCGAGCGTGGGATGGTCATGCCTCCCAGCCTATTGGCCTGTTTCGTAACTGTCCCATCACCCTCGCCGGTAAGACTGTTTGCGTTGATGTCGAAGTCATTGACGCCCCTCTAGACTACAACATTCTATTTGGGCGAAGCTACACCTATGCCATGTCTGCTGTCCCATCCGCGGTTTTCCGCAAGATGTCTTTCCCACATAATGGGAAGATAGTCACCATTGACCAGCTATCTTATCATGAGTCGCCGTCTCAGACCTCCTCCGAGATGACCATCTCTTATGTAGCCAACAAGCAAACCGTCGATTCTTTGACCAGCGTCTCCCCCTGCGTCTATAAAGATTCCACCCTGCTTGGTACTTTTCCTCATCTTCCCCCTCCTCCTGTCACTGATCCCAGCTTGTCGAATGTTTGCATGATGCAATCGTCTCAGGCTGCCCATAAGCGGCCTGCCTCGGCTAGTCAGCAACCTCCCCCCCGCCCTCCGCAACCCGCTCCTAGCCATTCATCTCAGCCAGCCGGACCTCCTCCTTCTGGCCCTCCCCCTACAGCTGGTATCCCCGAACCTCTTTATCCTCCAGGCTCGGTTCCCCCTGGCCTTAACCATCTCGGAGCCGTACCTCCTGGTCATTACCCTGCTGGACAGATCCCCTTCTTGGCCAATTCTCAAATGTTTGATCAATATGTTGACTTATATGATTTCCAAACAGAAGCTAACTTTGCAGAAGATTCAGTTTTTGATTTTCGGGAGGAAGCTCAGTTTCATAAACTTGAGAAAAGTGAGCAGCCATTACAGGTCATCTATAACACTGATAAGGAGAGCCTTGAGAGTTTAGAAGTAAGTGAAGAGTCTCAGACTCTTTTCTCTACTTCATTTCAGCCCATCAGAGATAACATTCACATGATTGGAAATCAACATTTTTTCAGCTTTGATGATGAGTTTGAGGAAGATGATGAAATCCTCGAGCAGGTTGTAAATGAGAAGCCTTTTCCTGAAATAGTTGAAGAAATCATTTTGGACATGGAATATTCCTTAACTCCAGATTTGCAGCCACCAAGTTCCATTGAGTTACAAATTGCAGATGAAGAAGTAGAGGTTAATAAACACATGGGAGTTGTCACATTGTCCTTTCAAGATAATTTACTGTCAAAGTGTATCCTTGTTCATCAACCTGATGACCTTCACACAGTTTTCAGTCCACTTAATCAGAACACATCAGCTTGGAAAGAAAACTACACTGCAATACATGATGAGTATGACAGTTCGAGTGATCATGAGGAAGAGTTGTTTTACCAGGGGGGTCCCAAATATAGCCAAGTGGAAGAAGGTCCCCTGACTTGCTGAAGGCAAATGGAAGCCTTCCCGGTGTCGAAATGAGGCTCATGATGGCTCGTTGGAAAGCTCTCTGTGTCTTCTTTCCGACGCAAGTGAAATCACCTCAATCTAATCTCTGAAAGTCCCTCAAAACTATACCTGTGTGCAAAAACCCAGAAAATAGCAGACTACTGATATGGCGGGCAGAATGTGCAAAATGAGGGTGTTTTTCGCCAATTTGAGGGGGCGAATGATCTTCAAATGCCCTGAAAATCGCTGGAGACCTGCTCATGGAATTATGGCATCCATCGGTATCATTCTCTTCCCTTGACGACTCATCAAACTGAAATAGTGAATTTTTTAGATTCAAGGACAAACACTTCCAGTTGGCGGGTCTTGATTTCAAAATCTCCCCAAGGTATGTATCCAAGGCTACCAAGATCCCGTATCATGGTGAAAAGTGGTTTAAACAAGAACATCTTGATCTAGAGGATTATAAACCTTTCATCAAGCCTGAACATAGGGAAACCATCACTGCTATTTTCCCTTTTTCCTATCTTCTTGACAGTTATGCTCCGCTGATGAAAGCCATAATGAGATATTTCACTTGTGAAGGGAGGTTTAATCAAATTTATGCCTACCATGTCCGCTTGTTGATGCATTTTACCAGAAGCAGGCAACTAAACCTTCCATACTTTTTGTCCAAAAGCATAGAGAAAATGGCAGCTACTGTCCAAAAGAAGGCTCCACCTCAGCAAATCCCTTCTCTCTTTCATCATTCCTTGATCAAGATTATCTTCTTACACCAACTGGAGAAGAAAGGGGTTTCATGGGATTCATTCATTAGCCATGCAGATTTCGCCACTATCCCTCCTGTTCATGTGTCTCCTACTCAGCCTGTCCATCGCCCAGTGCCTATGTCTAGTAGGCCTGCACCTAAAAAACTCAAAATGACCACTGGGCAGCCAAGTCTACAAGGAGAAGGAGAAGGCAGTAAACCACAGGGAGAAAAAGAAGGCAATGAACAGCAGCAGTTGGAGGTTGATGAACAACAGCAGGTACAGGAAGAGGGACAGCAGCAACTAGAGTTTGAAGGACAGCAGCAACTAGAGTTTGAAGGACAGCAGCAACTAGAGTTTGAAGAACAGCAGCAGCTACAGGTTGATGAACAGCAGTAGGTACAGGAAGAAGGACAGCAACAGACATCAGTTGAGGAGCAGCAAGTTGGGCAGACAATTGAAGCACCTTTTGAGCCACAAACTGGACAGGATGTTGAGGAAGGACAGCAAGCTGAAGCTGCCACCTTGACAGTGACCAAAACTGTTCCTAGAAAGAGGAAATTGCCCAAAAAGACAACTTCTAGCTTGCCAAGGAGAAAAAGCGCCAGATTGGCCTTCAAAGGCAAAAGTATAGTTGGAGAAAGTGCCAAGCATGGAGGTAAATCAGCTGTCATCCCTATCCCAAGCGATGACAGTGATAATGAGGCCCGCATCCTTGAAAACCTCCTCATTCACAAAGAGGGGAAAATTGAGGTGTTACAAGAAGATCTTCAAAGGGCGAGGAATTTCAACCATTTCTTGGAGGTTGAAAACAAACAAATGAAGTTTCATGCAGCTATCCATGAGGCAAGGGCGATCAAGTATAAGAAAGAGGAAGAAAAGGCGCAAGTAAGAATTGAAGAGCTCATTGGCGAGTTTGATGATGAAGAGGAGGAAGACCAGCCTAGGCGAAAGAGGCCTAGGACCATAGGGCTTTGAAGAGCCTTGGAGAAACAGAGAGCAGAAGAACAAGCTCATTTCGAAGCCTTTCCTCTCACTGCCCTCCTTGAGCAGGAAATTGAGGAAAACAAAGAAGCATGGCTTGAGAGAGCTAACCAGCATTTGGAATTAAAGCTTGAGAAGGCAAATAGGGATCTTGAGCTGCAGAGGAAGAGGACACACCACTTCCAAAAGCTAAATCAGTTTGCCCGGCGCAAACTAAAGGCAACACAAGAAAAGCTGAAGAGATTAAAGGGGAAGCGCCTAGCACGGAAGGAAGCAAAAAGCATATCAGCCCTTGATATTTTGGCCTCAGCTTCGGAGCATGTTTCTATGGACCCTTGAGGGTCATGCATGCCAATTTTGGGCATGTTTCGGCAACTTTTTGTTTTTTGGCATTTTTGGGTTTTTGGCCAAAAACTCATAAATTCGCCATTTCAGTTTGATGAGTCGTCAAGGGAAGAGAATGATACCGATGGATGCCATAATTCCATGAGCAGGTCTCCAGCGATTTTCAGGGCATTTGAAGATCATTCGCCCCCTCAAATTGGCGAAAAACAGCCTCATTTTGCACGTTCTGCCCGCCCTATCAGCAGTCTGCTATTTTCTGGGTTTTTGCACACAGGTACAGTTTTGAGGGACTTTCAGAGATCAGATTGAGATGATTCCACTTGCATTGGAAAGAAGACACAGAGAGCTTTCCAACAAGCCATCATGAGCCTCATTTCGACATCGGGAAGGCTTCCATTTGCATCCAGCAAGTCAGGGGATCTTTTTCAGGCATAAATATGAAGTATTTTTGCAATTTTTGAACTCCAAAAATTTGCTTTTCCCAAATGTGCGTTAGGCTATTTTTATCATGGGAAAATCATGTAAAGTCAATATAATTTCCGTTTTTAGCAGTTTTTTAGATATTTTATTAGATATTTTGTGCCTTGGGCTTTGCAAAGCCTCAAGGACAAGTTTAGATATTTTGACTTGGCCAATAGGATAGCTAGTTGCTCCATGAGGTTTTCCTCCCTCAAGCCTATTTATTCCATGGGTTTCATTGTAAATCAGAGGCTGAACTTGAGAGAAGAATTAATACATTGGTCACATGAGCTTTGAAGAATACACTTGAGTTATGATTTTTGGACTGCCTCTTGGATGCTTTTGAGGAATGATGAAGGATTGTTGATGGATTCCTTGACATGGTAGAATGGTATAGTGCTTCTTAATGTGTTTTGTCTTCTAGTTTTCATTCATACTACATATTTCTTGCTGCTATAGATCAGTAAATATTGATTTTGAGATATGCCCATGGAGGCACCTCAAAATCCCTGAATCTTCATAGCTTGATGTTTTCTTCTCCCTTAGTCATGCTAAAGAATTCTTAGCTGCTCTTTAGTAACTTAAGGTATTGTTGCTAAGTTTTATTCATAAGTTCTATGTATGTTGAGTAGGATGTATGGTTTGCCCTACCTACCTATCAGCTGCCCATAGTTCTGTCCATAAAACTTTCTCTTTGACTAATTTGTTGATCATCTTGTTGAACCAAGGAGGCCTAGTCCCGATCTAGCCCTTTGCCTAAAACTATGAAAACTTATTTGTCCAAGTGCCCAATGACTTAGAGACTATTTTTAGGCGTTCCGGCATAGTTTATGAGTTGTTATTTTGTCTCATTTGTTTTCCCCAAAGTCTGATAGCCATTTCCCGAAGTTAGAGGGTCTTATACCTCTATGTATGGCTGGAATGTTTGATTTCTATGTATTAATTAGCTTATAGTTATACTTAGCATGATTAATGGCTTGCTATTACATGTTCATGTCTGCTATTAACTAGTTACGCTTGAAATCCCTTGTCTTTCACCAACTTATTGTCCATTTAATCCATTTTTCCCAGAGATCCCTTCTATCGTGAATCAAATCGGCCCTACAGCAGCTTTACATCATCACCTCATAAGCTTCCTTGACCTGTTTGACCCCATAGCCCAATTTATCTACATCTTGTTATCCAGTTTATGTATTTGATCAGTTTTATCCCTCGCAAAACTTAAAAACTAAAAACCAAAAAACACACTTCATAACTAGCCTAATATCAGAATACCGCAAGTAAACACACCGACATCTTTTACACATATAGAGAGAGCCCTCTCTGAGTCCAGGAAGGCTAGGTCCTTGGGCTCCAAAGCTTGGTTTGATGTTACATCGTCATTTGGCTAGCCAATCGGCCAAATCACGGGACCCTAACACAACCAGCTAGCCTTTCTAAGATCCCTCAAGCTTGAGGCCGAAGCATTGAGAGTTCAAAGTCTCTCTCTGATCTCAGGTCTTTAACTTTGTGTTCTAAACCTCTATTGTTCCTCCTCCCCTACCATTCCATATCACACTATCATCTTTAAGATCCAATGTTTTAGATGACTAGCCCAACTAAAAGCCTGCACATTGAATAGAAAATAAATCCTTTCCTGACTCCATTGCCCAATGGTTTTTAATTCTCCCTGAAATACTTCACCTCTGCCTAAATCCTCTTTGCTCATCCTTGTCTTATATTGAAACCTCTTTTCCTAATAGCCATCAACCAAACAAACAATGAAACAAACAAACCCTGTGCCTATAACTAGCTTAACATATTAACACTGAGCTTTAAAGTCATATACCTTTGACATATCATAGAGAGATCCCTCTCTGGACCCAGGAGGGCTAGATCCTGAGGTCTAAAAGTGGTTTTATGTTGTCTCATCTTTTGGTATTGCCAACCTTGCCAAAACATGGGAACCCCAACATAATGGCGACTCTGCTGGGGAAAAATCTACGAGCCTTTAACTAATGACATATGTCTGTCTCCCATTGTCGTCACCAACATAATGACGACTCTGCTAGGGAGTTCTGAGTACTTTCACCTTAATACATCATAAGAGCCTCAGAAACCTACAATCTTTGGTTAGGTTGGCAGTTAAACACTCCTATTCACAGATCAACCTCTATACCATTTGTTGTGTTTCTCCCACACTCTTAGACAGAGTTTGGAAAGGGCCAGGTAGCCTCCAGATATCACACTCTTTCAGAGGTGACATATCTGGTAAAAGCCCTCCTAGTCAATCTATGGTTAGAGTTTGCTGTGTTGTGAAGATATCCTTGAAAAGGGATATCTCATAAGCATTGTGGTGGACAATGTACCCTCCAGAAACATCCTAAACCTTCCACCTGGCGACTCCATAGTTCCTAAACGATTAAAAGACTCCATTGGTGATCAGTAGGCCTGCTGATTATCTTGGTTCACATAAGACTCCACCGGGGGACTAGAGCCCAATACAACATCAGCCATTATAGAAGTAACAAGTAGGGTTAAGCT
Source organism: Pinus albicaulis (assembly GCA_034641835.2). Lineage (NCBI taxonomy): Eukaryota > Viridiplantae > Streptophyta > Pinopsida > Pinales > Pinaceae > Pinus > Pinus albicaulis. The sequence continues at coordinate 499,944,195 of CM076573.1, forward strand.
GCTTGGATAGAAAACAACATTCTGGCTTCAAGAACCATTCACACAAGAGCTTACCCTAACCAAAAACCCCCTGAAATAGTTGAAAACCCTGAGAGCATCCTCAAGGGATCTCCTACACCTAAAAAATCAACTATTTCCAGCCACATCCATAGAGCTAACTCTACACCAGAAAATTTTACAGCTCTATCAGACCCATTTTTTGACTTAGGCACTCAAAACAGTTTACCAAGAACTAGGTCATCACCTCAAAGTGGTAAACACCTTTGGAATAGACAGACCCCTCCATCTACACCTCCTGATATTCACTTCATTCAAAACTTGGGGCTCTTCCACCCTAAATATGCCCAACAAGCTTCTGCTGGTCCTAGCATCCCTGTCATCCATACACCAGCTGCTCAAGCTAACCCTTCGCCCCATCAAAACATCATCATGGCAGCTTGGTATGCACCTTTGGTTTTACCCCAGCCTCTAGTACCCTTACCAAATGATTATCAATCAAAGATCCCACACTTCACTGCAAAAGAGTCCACCACAGCTCAACACCACGTAGATAGGATGGAATATTCTTTTAACTACATGGAAATAGACGATGATACATTCAAAATGAGAATTTTTTCCCAGAGCCTAGGAGGTGATGTGAAGAAATGGTTCAAAGGCCTACCTCCTAACAGTATCCAAGACCTCCCAACCTTATATCAGACCTTCATAAACAAATGGGAAGTTAAGGAAAATCCTCTCCAAATCCTAGCAGAATACAAGAACCTAAAAATAAACGTAGGAGAGAGTGTCTAGGACTACTCTACAAGGTTTAACAACATTTATAATGCTCTTCCTCCACACATGAAGGGTCCCCTAAGTATGGTTTTAGTAAAGTACCCTAAAGGCCTGGATGCTGACATGGCCTACCAACTTAGGGAGAGGGATTACAACACATTGGAAGACATGCAGAAAGGAGCAGTGAGTGTAGAGGCAAATCTGATTGAGAAGAAAGCAAGATTAAGAGCTGAAAAAAGGGTAACATATAGATATGACAAAGTAGCTTCCACATCTGACCCCAATTATGACCGCATATCCAAAAACATGGAAAAGCTACAAAAAATGATGGAAAAAATGGTTGTCACAGTTAGTAACCAAAAAAAAATAAAAATTCATAACCAGAACCAGAACTTTAGAAGAAACAACACCCCTCCCAATAGACAAAGAGAATCAGATCAACAAGTTATTCCCCCATTCCAAGAGAAATTTCTTGATGAGGATGAGGGGATCATAGAAGAGTCTGAGGGGAACACAATAAACATGTTTGAAACATAAAATTCATTCCACAACTGTTACACAGAAGAAGATCAGCCCTCACCCTCATATTGGGATGAGAAATGGTTAGAATCTGAGGATTACAGGTTAGGATTTGAAAATGCCATGATGTAGGTCAGAGAACAATATGAACTTAGAAGCAAAAAGAGCTTAGATACTACCAAACCAAAAGCTTCTGAGGTTACCATCAAGAAAAGGCCTGAGAAAACTTCTAAAGTGACTACTGAAAGTAACAAATTAGCAGCTGAGAGTTTTGGAAAGAACAAAGAAAAAGACAACCAAAACACTGAGAAACAAGGTCAACCAACAAGCGGTACTAACACTGCAGTTAGTACTCCTGATAAAACAGTTTCTAACACTGTACATACTAAGACTCAGCACACTGATTCAGCCACTAAGGTGGTTACTAACAAAACAGAGTTGAACGTTCCAAAGAGTTAGTCCACTTTTAATTTGGAAATTGAGATTGCAAAAATTAAAATCTCTGTCCCACTCTTTGAGCTGACCACTTAGGATGTATATAAAGGCAAAATTTTGAAAGCATTAAATTTAGGAGAGAATAGTGACACTATAAATCTGAGTGATGATCAACCTGCCCTTCTGTTTGGTCCAAAAATAGAAGGAAAGTTTCAGGAAAGGGTAGTGCCCCCTTTTTATATCAGTCTTAATATCCATGATAAGATTCTCCACAATGCAATGCATGATTCTAGGGCATCACACAAACTGATTCCTAAAGTAGTGATGGAAATATTAGGCCTAGAGATAACTTGCCCCTATAAAGACCTATATTCATTTGACTCTAGCAGGGTAAAGTGTCTTGGCTTGATCAAAGATTTATGTGTGAGCCTTACCCAGATTCCAGCAAAATGTATGGTCATGGATGTTGTTGTGGCAGATGTGCCACCCAAGTATGGCATGTTATTATCAAGATCATGGGGAGCCAAGCTGCAAGGAACAATGCAGATGGATGGGGCTTATGCCACAATCCCAATCTTTGGCCAACTTAGAAGACTGTACAGAGAGGCGCAAATGAAATTCCTGGTTAGTAGCCCTGAAAAGCCTGAAAATTCACCTTTATACTCTGTACATATGGACCTTGACTCCTTTATCCTTTGTAAGGATGAATTCTCAGAAGGGTCAGAGTCCAAAAACAAAGATACAAACAAGGAAACAGAACCCATGGACTTTAAAATAATGGATACTCTAGACTCAGAGGAGAATGATATAGGAAACTCGAAACAGTGCACTGAAACAAGAACTCAAAGTGAACCAGAAGCAGAATGCAGTCAGCTGATTAGTCACCCTTCACAAACACATACACCACACCAAGAATTAAATGATGATAAACCTGAGAATGAAACCTTATGGGAAATGAATTTCGATGGGTCATGCAACAAGAGAACTGTTGGGGCAGGAGTGTGGATACATAACACAGAGAGTGGTTATGTAGAGATCCATGCATGTAACCTGCACTTCAAATGTACAAACAACATTGTAGAGTACGAGGCTCTTATCCTAGGCTTAAACCTGTTGATAAAATTAGGAGCCCGTAGGATAACTGTGCATGGGGACTTTGAGCTGATTATTAAACAAGTGAATGGTGAATACATAGCAAAACATCCTAGATTGAGAGCGTACAGGAATGACGCTATGAATCTATTAAAAACCTTTGTGGAATACGATCTGGTGTTTGTCCCTAGAGGTCAGAATGAAATTGCAAATGGACTGGCCTACATGGATAGTTCGTATCGTAAGCCTCCTAGTGACCAAAAGATCATCATTCGGACCAAATTTAGACCTGCAGTGCCAGACAATGAAAAATATTGGTAGGTCTTCGAGGGCGATAAACAGATTGAAGATTTCCTAATAGGCAGAAATGAGTTCGAATTTTCTGATTCAGACTCCAAATTTGACAGTAGCTGACTAAGTGAAGAGTCCTCAGATGAGGAAGAAACACCCTGTAACATAGAAATAAACACTTTAAACGAACTGATTGGAAATCCAAACGAAGAATGTAAAAACTCAGATAGTGAAGAAGTAGAGGTGCTGCAGACCAAGGATAAGAACATACCTCGAGGTCTGGCACCTTTAGAAGACCTTTTTGACTTTGATGATGTGGCAAAAAAGCCCACTATAAAACATGTAGACTCTGATGTTGAGGAGTGCAACATAGGCACTGAAGATAAACCCAAGATGATCAAATTGGCTAAGTCCCTGCCTGCAAACATGAAAAGGAAATACATTGACCTTTTCAAGGAATTCATTGATGTGTTTTCTTGGAGTTATGAGGACTTAAGGGCCTATGACACAAACATCATACAAAATAAAATACCCTTGAAAGAAAATCAGAAGCCCTTCAGACAAAATCTTTGCAGAATAAACCCAAAAAAATTGCCTGCAGTGGAAAAAGAGATTAAGAAAATGTATGAGGCAGGTATAATTGTTCCTGTGAGGTTCTCTGATTGGGTATCAAACCTAGTGGCTGTGAGAAAGAAAATAGGGGAGATCAGATTATGCATAGATTTCAGGAATATTAATAGAACCTCACTCAAAGACAATTACCCTTTGCCAAAAATGGAACATATTCTTTAGAGGGTAGTAGGTTCTAAAAGGATCTCTCTGCTAGATGGCTTTTCAGGTTACAACCAAGTCTTATTAATCCCAGAAGACCAACTCAAGACAACCTTTACCACTCCATGGGGCACTTTTATGTATGTAAAGATGCCTTTTGGATTGATGAACGTCGGTGCAACCTTCCAAAGAGCAATGGACATAGCTTTTTCAGATGAAATAGGACACTTCATTGTCATCTACCTGGATGACATAACAGTCTACTCCAATACTGAGGAAGAACACCTAGAACACCTAAGAAGAGTGTTTGAAAAATGTAGAAGGTTTGGTCTGTCACTGAATCCTAAAAAGACTATATTTGGGCTGCAAGAAGGTAAGCTTCTTGGCCACATCATATCTGAGAAAGGGATTAGGATAGATCCACAAAGAGTTGAGGGAATAATACAAATCACACACCCGAGAAACATCAAGGAGTTACAGTCCTTTATTGGGAAAATCAACTTCCTCAGGAGGTTTATTCCCAACTTAGCTGAACACCTTAGAAATATGACTAACATGCTGAAGAAAGGTGTAGGATTTAAGTGGACTGTTGAAGCTAAGAAATCATTTGAATCATTTAAACTTGCACTCACCCAGGATCCTGTCCTAATCAACCCATATTTCTCAAAAGATTTCCTGATTTTTTCTTTTGCCTCCAAGCCTACGATAGCTGTAGTTCTACTGCAGAAAAATCCAGAGGGAATGGAACAACCCATTTCTTTCTTCAGTAAAGCACTCAGAGACGCACCCTTGAAATACAACATTATGGAAAAACAGGCCTATGCTTTGGTCAAGGCCCTGAAAGACTTTAGGGTGTACATACTGCATTTCCACACCACAGCCTATGTGCCAAATATAGTGGTTAAAGACATCTTGTCCCAAGACCTGGATGGGAAGAGGGGCAAATGGATTGCTGTGATTTTGGAATACGACCTTGAGATAAAACCCACCAAACTGATCAAAGGTCAGGGCCTAGCTCGACTAATGGCCGAATAAAATCTACAAGCCCTTGACATTAACATGGTAGATGCCTTGGATGAGCAGCAGGGATTACCTAATACCACTGTTGAGAAGAGGTTTCAGAGCTCTCCTTAGTATTCTAGCATTTTGTATGTGCTTACACACCTCAATGCCCCTCCTGAACTATCAAAGACCAAGGCCAAATTCTTAAAACTGAAGGCCAGAAGTTATTGTATTCTGAATGAATGTTTATACTGGAAGAATGAAAATGGCCTATTTCTTAAATGTTTGCCTGAATTTGAAGCAGAAAATATTAAACAAGAATTCCATGTAGGAGAGTGTGGAGGTCACCTGAACTGGAAAGCCACTGCAAACAAAATACTTAGAGCTGGCTACTACTGGCCTACACTCTTCAATGATATCCACTAGATGATAATTGCCTGCCACAAATGCCAAATTTTTTAAGGCAAAAGAAAACTCCTCCCCTTACCTCTACAACCCATCACTGTTGAAGGTCCCTTTATGCAATGGGGCCTAGATTTCATAGGAGAAATTCACCCTGCTTCTTCTGCACAACACAAATGGATCCTAACAGCCACAGACTACTTCACTAAGTGGATAGAGGCCATACCTACTAGGAATTCCACAGATTCAGTCATCATTAGGTTCCTAGAAGGTCATATCCTCTCTCGGTTTGGCTGCCTAAGGAAAATAATCACTGATAATGCTGCTGCTTTTGGATCCAAGAAAATGGTTGATTTTTGTCACAAGTATCAAATAGCACTCGGTCATTCAACTGCCTATTACCCTCAAGGTAATGGATTAGCTGAATCATCAAAAAAGAGCCTGGTGACCATCATCAAAAAGTTGTTGGAAGAGAACAAAAAGTCATGGCATAACAAGTTAGTGCATTCCCTGTGGGTTGATAGGCTTACAACAAAGAAATCCATTGGCCTGTCACCATATCAGCTTGTTTATGGAACAGAAGCAGTGTTTCCCATAAGCCTTGGAATACCAGTGATTAAACTTGTTCAAGAGATACAAATAGAATAAGATAGCATGGTGAGGAGAATAAACGAGACAATTCATCTCCAACAAACAAGGGAAGAGGTCTATAACAGAGCTATCAAGGTTCAGGAAAATATAAAGAAGTTATTTGACAAAAGAACTAAGGCCTCTGATTTCAAAATTGGAGATAAAGTTCTGAAGTGGGACTCAAGGAGAGAGGACAAAGGAAAGTGTTGAGCTCCAAAGATGTTCTTTCTTCCACCACATTCCACTCCATTTCCTTTGTCCATTATTAATCACAAGCTCAAATGATCAATAGAATTAGTTAAAATTGCTTTAAGAATATATATCATGACTAACTTGCTATGTTTTTATGATTTTGTCATTGTAGTACTTTTTAACTAGGAATCCAGCTGGGCGAATGCACAATTTCGTAGCTAGTTGCCGATTCTACACGTCTTCATATCTAAGCAAGTTCCAGGTGTCATCTCAGTGGAAAACACATATGGTCATATTCCACATCATGCCCTCATCATTTGTTGCTCTCCACGAAGTTTGAACGGAATCCTGTAGGTGGTTATGCATGTGGGAACTCAAACTAGGAGATAGACTCCTAATAGGACAAGGACAGTCCAGATGTCCTTATTCATATTACGAAACCACCATCAGAGTTCTAGTTCTATTTTAATTTTGAAAGACAGTTATCCCTATGTTATCTCCAAGACATTTATGTAATTTTGTTATAAATGTAGCTCGGGAAACCGAGAGACAAGGTTAGATTTTGTGGTTGATTGCTAGATTTCAGAAATCCGAAAATACTATGTTTTGAAGTAATTTCTCTTTAATGAAAGAAGCATCACTTCCTTGAAAGCATTGAGTCAATATTGAAGTAGATTTCGTGCTACTCCGGTGGTAGAGGGCCCCTGCTACCTGAGCAGCCTTGTTTATATGGTTTAGATAAGTATTTTAGTCTCGTTTTCATTTCTAGCTTAAGCAAGTTTCTGAAGTTTATGTTTTCATACTTGTTTACATTAAGTATCACAGCTGGTCTTACTCTTATAAACTCTTCCAAAATATCGTCACGATGAATAAGGCATAGCTGTGGTGTTGTAGGTTTTAGTTGCATTTCCTTTCGAATTCTGTGATTTATGCTTGTTTACACTAAGTGTCACAGCCGATCTTACTCTCACAATGATCCGGATTTATGCAGGAATGCAACAGAATAAACACATAACCATAAATACAGAGATGCAGCGAAATAACACTTCATTTCATTAATATCAAAGAACTGAAATTTGCTTATAGACAGAATGGAAATAAAACTAGCTAGGGCACTGGTAGCTATCTCTGAGAAGATATGTGGCGGCTACAGGCCTCTGAACTGCGTTACAATGAGGCTCGAGGGCCTATTTATTATTGAGAAACAATGGAGAACCCTAAACATCCCAAAAACCTAACCCTAGGAGATGAAGCGCCAAAACTATGGGCCCCGTTTTGGTAAATTGGTGTTTCAACTTCCCAGGGACGTAACTTTGGCATACTATCTCCGTTTGACGCACATGATACATCATTAGAAAGCTCTATCCGAGGAATACAATTTTGTGGCGAATTTGATGATCAATTACTGGTGATTTTGATACCTAAAAAACGCTGCCAGGCCTCAAAACGGCTCCGGAAGTTCAGGACCCGAAAAACTGCTAAAAATAGTAAGTTATGCCAAAACCGAAAAACTGAAAGAGACAATGGTGGGGGCCCAAGTGGAATAGGCGGGTGGCCACCAATATCCACCTGGATCATTCCTCCCCCCTTAGGAAGCAATGGTCCCCATTGCGTTAAGTTCCTCCATGAGATGAGGAAATTTCTGCTGAACTTGGTCCCTGGTGAACCACTTTCCTCGGTGCAGGAGTTGGCCAGCTTTGACAACCCGATATAGTTAGATCTTCTGCTAGTGAGTCTTCTTGATTTTCATGTCCATGATACAATCTGTGGTGGCCTGTTCCATGCAAACAAGCCAACTCGTTGGTGTGAGTTGTCTCCGCAATGTCCGGCGTCCGCAGAGGCGGGCGGCGACCAAGCGATTCATCGTGGCTAACATCGACCGGGTGCAGACCAAGGAATGGTGGAATACTAAGCTTGAAGGCATTGTTACCTACAGCCTTGGTGATGGTGTACGGCCCGTATCGGAGCGGGCGAAGCTTGCGGTGAGGTCCAGTGAGGCACTCCTTCTGCAAATGTAGCCATACTTTGTCGCCCACCTGGAAGTGGTGTGGCACCCGGTGTTGATCATGGCGCTACTTGTACTTCGCATTGGCTCTGTCCAATATATCATGAACCTGTTGGCGGATGTGTTGAATGCGCTCGATGAAGCTACTTGCTTTGTCAACTTCAGACTGGACATGAGCTGAATCGGCCTGAGCAGCTGCAAATGGCATGGCTACGTCAATGGGACATAGTGGCTGGAATCCCAAGCCCACCTGGAAGGGGCTATGGCCAATTGAACTGTGGAGAGCCCTGTTATAACTATGTTGTACATAGGGGAGGCTCTCGTCCCATGTGCGTGGATGCTTTGAATTGTACATGCGCAGAATGTGTACAATCATTCCGTTGACGACCTCTGTCTGGCCATCTGTTTGGGGATGGAAAGCTGTGGACTTGGTGAGCTTGGTATCCAACATCGACCAGAGGCTGGACCAAAATGTGCTGAGGAACCTGCTATCCCGATTTGATATGATAGACTGTGGGATCCCAAAGTGCACCCACACTCGTTCAAAGAAGAGTTTAGCAGTGGCTTCTGCTGTGATATTCTTCTTACAGGCCGCCATGATGGCCATCTTCGAGAATCTGTCAACGACCACGAAAACACAGTCATTTCCACTCTTAGTAGAAGGCAGGCCCGACATGTAATCCATGGAGATGGATTCCCACGGTCGACTAGGGGTAGGTAGTGGAGTATATAGACCTTGCTTCTTGATGGTCGGTTTGGCAATGGCACAAGCAGTGCAGGATCTGATGTGCTTCTCGACATCCTTTCGAAGGTTCGGCCAATAGAAATACTTCTGTAGTATTGCTACTATTTTCTCGACCACGAAATGCCCAGTGACTCGACTTTAGTGTGCTTCCCATATCATCTTGACACGCTCGCTTGAAGGAACACAAAGGTGTCCCAGGTGACATAAAAGTGCATCTTGGAGGTGAAAATTTGGAACTTGCGTGCCCCCCAAGAGTGCCTTGTAAGTGTGGCCGAATTATGGGTCACTCTCATAGAGAAGCGGCCAATCAAAAGTCTCGTGCCCACAAGAGTTGAGCACGGTGGTGAGCGCCACGATCGGTGGTCGGCTGAGGCAGTCTGCAACATTATTGGTGCTACCCTTCTTGTACTTGATGTTCAAATGAAACTGTTGCAGATATGTGGACCACTTCTGATGGCGATCATTCCGCAACTTCCCTTGTGTCTGTATGAACTGCAGGGGCCGGTGGTCTGTGTGGATGATTGTTTCCTTCCCCAAAATGTAATGCTTCCATTGTCGATAGGCTTGCACAATGGAATACATTTCTTTGTCATAAGTGGGATACTTGCGAACTGTCTCAGACAATGTCTCACTGTGATATGCCACTGGATGTCCCTGTTGAGTAAGAACCGCCCCAATAGCATAGTCAGAGGCATCTGTCTCGATCTCAAATGGCTGCTGCAAGTCTGGTAAGGTGAGCACTGGGGCAGAACAGAGGCGATTTTTCAATTCTTTGAACGCCTTCCGTTGAGGTTCCGACCAAAAGAATTTTGCTCTCGCTCCTCCTTTGGTGACTTGACTCAAGGGCCAAGTGATATGAGAGAATCCCAGCACGAATCTACGGTAGAAATTAGCAAGACCCAGAAAGCTGCGAAGCTCTGTTATAGTAGTCGGGGCCGGCCAATCCCGAATGACTTAGATCTTGGCTGGATCCACATGCACCCCCCTTTCATCAATAATGTATCCCAGATATTGAACCTGGGTCATGCCAAACGTGCACTTCTCCAAATTGACACACAACTTGTGTTGCCGCAGTGTTTGGAGGACTTGTCGGATGTGATGAAGGTGCTCTTCCCAAGTCTTGCTGAAGATCAGAATGTCATCCAAGTACACCACTACGAATGAGTTGGTGAATGGCCGCAAGATGTCTTCCATCATCCTCATGAAGGTTGCAGGAGCATTCGTCAACTCGAAAGGCATGACCAGCCATTCAAAAAGGCCTTCCTTAGCTTTGAAGGCAGTCTTCCACACATCAGAGGGTTCAATTGGTACCTGGTGATACCCAGACTTCAGGTCGATCTTATTGAAATATTTTGCACCTTGGAGTTGGTCCAGAAGGTCATCAATCTGTGGGATTGGGTACCTATTCCGGACAGTGATCTTGTTCAGCGCCCGATAGTCAATACAGAGTCTCCACGTCCCATCCTTCTTCTGTACCAACACGATCGGGCTCCCACAGGGCGATGAACTTGGTCCGATGTGACCTTTCTGCAACAGCTCCTGAATCTGCCTCTTGATTTCATCATTTTCCAGAACAGAGCGTCGATAGATCGGTCCATTGGGTAGTGGCGCACCTGGGGTCAGATCAATCGGGTGCTTGACCTGGCAGTGCAGAGGAACCCCTGTGGGTGAGGTGAAGATGTCCCCGTACTCCTCCATGACCTTATCCATTTGTTGTTGTCGTGCAGAGGGGCCCTGTCTGGAGGTCGTGGCCACAGTCTTCTTCTTGCCCTGGGGGCGGATCATCAGGAAAACGAATTTCCTGGTTTGGGAAATGAGCTTACTGCATTGTTTTGCAGTAACCAAAGAGATAGTCGGAGGAGGTGGTACCTCTGGTATCCTGTACAACTTATTTCCCAAAGTAATAATAACAGCACGAGGTCGAGACTCATACACAGCATGACGCTTCCACAAGTATGGTTGTCCTAATAATACATCATAAACATCAATAGGAGCAACGTCACATAATACCTCATCCGTGAAGGGCTTGATGCTATAGGGAAGGCGGCACTGCTGGCTGACGCGGAGATCTCGTCCTTGGTGAAGCTACCCGATGGTGTATGGATGTGGGTGAGCTGTGGTCGGCAAGCCCAACCGCTTCACGGCGTCTGCTGAAATGAGGTTCTTTTGGCTCCCATTGTCGACAATGAACTGTACAGGGGAGCCCTTTACCCACATTTGGGAGTGGAAGAGACGTTCCTCCTCCTCTGGATCTTCCGGTTCCTCCTTCTGGACTCTGGACCTTTGTAGTGGCAACAGTGGCGTTGGGCTCCGCATCAATAATCTGTTTCCCTTTTTCATTCCCCTCGTGCCCCGATTCAGATTCGTTTGCATGACCGACTCGAAGCTCTGTCCCGCCACGCAGCGACTACCACTTCGACACTCACTTGTGTTGTGAGTGGAGCTCTTATGGAACTCACACCACTTTCCCGTGTCCTTCTTTGGCTTTGCGGTGTTGTTCTTTTCCTGTGGCTTTGACGGGTTGTCTTTAGCTGCCATGCCTTGGCTCTGTCCTTTGTTCTGCGATTTGGAAGCACCTTTCCCTTGCTTTTGATTCGCAGATCCAAAGTCTCGCTTCTTCTGTTTGAATTTCTGCTCAATCTTGGCAGCATACCGGTATGCCGTACCAAGCGAGGAGATGTCGAGGAACTCCATTTCCTCCTGAATGTATCTGTGCAGACAGCTGCGATACTTTAGCACCAAATGTTTCTCTGAATCTTTGATACCCAACTTTGTGCGCAGGGTATGGAACAGATTCGTCAGCTCGTGCACATCTTGATCCCTTTGTTGTCGCAGCGTGGTCCATTGTATGTACTTGTCCTCATAGCTCCCCACGGAATAGTACTGTTCCTTGACGGCGTCTCGGAAAGAATTCCAAGTTGGTACGGCCGAGAACAGAGAGGGTTCTGTCTGGTCCTTGTTCTCACAGTAGGTTTCCCACCAGTCCTTAACATGGGGGGTAGCTTTGAGGAGTGCAAAAATAATCTTCTCCCGGTCTGAAAAGTCATGAACAGAGAAATATCCTTTTAATAGATTCAACCATCTATCTACGGCATCTGCGTCTATTTGACCCTCAAATATGGGAATGTCAAAATTTACTTGTACCTTAAAGGGAGTCGCAACTCCAGAGTGGCTACTGGATGCAGATGCGCCGCCGGTGGGCAGCCGTTGAAGGATCCGAGCAAAGCTATCCATCATCGCGTTCCTTTGTTTTTCGAGGGCCTCCTCGAGCAATATTTTGATAGGATCTCCTGCTCCCTCATCTTTCTTTTCGTCCCCCATGGGCGTCCGTCGAGGTTTGCGAGGCTGATCTTGCAAAGGTTCCACCGGATCAAGCCCTAGCTCTTTATACCCCGACCTCGTTGGGGACATGCAAAGAAGGATCGAGAAAAAGCAGACCGCTCTGATACCACTGATCCAGATTTATGCAGGAACGCAACAGAATAAACACATAACCATAAATACAGAGATGCAATGGAAATAACACTTCATTTCATTAATATCAAAGAACTGAAATTTGCTTACAGACAGAATGGAAATAAAACTAGCTAGGGCACTGGTAGCTATCTCTGAGAAGAGATGTGGTGGCTACAGGCCTCTGAACTATGTTACAATGAGGCTCGAGGGCCTATTTATTATTTAGAAACAATGGAGAACCCTAAACATCCCAAAACATAACCCTAGGAGATGAAGCGCCAAAACTAGGGGCCCCGTTTGGGTAAATTGGTGGTTCAACTTCCCAGGGACGTAACTTTGGCATACTATCTCCATTTGATGCACATGATACATCATTAGAAATCTCTATCCGAGGACTACAGCTTTCGGGATGAATTTTATGATCAAATTTGCTAGTGATTTGATACCCAAAAAACGTCGTTTAGGGCCTCAAAACGGCTCCGGAAGTTCAGGACCCAAAAAACTGCTAAAAATAGTAAGTTATGCCGAAACTAAAAAAATGAAAGAGACAATGGTGGGGGGCCAAGTGGAATAGGTGGGTGGCCACCAATATCCACCTGGATCACACAAAATCTTCCAAAACATCATTAACAATGAGTAAGAAACAACTATGGTGTCTTAGATTCTAGTTGTATTTTCTTTCAATCTTATGTTTATGTTCAATTTCATTGAATAATATAGCCAGAATTGTTTTACAAACTCTTCCAAAAAATCATTCATAATGAACGAGATGGGCTGTAGAATTCCATAGACTAGCTGCATATTAATTTAGTTAGAGCACTCCGGAGGATGATTGCATTTAGTTCAAGATCTGTCACTACATTTCAAGTTTGATAATGACATTCTAGTTTCACTCTGTTCATTGTACTTCAAGTAGATTAGTGGCACTTTAGTTCAGTTTCAGTTCATTTTGTTTCAAGAAAAGATTAATGGCATTCTAGTTTAGTTGTAGTCACTGTCTTTTAAGATTGATAGACCACGTTCTAGCCTAGTGTAATCCATTGTATTTTAAGTAGTGCTAATTGTCAAAATTAGTCTCTCGGCCTTCATTACTTACAAATTTCTTTTGTCCTGAATCTATATTGATACATCATCACAGGAACAGGGGTCAGTCATATTAGTTTAAGGCTTTGATTATTCTGCAAATATTTTACAAATTCACTTATAGCCTTTTTCCCAAACATTATCCTAGAAAATCTCTAAACCTCTGAATAAGGCCTAGTAGTGATAAGACAAGTTGCAGAATAGGGTAACTTCAGCATCATAGGTTAATCTAGAATAGAAACCTTACTGTGTTACAAATAATCATTTTTGTGAGTTGATTGTTTATTTAGGAGAACTTCATTTACACTTAACTTGTCCATTTCTCAAGCTCTTCCAACACATCTTTAATAAATGAATTGGATAAGTTCAAGCTCATGTTGTGATTTATTTCTTTGCAATGAAGTCATTATCAAGCTTTGCATTTGTTATTTGCCACCCATATTTTAGGCTTTACTCTGTTTTAGTATAACCATCCACTCCTCTTTTCCAACATTTAGCTCTTTTTTTTCTTTTGAACATAAAACCATAAAACCAAAAACATCATAAAACACTAAACACAACGTAGTGAGAAACAAATACCTAGGCACATATAGTGCACCACACTTTAGCAGTTTACCAACCCTGGTTGAAAATTAATGAACTCAATTTAGGAACACTAGGTTGAGCACAAACATTTTGGCGCCGTTGTCGGGGAAGTGTAACTAGGTAGCCTTGTTTCTTAACTCCCAAAAACAATGATATGCGTAGAGAGAGAGAGACTCAAGGGGTAGATTCATAAGAAGCAGAAGCAGAAGTTTGATTCCTAGAACACCACTTGTTTCATCTAGACCAAGAGCCAACACACCTCCAACCCAAACCCACATTCCATCCTTTACTGATCCTAGACTTCCAGAAGACTTAAGATTAGATATTCCATTAGAAATACCTTCCACTTCATCCATTGAACTTGTCTTAGAAGAAGATTCAAGGACCCCTGCTAGAGACACAAACTTTTCCACTTCCACAGAAGAATCAACTATGGCAGAAGAAGGGGGAGGAGGAGTCTTTAATGGAGAACACACATTATTTGGAGGGGGTAGAGGTAGAGGTAGAGGAGAAGGAGGTAAGGTGCAGAAGGAGAAGGAGGTAGAGGAAGAGGTAGAAGAGAAATGGGAAGCTCTTTTGGGTTTCCTATAGTAGATGAAGAAACCAATACAACTATGAAAAAAATTTCACCCTCTGTCCTTCCAAAATTCTATGGACTTAAAACTGAAGATCCTGAAACCTTCCTATTTGAATTTGAAGTCCTATGTAGAACTTATGACTACTTACAAGATGCTCAAAAACTTAAACTATTTCCTTCAACATTGAAAGGAGCAGCATTGAAGTGGTTTATGGGTTTGATCAAAAGTTCTATTAGGACATGGGAAGACATGAAACAAGCATTTCTAGAGAGGTATTTGGATTATTGTATGCCAATCAATCATAAGGAGGAAGTGTTTAAGATGTTACAAAAAGAAGATGAAAAATTGGAAGATTTGTTGGAGAGATTTCATTACAACATCAAAAGAGTAAAAATGGAGAACTTAGATCAAGACACCTTAAAAGCTCTCTTGTTGAAAACAATTAGGGATGAATGTTTGGATATCCTTAACATGATGGGAAAAGGGGATATATCTTAGCTCACATTACCTGAAATATCTGAGTTATGTATCAACCTTTCAAGAGGGAAATCCAAAACTGTAAAAGGTCCAAGAGACCTTGCTCTTGCAAGGGCGAGTAAGTCTACTTCTGGGACAGTAAGTAGGGTAGAGATAGGGCATATGCTTGATGAATTCAAATCTAACATCTTAGGGAGTCTTAGTGAACAAATAGACACCCTTAAGTTACAAAACAAGCAAAAAAATGAATCTGATGCCTTAGCAATCTTTTGTCTCAAATGTAGAAAGAAGCATGCTTGAGAGAGTGTCCTTTGGATGAAAAAGTTATAAGACTTGTGTAATTTGTTCAGAAAAACATGAAACCAAGAGTTTTCCTTCACTTCCTGGTCTTAAAGCTATCTTTCAAGAGGAAACTCCTACTAATTCCACAGAATCTCTCAATTTTGTCTCTAGAAGGCCTTGGTAGGGACCTCAAACACAAGGATTCCATGATCAAATGTATAACCAACCTCCACTAAATTGGAATTATTGGCAGCAACCTTGGCCCCAATTTCAAAATCAATCTCAAGCTTGGGCACAAAGAGCACAAAATCCCTATGGAAGATACTCTTAGTACTATCAGTATCCACCATCCTATCCACCATACCCACATTTTTCTCCTCAAAATCCTCAACAAAATCCTCAACAGAATCCTCAGAACCCACAACATCAAAATCAACCACTTCCATTACCATTTCCTCAAAAATCAAATCAGTTGCCTGCTCAACTCATACCAAACCCCAACAATAAAAATCCTTAGAATACATACATGATAGAAGGACAATAGTTTCCAACTTATTTAATTACTCCTCTAGACCTTAGTGATGTTCAACTTAGGTCTGGAAGAATACTTGAAAAGAGGAAACCTTCTGTGATCATACAAGAACAAGACAACTCTGAGGAAGATTCTCTACGGGAAAATAAAAGTCTTGAAGAAGACACATCTTTTTAGGACCCAAACATTGAAAAATCAAAAAAAAAAGAACCAATCATTTCAACTCTTGTATTAGAGCAGCCATCAACATCCACTTCTACACCTCCCTTTCCAGAAAGATTACAAATTGATAGGGGTGTAGAAAAACAAATTATGGTGCCTAATTATGATTTTCCAGATGAGCTGAGAAATGTTTGCATTAAGATTCCATTATTACAAGCTATCAAGGAAATTCCAATTTTAGCAAAGACAATAAAGGAGTTGAGCATGAAGAAAACAAGAAAAAGAATAAGAGAGACAAAGAAAATTCAACCGGCAGGAAAAATAGCAGACATCATGATGGGTAAGATTGCTATTCCAAAGTATCTAGACCCAGGAAATCCAGTTGTTAAAATTCACATCAATGGAATTGAGATCCAAAACACACTCATTGATTTAGGAGCAGTAATCAATATCATGAGTAGACAAATCATGGATAAACTGAAACTTCCTAATCTTCTCTTTACACCCACATTATTACAATTAGCAGACAGATCTGTGATCAAACCCGATGGGGTAATAGAAGACATTCCAGTGTCCCTAGATTCTTGGGAGTACCCTGTGGATTTTATGATCCTAACTCCTAAGAATAATCTAGGAGGGCATCCTATTATATTAGGAAGACCTTGGTTAGCTACAGCTGATGCTTTCATTAGTTGTAGATCCGGTGATATGTACATCTCTAATGGTAGTTCAACTAAGAAATTCACTTTGTATCCTCCAGCAAGGACAATTACAGATTTAGATGATACTCAATGGATAGAGTGTTAGGTCCCTATATTACTAGTATAGTACCTTATTGTTGTTAGTGTAACCCCTTTATTGTTATTATTGTACCCTTGTAACCCCCATTTTGTTATTATTGTGCCCTTAAATTATTATTGTTAGGTCGGCTAGGATTACATTGTGGCCCACCAGGATTACATTATGGCCCCATGGACTCCTATATATAGAAAGGAGGTTTTGTAAATTGTATCATCCAAGAATTGTTCATTTATGTAATGTATTGGAGGTTTCCCCCTCGAATTGGCTCATTTCTAAGGCGTTTATATCTCTTTTCTTCTCTTTTTGGAACTGGTTACACAACATTTGGTATCAGAGCTTTGGATTCTAGGGTTTCGCTGCTCCAAACAGGTCATCGTGGAATTTTCGCTATAATTTTTTTTCTATGAAGCTTCAGAAGATGAAATTTTTAGGGTGTGAAGCTGAAATCTTCAGGAAGTTTTTCTAAAAAATTCAGAGCTTGTTTCACAATATTTTCGGAGTTATGATCTGTGGAAGTTAGGTCTTTTTTCAGGCTCCTAAACAGGTCATCGTATAATTTTCGCTATAAAAAAATTTCTACGAAGTTTCAGAATCTAAAATTCATATGGTGCGAAGTTGAAATCCTGAGGAAATTCTTCAAAAAAATTCAGAGCTTGGTTCGCAATATTTTTGGAGATATGATCTGTGGAAGGTAGTGCTTTTTCAGGCTCCTGAATTTCATCTCAAAGAGGTGATCGTGGGAAAATTTCAATAAATCTC
Organism: Pinus albicaulis; assembly: GCA_034641835.2. Taxonomy (NCBI): domain Eukaryota; kingdom Viridiplantae; phylum Streptophyta; class Pinopsida; order Pinales; family Pinaceae; genus Pinus; species Pinus albicaulis. Next base: position 499,961,768 of record CM076573.1, read on the forward strand.
TCTCTGAAGATTGGATTGGAGTGCCGTCAAAAGTGGTCACAAGTACACGGCCTGTAGTTTCTTCGCTATCAATTTCAGAGACAAAGGACAAAACAGTGACACGTGGCAAGTCGTACAATTTCGCTCTACTGAACCAGTCCAGAATTAGGTCATTGTGGGAGATTGGACACAACTTTGTCCAGACTTTAGTTTCTTGGATATCAATTTCAGAGACAAAGGACGAAACAGTGACACGTGGCAAGTCGTACAATTTCATTCTACTGAACCAGTCCATAATTAGGTCATTGTGGGAGATTGGACACAACTTTGTCTTGGAGAATCAAAATCAGGTCAGACCTGTGGCATTCAAAAGAGAATTCAGAGGGCTACTTCAGTGCTGAATTTCAGATATTGAATATCGGCAATCACAGAGATAATACAATTTCAATATCGAGCTCCTCAAAGCTAGTAAAAGGTGTGTATTTTTTTTCCGAATTGCATAAGTCTTGTTTGAAGAATCAAGTTGAATTGATTGCAAGGGCCTATTGTAGAATAGATATCAATATTGGAGTCTGAAATGGCTCCTAAAAAGAATTCAACACCCATTAAGCCTTTAGAAGGCTCTACTATTACTCATGAAGATGAAGAATGGCAACATGACATGTCAAAATTACAAGAGCAAATGCAACAAATTTCGCTCTCACAAAGAACAACAAAAAATGAAATGGAAGTTTTGAAGAAAGGCGTGGAAACTAAGATGGATGGTTTGAAGAAAGGCGTGGAAGCTAAGATGAATGGTTTGGAAGCTAATATGGATGGCATGGAAGTGGGCATGGAAGCTAAGATGGATGACATGAAAGACAACATGGAAAACATGAAGAATGATCTAAAAGCATACATGGAAGGCTTGATGACAAGTTTAAAACCAGAAATGATTCCTAATGGCGAAAATATATTAGAAGAACCTCATGATGAGAACAAAATAAATGTTAATCATGATTTCATAAACTCTAATGTTGGCGGGAAGAACCACCATATTCCAAAAATGGATATGAGGAAGTTTAATGGAAAGGATCCTGTAACATGGATACTACAGATGGAGCAATATTTTGATCTCCATAATGTGAAAAACACACAAAAGGTACGCATTGCAACTTTACATTTAGAACAAAATACATTCGTATGGTATCGATGGCTTTGCTCCCGTAAAAAAATTGTCACTTGGTCAATTTTTACGGAGGAAATGATAGCACATTATGAGGATACAAAGAGCAACACCTTCTTTAGCCAATTGATAAATCTCAAACAAAAGGGTTTAGTGGGGCAGCACATTGAGGACTTCCAAAAATTGAATATAAGGTAACTGATATTCCAGAGGAACACAGGATTGATCTCTTCATAGGCACTTTAAAGGATAACATCCAACATGAAGTTCGCGTTCTGGAACCTGATTCATTGGAGAAGGCATTCAGGTTGGCAAGAAAAGTTGAATGTAAAGTTATGGCGACAAGGAATCCTACCACTCAATTCTATAAAGAAGGAAGTGTTGCTACATCTAGATTTCCACAACCTACAAGGTTGACACCACAACAATTGGAAGAAAAAAGAGCAAAAGGGCTTTGCTACAGTTGTGATAGCAAATACACTAAAAGTCATAAGTGTGCTGAGAAGAAATTATTTTACATAGATTGTGAAGAGGAAGAAGAAAATGAACAAGAAGAGGATATACACCAGGAACCAGCCCTAGAAGAGGTAGAAATGAATCCGACCATATCGTGTAATGCACTGGCAGGAATTACCACTCCTCAAACTCTCAAGATAGAAGGACATATCAAGAAGAAAAAGGTAATAGTGTTGATTGATTCAGGTAGCACCCATAATTTTATTCATTGTAAGGTAGCCAAGGAATTAAATTGTTTCTTATACCCAGCACCAGAATGTCAAGTGATGGTTGCAAATGGAGGAACTATAAATTGCTTTGGAAAACGCCATAATATCAAGCTAACCATGGGGGAATATGTATTGACTAGTCCAATGCTTTCCATTCCTATGGGAGGTGCTGATGTTGTACTAGGAGTACAATGGTTACAATCTTTGGGGATGGTAGCTTTTAATTTTCAAGAACTTTTCTTGAAATTTTTTTCAGAAGGAAAGGAAGTCGAATTACGGGGTATTGAAGGGAATCCGGGAAGGATAATAAGCTCTAATGTTATGAAAAAGCTTCTAAAGAAAGAACAACGAGGCGTAATTGCACAATTATGCTCACTAGAAGTTCCGACATCAAAATCATCTATTTCTGCAGATCTCCAACAAGTCTTGGACAATCATTCCAAGGTGTTTGAAACTCCCAAAGGAATCCCACCGATTCGTGATCATGATCATGCTATTCATTTAATTCCAGGAAGTGTTCCTCCAAACATCAGGCCTTATAGATATCCTTACTTCCAAAAGAGCGAAATTGAACGTATGATTGCAGAAATGTTAGAGGCGGGTATAATTCAACCTAGTCAAAGTTCTTTCTCTGCTCCCGTAGTATTGGTACACAAGCAGGATGGATCATGGAGAATGTGTTCGGCTTATAGGGAGCTCAATAAGCTCACCATTAAAGATAAATTTCCCATTCCTGTGATTGATGAATTATTGGATGAATTACATGGAGAAATTTATTTTACCAAGTTGGATCTTCGTTCAGGATATCATCAAATTAGAATGAAGACTGAAGATATTCCAAAAACAACGTTTCGAACTCATGAGGGTCATTATGAATTTTTGGTCATGCCTTTTGGCCTTACCAATGCACCTTCTACATTTCAAGGGTTGATGAATTCCATTTTCAAACCCTTCCTTAGAAAATTTGTGCTAGTATTTTTTGATGATATACTAATCTGCAGCAGGTCTTGGAAGGATCATGTTAAACATGTTGACAAGGTGCTCAAACTATTGCAGGAGAAACAATTATATGCAAAAACATCCAAATGTTTCTTTGGAGTACAAGAGGTGGAATATCTGGGTCATATTGTATCTCACAAGGGTGTTAAAGTAGACCCTAACAAAATTAAAGCCATTAAGGAATGGAAAGTCCCCAAAACCATAAAGCAGTTGCGAGGATTTCTCGGGTTAACAGGGTATTATCGCAAGTTTGTTAAGAATTATGGGAGAATAGCAGCACCTCTAACAACATTATTGAAGAAAGATGCATTTTCATGGACTCCTGAATCAACTAAGGCCTTGGAACATCTTAAAGAAGCAATGTGCCTAGCACCGGTCCTAGCTACGCCAGACTTCACAAAAACCTTTATTGTGGAATGTGATGCCTCAGGAAATGGAATTGGTGCAGTTTTAATGCAGGAAGGAAGACCCATTTCTTTTGAAAGTCGTCCAATCAAAGGAAAGTATTTACAAAAACCTATTTATCAGAAGGAAATGTTAGCAATACCGCATGCACTAAAGAAATGGCGAACTTACCTAATGGGAAGACACTTCAAGGTAAAAACTGATCATGATAGTCTTAAACACTTTTTGGAACAAAGACTATCTTCAGAAGAGCAGCAAAAATGGGTCACAAAGATGTTGGGTTATGACTTTGAAATAATCTACAAAAGGGAAAGCTTAATGTTGTTGCAGATGCACTCTCAAGAAAGAATGAAGAGGTGGAAGCATTGCTTTGTGCCATTTCTATTATCCAACCAGATTGGATAACCGAAGCAAGAGATGAATGGAAGAAGGAAAAAGATGTATGGACACTCATTCAAAAGTTGCAGCAAGATCCTAGTACATCCGATACATTTAGTTGGAAAAATGATTCCTTATGGTACAAAGATCGCTTATATCTTTGTAAGGATTCCCAACTAAAACAAAATATTCTTCTGGAATTGCACACTTCTCCTTTAGGAGGACACTCAGGATTTTTAAAAACTTACCACAGGGTGAAGAAAGAATTTTTTTGGGATGGCCTTAAATCTGATATTCAAAAGTTTGTGGCGGAATGTTTGGTTTGCCAGCAGAATAAAGTGGAGACAATTAAGACCCCGGACTTCTACAACCTTTATCCATTCCAAGTCAGCGTTGGGAGGAGATTTCAATGGATTTTATCACAGGTTTACCTAAGTCTGAAGGAAAGAATGTCATCATGGTGGTAGTTGATAGACTTACCAAGTATGCACACTTTTGTGCATTATCTCATCCATTTAAAGCAAGTACAATTGCTACTACATTTGTGGACATAATTCAAAAGCTACATGGAAGCCCAAGGGTTATTGTGAGCGACAGAGATCCCATTTTTACTGGAAATTTTTGGACGGAGTTATTTTCTTGTTTGGGTACTCAATTAGCTCATAGCTCATCTTATCATCCTCAATCTGATGGTCAAACTCAGATAGTAAATAAATGTTTGGAAGGATATCTTCGTTGTTTTGTATCTGATAAACAAACACAATGGGTCAAGTGGTTACCTCTCGCTGAATGGTGGTATAACACTTCCTTCCATACTGCAGCAAAAATGACCCCATTTATGGCACTTTATGGATATCATCCACCATCGATCACATTATCTTTAAGGGAAAATTTGAAGGTTCAAGCAGTGGAAGATCACGTCGAGCATCAGCAAGAAGTTCTCCAACTCTTAAAGGATAACCTGAATTTGGCACACAATCGAATGAAACAACAGGCAGATCAACATCGCAGCGAGAGAAGTTTTGATATAGGAGATTGGGTATTTTTACGGCTACAACCATATAAACAAATGTCCCTCAAGCAAGCTAAGAAGGATAATAAATTATCGCTAAAGTACTATGGTCCTTACAAGGTGTTGCAAAAGATTGGTACTATGGCATACAAATTGGAGCTTCCTGCTTCTTCGCGAGTACATCCAGTTTTCCATGTTTCATGCTTAAAGAAGGTTATAGGTGAAAATATTCCAGTTCAAACAATATTGCCAGAACTTGATGAGGAAGGAAAAATGATATTGGAACCTGAAGCGGTCATAGAAACAAGAACTCAAAAATTACGGAATCGATCAAT
>CM076573.1:499966865-500284033 GCA_034641835.2 Pinus albicaulis
GCCAGTCCTCCTCCGACTCCTCTCCTGATTCATTGGGTTCTCCTTCTCCTCCTGGTTCTCCCCCCTGTCACCTTCACTATGTCTGGTCTAGGGCCTAAAGCTAGTGGTGCTCCAGGCCCTAATGTCGGAAACATTATTAGCTGAACCGTCACAGGAACTACCTCGGCTGCACCCTTGCTCCCCTTCTTGGCAGGCCTCAGCCTCCCCGATTTGGATCGGTTGATAAACGACCCTATACACCATGACGCTAGTTGGCCTACTATGCCGACAAAGCTCCCCTCCGACATCCCAAAGTTTGAAGGCCATGCTGGAGAAGATCCTTCAAATCATGTTCGATCTTTCCACATGTGGTGTTCATCTACCTCCATTACCGATGACTCTGTTCGTCTTCGATTGTTCCAATGCACGCTTACAGGCGAAGCTTCTAAGTGGTATGTTGATCAACCCACTTCCTCCCATACCACCTTTGCAACTCTTGCCCGGGCTTTTTTATCTTACTTCCAGCTTCCCCTTCGTTATGACACTCGTATCGAACTCTTGACTTCCTTCAAGCAAACCTCTTCGACCCGCCTTTCTACCCATGTCCAGGAATGGCGAAGAAGACGGAGCCTATGTCAATCTCCCCCCTTCGAAGACCGTGTCTACATGGACTGGTTCCTTAGATCTCTCTTGTCCCCTATCGGGAAAGATGTCGCATCACATTTTCCTCAAACCGAAGAAGATGCCCTCCAAATGGCGTTAAAATATGACCTGATCTACGCTCAGACAGGTTATGATCATACTATCCTACCTGATCTCCCCAAACCCGGTGATGCCTATACACCGGGGGCACCTCATACCGCCGACAGTATCGTTGGATCTATCTCTCATCCATCTGCTCAACCTCTCATGAGCTATGGTTTTCCTGGGGGAGGGGGCACCACTTCCCGCACTCCTCCCCCTCCCGGTAGCACGCATCCAGGATACGGCATGCCTCATCCTTTTGCCCAACCTCCTGCTTACCTCAATGTTGCCCAACCTAACCATTACCCTTATCCGCAGCCTGGTGTGCCAGCTCCTCTAGCATATGCGTTTTCGCCTCCCTTTCCTTCTCAACCCCTGCAACAGTAGTCACCGCCCCCTCAAGAGTAGGTGGATGCACAGAAGGGATTCATGGCTACCCAACCACCTGACGGACAGGTGGCCCCTCAACCTTCCCCTTCTGCTTCCTCCAATTACCAGATCCTCATGATGAACTCTGATCCGCCTCTAACCGTCAACCTTAACCTTCAAACTCGGTCCCATCAATACCCCAAGCCTCCCGCTCCGTCTGTCCCCGAGTCACCTTTTGCAGGTTCTACAGAGCCTCTTTTGACAACCAATGGTCCCTTACATATCCCTCAACCCAAAGTTGAGGTTCATACCCAGATTCCTAAAGGACCATTACACCGAAATGCTGCTTCCGGTCGAGCTGCTCATTCGTATAGCATCGTAGATGATTTGGCGCAATCTCCTGCCGCCATTTCCACACTGGAACTCCTCCAGTCATGCCCTTCCCAAAATAAGGCTCTACTATCTGCCGTGGGTGCTGTAGATCCTGCTGATGACCAAATGATTGTTTTCGACGCCACTCAATCGGACCATCCTCCTCTCCCTCCTTCCGTCGCCTTTCAAATCCCAGTCAAAATCCAGAACGCCAACGTGTCCCGGTGTATCATTGATGAGGGGGCATCCACCTGCGTGATGTCCGCTTCGGTTTGGAAGCAACTCGGATCCCCTGAGCTGGCCCCTTCCACGATCACCCTTCGAGCGTGGGACGGTCATGCCTCCCAGCCCATTGGCCTATTTCGTAATTGTCCTATCACCCTTTCCGGTAAGACTGTTTGCGTTGACGTCGAAGTCATCGACGCCCCGCTAGACTACAACATTCTATTGGGGCGAAGCTACACCTATGCTATTTCTGCTATCCCATCCGCGTTTTTCCGCAAGATGTCTTTCCCTCATAATGGAAAGATAGTCACCATTGACCAGTTGACATATCATGAGCCAACATCTCAGACCTCACCTGAGACGCCCATCTCTTCTGTAGCCAACAAGCAAACCATCGATTCCTTGACCAGTGTCTCTCCTGGCGTCTACAAAGACTCCTCTTTGCTCGAAACCTTCCCTGGTCTTCCTCCTCCTCCTATCTCTGACCCCAGCTCATCGAATGTTTGCATGATGCAATCGTCTCGGCCGTCCAACTCCGCTTCCGACTAGTCGCAACCCTTGCCTCCTCGCAACCTCGGTAGAGCCCTTCACTTGCGCTTGGTAGTCATGAGCCCCTTATCCCCCCGTGCATGGTTAGTCCAAGTCACAGCCATTTAGGAGCCGTCCCCACTGCCACACCCTCCGGTCGATGCTACCATTCCCAGCTCCCCACCAGGAGTGAGACACGGACCGGTCATGGCCCCCTCTCTTCCCTAACTTGACCTTTGGGATTCCCGTTTGGGTACCTCGATCCTTCCGCCCCCCCACCTTGCCCAGTCAACTCAAACCTTATATTGCTTGACCCCGGCTCACCGTCCTCATGCCCCTCCCGCTTACACCGCGTTCCTCAGCTCGCACCCCAACAGAACCACTCTCCCTGCAGATCGGCTGCAAGAAGGGAAAAGCTCGCAAGGGGGCATCAAAGGACAAGGCTGCCCCAACAAACCCTGCCCCTCCTTGGCCTCCAAAGCATACCATCCAATGTGCTTTGTGTGATGTTGTCAGTCACACCATCCATTCCTGTCCTGACTTGCCTCATCTCAAGCCCATGGTTAATGTCGTGCTCCCTGAGTCCACGGTCCCGAAAGCCTCTATTCCTTCCGCGACTGCAATCAAGAACCCCAAGACTATTCACACCAACCACCCCTATGCTTTGTGTGATCTCCATGGCCATTACACCCATATTTTTCCCCGCCTCGAGGACTTCCGCACCTCTCTAGCCGTGGTCCACCAATTCGAGGCCAAGCGCAATGAGTCCACCTCTCTCCTATTTGCGCATTCTGCTTCAGCAGAACTACCAGATATGACTGCTCCCATTGACATTCCCCCTCCGGATGTAGAGATGACGGAGCCTTCGTCCAGCATTTTCTACCTATCATCATCCATGAGACTCTTGGGGAACATTCCATCTAAATCCTCCCCTGTTGTATCGCTTGACCTTCCTTCAGCGGTCATCTTGGGCTCAACATCGGTAGATCCTTTATCTACTTACTCTTCGGTCACCCCTTGTGATGATGCGCATGTGAACCACTCTTCTCATGATGATGATTCAGGCCACTTCACCACGTCAGGTGGTTCTTCTTCCACCAGTCACCCCATCTTCTATCACGATGACGACATTATGGAAGAAATTCCCACCCCTGACTTTATCTATTCCCTACACTTAACCCATGCTCACACACCACATCCACTCTCAGGTATTACATTGAAACCCACCGCTTTGGGTAAGGGGGCACCCACATTTGAGAGACCAAGAGAAGCAATTCTCCACAACTCTCCTAGTGGATCCTGTCATGTTGACTTTACCACCGTATTCTTCCACATTTAGAAGAACCTCTAGAGTCCCATATCACTTCAGATCACTCTAGGGATGATACCCCTTATCGTTCCCTCATCTTCCATCAACAACCCAATCTCTTAGACATTTTTGTTGACCAACCTATGGGTTTTCTAGGCGAGCATCAATTCATTATCTCCAAATCCTCTCTTTGGGATAATGACGCCAGGTATGCCAACCCGAAAACTTAAAGTCCATTTGCTCCATATATGAAAGAGATTGGTAATCCTCCATTTCCTTTCTCAAACTGCATAACCATAACGAAAACAAATGGCACACCACATCATTAAAATGTGTTTAGATTCCCCTTTTTCTAAATACATTTTGGAATGACCACACCATGCTCGGGGGCACCTATGCCCCTCAACCATAACCGTCCTCACCTCATTTTTGGAGAGGAGGCTGTCTTACCAATCGAGTGTGACATCCCTTCCCTTCATTTGGCTGTTGAAATTTTCCCTGACACCCAATCTCTAGAAAAATGACTTATCATGCCTGAGCGTGCCTCTGAAGACCGCCGTGTTGCATTGCAAACCATGGAAGCAGCCAAGAAATGCACCAAAGCTCAATATGACCGAAAATTCCAGCCTCAAAGGCGACCTTGTTCTAGTATGTGACCAAGCCCATGATGTCCTTGGTCATGGGAAGTTTGACTCATTATGGCTAGGCCCTTACATCATCAGTAAGGGTCTTGGTAAGGGGGCATACCTTTTAGAGGACTTGGAAGGCAATCCTCTTCCTAATCCTCGCAATGCACTCTATCTTAAGAAATATTACCCTTAGCATTTCCCTTCTGAGATGTGTGTTTTATGTTCTTTTAGATAACCAGCATCTTTTTTGTACTTTCATCCTTCTCCAGGAGCTATTTTGTCCAAGAAGGATCACTTCACCTCTCCTTCAAATCGAACTTCCTCACTTACAACACTTGTACTTGGGGCACCATTTTGCCTCCTTACTTGTCTTTGTTAGTGTCGATTTTCGTCATGAGTTACCATATTGTACTCATGTTTTCATGGTCCCCCAATAGGGCCTTTACTGTGTGGCAGCACCATCGAGTCGCCCTTGTTTAGAGCATCCAAGTTGAGTCATCATTGAATCCATGGAGTCTATTCCACGTCCCTTTGCACCCCGCTATAGCCCTCCATCCTTCATTGCTTGGTCTCTCTCTTGTGTCGCACATTATGGCTTTCACTCCCACTGTCCCCTATCCCTTATGATATTGCGTCAGTCACTGTCAGGTCATTCATGCCCTTTATGCTCTACCAAGGGAAGTCGTCCATTCGCTACTCAGTCCCTTCCATTTCACCATCATCATTTGTGTCAGTCTGTACGTCGCTCTACTATTTTCTCTCGTGCCTTAGTTGAGGATCTCTCATTGCCTCACCTATGGCGGACCTCCTTCTGTCGAACATCATCTTATTCATTCTAGAAGATAGGTCTAGAGGGCATTGTACCTTGGTTCCAGCTTCCACTCTTGTTCGATGCCTCGGATTAGGAAAAGGGACCCTTTATTTCCTTTTGACTTGATTGTTTCTCCGGGCCTTCCTTTCGAAGCATGATCGAGATTCGTATAATTTTCGATGGTCTGTGCTGATCCGCTACAGCCTCTGATGATTTTCTGCAAAAGAGATGTCTCAGCCCTCATGAGGGGGTGGCCCTGCAGGTAGCCCCCCACATGCCCGGATGACCTCCTCCTTGCAGCCTTCGATGCAGCTCCAGATATTTGATGATGTTGGTCTTCTCCAGCTCCTTTCAGCATGATCGAGATCCGTATACTTGATGGTCCAGTGATCCAGCAGCAGCTCTTGATGATTCCCGGGTGTGTGTGAGATGTCTCAACCCTCATGAGGGGGTGGCCCTGCAGGTAGCCCCCCACATGCCCGGATGACCTCTTCTTTGCAGCCTTCGATGCAGCTCCAGATATTTGATGATGTTGGTCGTAGCCACTTGCAGCGCCTCTTCAAATTGCATGTATCAGTCAGATTTTGTGAGCCCTTCCCCATTTATAGGGGGCATTTGGGTTGTATTTGTATCTCATGTACTCAGATATTATTGTACAAGTCCTGGCTGTTATCCCAGGCACAGCATGTATGTGGGATTCCTCATTGTATTTTTATCTGGCTCATGATTATGACCAGCTGTACTTTATGGTTCGGTCCCTTGTTTACTCGACACACTATTCTTTTGTACTTTGTCACGGCGGGCATAGGTATGCCTCCCCCGCCGCCTTCAGCACAGGTACCCTCTCATAAAAAGAGACTTGTTGCACCTGCGAGTCTCGTCTCCTCAGGGTCTAGTCCTTCAGCACACTATCTACCTCACCTTTCTCTCTCTGACTTCCCTTTTGTTGTCTAGTGATTGAGTTCTTACAACGTACTTCGGTCATACGATTTGCTCCTGACACTCGCACGCTGGGGGGCAATATGTTACACCATTTTTTGGTCATCTAACCTATTATCATTAGATGGACCCAAGTACACCATGTAAGACCAGTTTTACCCTAAGTAAAACCGTTTTCACTATGTTAAAACAGGAAACCCCAAAAGGAAATATTAAACAAACCCATATTTGTTTGATTTTCCTCATGGAATAATTAATTAAACCATAATTTAATTATTATTCCCAGTCATGTTTAACCCAAAAACAAAGAAATTAATGAGATAAACCCTTAGTTATCTTATTATTTTCTAGGAATAATTATTTAAATCTTATTTAGATAATATTCCTTGTTAAATATGACCAAATCACCCACCATTAATCAAATAAATCATTATTTATTTGATTATCTCACAACCACTTCCTTAAAAAGATAAATAAATCATTTATTTATTTATTTTTCAGTAATCAAGGGATTTGACCCAAGTCAAACACCCTTTCCTCCAACAAATATAATAAAATATTCCATAAAGGTGGATCTAGATTTGGTTAACATTATTTTAATCATGCACCAAGATCTAGAATGACCCAATATTTTGTTATAAATAGGAGGGTTCTTCCCCATCATTCCTCACCTTTTGTTGCCTATTAGATCACTCTGGATCTATACACTTGGTCTCACTTTTCATCATCATTTGCTCCCATTGAGCTTCATTTTTACATTGGGTTTTCTACACTTGCAAGAGAGAGAAAGCTTAGATCTGAAGTGCTGAGGACTACAAAGAACCCATCCCATTGAGGAGAGCTGGATACACCTTCTTGTTTTCCTCCCAGGTGCCCTGTAATATAAAATTCTTTCAAAAAATTGTGTTCTTGTCTTGTCTGTTGGATGCATGGAGCAAACCCTTTACTTTACTGCTTAATGTCTTTCCATTTATAGATCTGGTTGTTGCAGCATTTTTATTACTAACCTCAGATCTGAAGATATTTGGCAGCCACTTTTGTTGTTAGGGCTATTAGTTATGCGTAGCTAAAGTGGTCCTTTTTCGTACACTTCGACGAAGGATTCATACTAACACTTCTATCTCCTTTCGATCGGAGACATAACAAGGAGATTTACTAGCTATAGAGTCTGTAACAAAGGAAAGGTCCTTGTTATTACCATTGTGTATGTCTTTCCATCTTGGACCTTGCATAATTTAGATTGGTTATTTCTATCTATGAAATAGAAATATATGTTTCTTGGATTTTCCAATGTGCTAGTCAAGGATTATTTTATTCTAAGAAACTGAAATCCAAATATTTAAAAACAAGAAAGACAACTTTGTATGATCAAGAAGGATGCCTTTTATTGGAAATGTCTGAAACAAGAAGATCCTAGACTTGTTCATTGTATATTTCAATCATTGGAACAACAACCTCATATATAAAGGTATCCTTTCTTTGTTTTGATATCTTGAATAAGTCATTCAAGGCTCGATAGTTCACACCCCAACTATCCTTTGTAATCACCTTAGGACTAGTCTAGACAATCAAGGCACAAAAATTAGAGCAAAGTATTTCTAGGAAAGAATTTCTTCAGCAGTGAACTCATTCCCTTATTATTTTTGCAAGATAGTGCTTCAAACTGCAATTGACAAACGAGAATATAGTTTTTATTACCATTTTGTATTTCTTTCCAGCTTGGCCCTTGCATAATTTGGATTGGTTATTTCTATCTATGAAACTTAAATATATGTGTCTTGGATTTTCCAATGTGCTAGGTAAGGATTATTTTATTCTAAGAAACTGAAATCCAAATATTTAAAAACAAGAAATACAACTCCATATGATCCATAAGGATAACTTTTATTGGAATTTTCTGAAACATGAAGATCCTGGACTTGTTCATTGTATATTTCAATCATTGGAAGAAAAACCTCATATATAAAGGTATCCTTTCTTTGTTTTGATATCTAGAAGAAGTCATTCAAGGCTTGATAGTTCACACCCCAACTCTCCTCTGTAATTACCTTAGGACCATTCTAGACAAGCAAGGCACAAAAATTAGAGCAAAGTATTTCTATGAAAGAATTTCTTTAGCAGTGAACTCATTCCCTTATTAGTTTTGTAAGACAGTGCTTCAAACTGCAATTTACAAACTAGAAGATGGTTGTTATTACCATTGTGTACGTCTTTCCAGAACTTGTTTTCCCATATGAAAAAATGCAAACATTGTAACCATCCAGAACAGATCTGATCAATGGCTTGGTATCCAAAAACAATTCCTCTGCAATTCAACATGAATAATGTTATGATTTAATAGATTTCACCTTACAATCATGTAAAAGGTTTTCAATACTCTAAAAAGAGAGCCAACCTTGAGTATCAGATGCTCCAAACACTTTGTTGAATGTGAATTCTTTACGCATATCCTTTCCTTGCTTTGTAGGATTTGAATTCATAATTTGATCATCCTCCCCAATATAATCCATTGTACTCTGACAGTTGGATTAGCCAGGAAAGAATGGTCCAAATCGACAATACACCCTTATGCTTCCTAAGAAAAATAAGAAACACAGACTCAGCATGAAGTTTGATACACAAAATAACATAAATTTGTTATCCTATGAAATGGCATCTATTGTGCTTTCACAATATATTGTTGTATGTGAAAATACTACCCATATTTTCTAACTAAAGATCTGATTAGAAAGTCTAATTAGAAACAAAAAACAATATATTCAAAGTCTTTTATGAAACGCAAGTTGTTTTAATCAACACCAAAAAAGAGGCATAGAGGTCCCTGAAGATATCCATGCCATAGTGAGGCTAAAGAGGAAATGAACCACCTACTGCTAATATGTTTATTAACCAAGAATATATCTTTTACTGCACTAGGTAGACATGCCTACTTCGACTTCTGTTGAGGAATGGTAAATGACTGCCCTAAATTACTTAAATTTTCACTTCCTTGATTTTCTGTCAATGCAAAGTGAATTTAAATGAGATGACAAGTTCTCAACACCAGTATAGTGGCCACATTTTCATAGGCCTTTGCAGACACAAAAACAATAGGATTAGATGACATATTTATACTAACTTCAACATCAGAAATATAACAATCACTCTTTAGTGTATCACTACAACCCAAGGCAAGATCATAACTTAAAAATTGGTCCCTTCTAACAAAACTTTCTTTGTTATGTTCACTTATGAGTGAAGAGTAGGGCTTACTGTGAATGGAGTCATCTTTAGAAAAATATCCTTAGAATGTCTTTTTTCCATCGATAACATGCTTCAACAAGCTGCTTGACTTCAACTACACTTGTTGGTCATCATATGTTGGATAGAGTTGCTTATTTTGTGTCTGTAATGCATGAATTTGGATGCTCAATACTTTCACCTTTAATTGAAGAGACAAGGTTCACAAAATGCACCCTTTTTGGCCCATTAGATATCAATGGTTTTAAAAGCTTAGACCTACCAAATGCATCATGAGGCTCCTGTTGTTTCAATTGATGTTTTGGAGTTGTTGCTGCTGTTGAGTCTCAAATCTGCATCTTTTCCATACACTTTTCTATACCTTTTTCACTCACCTGAACCTCCCAAGTTGTCAATATCATGTGCAAAAGAGAATCTAACATGGTTTTTAATTATATTTTTGTGTTTGCTATTTGATTTAGATTTTGTTCATTCAGCTGCGGAATCTAGCCACTTTTCGCAGCTGCTGCAACTTTCCGCAGCTATTTTGTGAAACTCTATGCTATAGGTGTCTACAAGGAAAACGAGCCACATGGGCAAGTCAGGAATGACGTGGACATGGTTCGTGTCCTATTGGTTCAAGAAAACTCATCCAAAGAAGCCGCGGTCAAAGGCGTCTACATGGAAGTCTTAATTATTTGTCTGAAAAATGAAATGCATATTTAAGCAAATATCTCATAAATGCAAACATACATTCAAAAATACCTCATAGCATATTTACATACAAATCACTTACCCATAAGCCTTCATTAGTGACAACAAGCCATATATTCCCATGTTTTCCATTGTATCATCCAAACTATCAACTTGTAAACCAATACAATCAACAAGCTATGAAAAATTTATAGTTGACATCCAGGGTGACCAAGTCCTTCCATACAATACATGTGATCATTTAGTCAACATTTTATTTGCAATAAAATCCAAATGAGGAGTTTCAAAACTTAGTCCAAATATTAAGAAAAAAAAATTTGTTCTGTATTCGAGTTATCAAAAAAGAGTGGTTGGATTTGAGAAGTTATATATGAACAACAACAAGATGACCATCTAGATTGATGACTTTTCCAAATACTTCTTCGGCCACCGAATGAAACTATTTTCCTTCTCCTTCAAACAAACACATCCATCTATTTTATCTTCATACGGAAGGGGGATGTTACTTGTGACATTAATGACATTTACATTTGCGTCTTCTGGACCAAGTGACACTCCATGTATGATAGAAATTGACTGAATTCGTTCAATGCCAGCAATAGCACTGTCATATGGATCTAATATATTCACTTTGTCACCTACCTGGAGTAGGTCATGCCCTACCGGAGTTATAAGCATTGTCAAAAACAAAAAATTATACATATATATTAGGAAAATAATAATTACAATTGAACTTCAAAAACATACATAGATATTTAATTAACTGAATAATATGCACTCACTGAGTTAATATCTGAAATACCAGTAGGATTTGGCACCGATTGGGAATGTTCAGGTGCATCAATTTTGTCATATTTTAGAACTGTCAAGGTAACCATTTTTCCTTTAACATCCTATATGTGATTTCATTATGCACAAATCAAATATTACATTAAAACACAATAAGTTATAACATAGCAGAAAACAGTAAATATAATATTAAAACATTAAAATATTAATAACACTAAAATAGAAGCATATATATCGTGTAGATATCTACAAAAACATACCTTCACATGTTCATGGCCCTTTTTTGAGTCATTTAGCATTCTTGCACCACCCAAATTTACATTTTCTTCCTGTGATTGACAAGAATTTCCAATAAAATAAGGCTTCATGAGTGAAGGGAAATGGAACCAAAACATTAACATATTACAAATTCAAGTGAAGCACTGGTTGCAGGGGAATTATAATTTGCTTACCTCATCTAAATCAATGTTAAATTCCTTCTTTTTCCATGCAACAACAAGAGGTTCAATGGAGGAGGCTATGGTTGACATTGTCTTTGCCAAACCAGTTATACATTGCATTGCATGATTATAATCCTTACTATGGTTTTCAACAGTAGATAAAGCTCCTATTTGTCTACTCTTGACGTCAATAGAAAATATATACATTAAGCATGCATATGTCCTATATTCCCCCGATCTCACAATATTTAACTTCTTGCAAAATACAAAATAATCATTCCACCTAATCTTAAGAAAATTAATTGCACACACATGTGAAGCATAAATAAAAACACACCTATAACACAGTTGTTTAACAGGAAAGCCTGAAGCTGGAAACCCCAAATATCATATATTATGTATCATGGAGATCATGTAACAATATCATACAAAGCTTAGTACATCAAGCTCTCAGTACGATCAATTTTCACACACTAATCAGAAGAAATCTGCAAATCCATGCACTGATTTCTGCCCTCCTGCTAGCCTGCCTCCACTGCGCAATCCCTGTTGAAGAATAACTCTGAATGAATTCGAATTACCCTTGCCTTGATTGCGCAATCCTCATTGGCAACTCCAATGTGTGTGTGGTGCAATCAATGCATCACTATAGTCACAACAGATAGTCCATCGTGCCCTTTCACCTATCTCTCCACTGGGTCTCCACTGGAACTGCCATGCACTATAATTAACTATTATATTGTTCAGTTGATTAATGAGTTATTATTTAAGAATTAATTAACTAATTAATTCACTCCACTCTCACTAGTGTATCATTCAGTTAGACTAGATACAACTAGATCAACTGATTCTAACTGAGTTAAACTGAATACAACTCCATGAACTACTCTTCCAACTCTATCATAACTTTGCCACTTCAGTTCTAACTAAGTCCTCCATGCACGAACCACTAGTAAACCATAGAAATTGCATAATTCCTTTAGCCCACTGATTTTCCAAATCTGTACACTGAAATAAAGTGTTGCAAGAGAATAAGTTGATGTTTATTGACGGATTGTTATTAAGAGCTAATAATAATCGACACTTATATTTTTAGATCGATGATCTATAAATAGAATTCACCCAATATTCTAAAAATAGAATTTCATCTATTTTTCTAACTTGACAAACCATCCACAAATAGCATCCTACAACTTCTGAAATATGATCACCATGTCTAAAAAATAGACATAGTCTAAAATTAGACTTGTGCCAAAAATATCCTGTGGGCCCACTTAGTGAAGGCGACTCTTTTCACTAAGCTCATCATCTTGTTGAATCTCAACACTCCCTCTCAACAAGATAGGGATTATCTTTCACCCCGATCTTGCCTCTATGGTATTTGAATTTTCTCTTGCTGAGCGCCTTCGTTAGAATATCTGCATCCTGATCTTCCATAGGAACGTACTGAAGCAACATGATCTTCCACTGCACACAATATCTGATATGATGATACCGGATATCAATATGTTTAGATCTACCATGAAACACAGGATTAACTGAGAGTTTAATGCAACTTTGATTATCACAATGTATCACTGTAGAATATAAGTGTGAACCGAACAAACCAACCAGGATCTTCCTCATCCAGATAGCCTCACATGCAGCTTGGCTTGCTGCAATGTATTCTGCTTCCGCTGAACTGAGTGCCACGGATCTTTGTTTCTTGCTGTACCAAGAAACTGCCATAGATCTAATACTGAAAATCCCTCATGATGTGCTCTTTCTATCTATTGGGTTGCCTGCCCAATCTGCATCTGTGAAGCCATGCAACTTCACCTCATCAGTCTGTAAGTACCATAAACCATACTTAGATGTGCCCCTGAGATATCTTAGGACATGCTTTCCTGCCTTCCAAAAGAGCTTGGTAGGCTTAACCATTGCTTGTGAAAGCTGGTTCACCGCATATCATATGTCCGGTCTTGTATTAACTAAATACATGAGCAAACCCACCAACTATCGATAAATAGTGGCATCCACTACCTCTGCCGATGTGGCATCCTCTTTCCTCCAATTTCCTGGAATAGGAGTGTCAATAGGCTTTCAGCCTTGCATGTGAAACTTCTCCAGTATCTCCTGGGCATACTTACCTTGAGACACAAACAATTCAACTTCTCGCTGCCATATTTCCAATCCAAGGAAATAATGAAGGAGGCCCAAATCCTTCATCTCAAACTCCTTTGCAAGATCTACCTTGCATGAGTGTATCAACTGCTCATCACCTATTAGTATTAAATCATCAACATAAAGAACAATGATTAAAAGCTTACCCTCCACCACAATTTGGTATAGGTTTGCATCCGCCTCACTCTTAGTGAAGCAAATTCTAGTGAAATATTTGTCGATCTATGTGTACCAAGCACGAGGTTCTTACTTCAGCCTATACAACGCTCTTTTGAGTCTGCACACATGCGACTTGCTACTGAAGATCTAAAATACTTTAGGCTGCTCAATGTACACCTCTTCCTCAATGATCCCATTGAGGAACGTAGTCTTCACATCATCTGATGAATGTGCCAACCCATATGCGCTGAGAGAGCAAGGATGGTCCTTATGGAAGAATACCGTGCAACAGGTGTAAAGGTTTCTTCATAATCAATCCCCTCGATCTGTGAGAAGCCCCGGGCAACAAATATTGTCTTATACTTCTCGACGCTCCCATCAGCAGCTTTCTTTACCTTATAGATCCATCTTGATCCTACAACTGATTTTCCCACCGGCCTTGGACCAATCTCCCAAGCACTGTTTCTGACAATGGAGTAATACTCCTCCACCATGGCATCTACCCATGTGGGCTCCTACACTTCTTCTTCAAAAGAAGATGGCCCTGTCACGATACACTTTCTCATCATAGCCATGTATCCAGTAAATCGATCAGGTGATTGTCTCTATCTGCACTGTGATGTAGGGACTCCTACATTCTGTGCCGCATCAAGCTTCAGTCTCTCAGCTTCTATGGTCCACTTTTTATATTGTCTGATGTTTGGTTCTGCATGAGTGGACTCCTCCACTCCATGAATCTCCTCCTGTGGCTGATCCACATCCGGAGGCTCATCTTTCGGAACAAGTAGTTCCTTCACTGCATGCAAGTCTATCTCCCTCTCAAGCATAGCTTGTGAAACACCCACGATCATTCTGTTCTTCCTCTCCACGACCCCATTCTGTTGTGGGTTATGAGGCGCTATGAGTTCTCTTCAAATTCCTTCTTTGCTACAGAAGTCTTTGAATTCACCTGAGATGTATTCACCACCATTATCGCTCCATAGAGCTTTGACTTGCTTCCTTGTCTCCTTCTCCACCAATGGTTTGAACTCAGAGAACTTTGAGAATGTTTCGCTCTTCTTCTGCATGGAGAAGATCCAGCATATATGAGAATAGTCATCAACAAATATAACATAATACCTATGTTTTGTTGTTGAAGCAACCGATAAATGTCCACACACATCTGTGTGAATTATCTCCAGGATCACCGAAGCACGGTTCTCCTTTCTCATGTTACCCATAGTACATCCCTTGCACTGATCTGACTGCGCAAGAGTACCCTTGGGAAGTCCAGTAGAAATCTACTGCAAAATCTTCAAAGCGCCATGGTGAAGATGGCCCAATCTCCTGTGCCATAATTCACCCTCATCCTAGCTCACTACTTCTTTTGCTTTGCCCACCATTGCAACACAGCCATCTACCTCCAGCTTGTAGAGATTATTAACTCGAATCCTTATCCTCTTGGTTTGACCCGTTGTTTTGTGTCGAAGGAAAGATTTTCCCTCACTGAAAACAACATCATAACCTTTGTCTTCCAACATTGTGACCCAGACCAAGTTCTTCTTCAGACATGGAACATGCATAACATCCTTCAACAAGAATGGATTATCAGGCTCCCTCTCAAAGGTAATGGTCCCAATTCTAGTCGCACTATATCGACCATCATCGCCCATCTCTATATGCATCTGGGGGTCCTTCTCCTCCAAGTCACTAAACAACTCCTTGTCTCTCGTCATATGGAAAGACGCACCACTATCAAGATACCACACCGATCCCATATAGCTTGAAACCAAGCATGCGATCAAAGAGAAATCAAGTTCAAATTGTGAGGCTAGGCTTTTATAGCTGCAGCTCCAACAACCTTCTTGTTCTTCTTCTTCTATGGGTAGTTAGTGGTGAAATGCCCATGTTCGTGATAGTGAAATCACTTCACTTTGGAAAAATCCTGCTTCTTGCCTTTAGCATTGGATTTTGAAGGAAATTTATTCCCCTTCCCTTTCCTTGCTTTGGCAGCCAAAGAAAAATTCTCTTCATCTTCATTCTTCGATGAAGATCCATCCCTGGTACCTCGCCTTATCTCCTCCTCCACAAGATCCGACCAAAGTCGCTCCCATCTTGGCAGTTTCTCCCGTCCATTGACAGAGTCTTCGTAGCTGTGCCAACTCTTCGGAAGCCCAAGGAGAGCCAATATCACCAAGTATTCATCATCAACAGTAATCCCCACACTTCCCAGCTCATCCCTACAGTGGAAAAACTTCGTAAGATATTTTGGAATACTATCGCCCTTTTCCATTTTTATTTTTCTGAGCTTGTCTTTCAATGCCAACTTCCTCTAGTCATTGTTGCTTTGGAACAAATCTTTCAAAGCCTTCCACATTAAGAATGGAGGGGATTTCCCATGAAGGCTGGACGCAATATGGTCCTTCACACCTTCCAACATAATTCTTCTTGTCTTTGATATCTTCTTTTGCCATGCGTCAAGTAATGTAGCATCACTAGATCCCAGCTTAGGAACATCGCTATCGATGAACTCCTTCAGTGAATTATCCTCTAGCACCGCCTCCATCTTATCCTTCCAGGCTATGTAATTCGAGCTCCCATCAAGGGCATACTCCAATCGCAACCCATTGAAATATTCGAGGATGGATATTCTGATGCTGCAGCAGGAGACCAGTGTGTTAATTCATAGAAACACACTGAACTATTAATAATCAAAGAGAATATGTCTGATATAAATCATCCAGACCTGTCGTTGAGCCTGCGTAACTAGAACAACAACATTTTTTCCGTTGACTCTAACCACGCAATCGGCATCAATGCAGACAGAAATAGTGTCTCTCTCATTAAATCCGGTGGTTGTTCTGATGATTCGCTGGTTGAATCCGTAGCTAGGTCTTATAACGAGAATCTAGTTTTTTCTGATGGTTCGCTTGTCGATTCTGATGATTCTCTCATTGATTCCATAGTAAGGTTTGACAAATGTGGCTCGGTTTACTCCGTGCTTAACCTGAGTCAAACCGTGGAGGAGTTTTCCTTGAAATCCGGTAATATGGCTGTCATACCCATGTGCAGGTCGGATGGTTTAATTAAAAGAATCGAGGATGTGGATCCTTCCCATGCAGTTAGCAACCTTAAGGATGTTAATGATCAACGATTAAGTAGTAATGATAATGTTTTGGGTTATGGTCTTATTCATAGTTCAATAAAAAATAATTCGCAATTAAATGAAATAGAGGAACACATTCCGTGTGGCCTGTTGAATGGGAGTTTGATATTAAGCAGCGAACCTCGAAGCATGGAGGAGAGAGACACTAATATGAAGATCGTATTTAATGGGGATATAAATATTAATAAGGAACCTTTATATGGATGTGAGAATAGTATTAGCGGGAATGAAGAAAATATTAAAAAGAAACCCTTACATGATGAGGATAGACATATTAATAGGGAGCCCTCATTTGGTGTGGAAAGATATATTGATAAGAAGTTTTTACGTGATGATTCCTTGAAAAAAAGGGTTGTTAACCTCTCCTCGGTTGAATTAAGTAATAATACCCGTAGGATTCTCAGCAAAGGTTTGGGATTTTCTGTTGCTCCTAAAGGTATTCCCAATGAGAGCATTTTGTGTAGCATTGAGGAGGGCATTCAAAGTTTACCTTTAGATGACAAAGAAGCTCTTAGATAGAAATTCTCCCTGATTCTAAGGAAAGCTAAACCCCCTAAAAGAAACCTTAGCAAGGAGGAGATAGGCGCTCTTAGAGACCTTCGCAATAATTATGAGATTGTAGTCCTTAAGGTAGAAAAGGGAGGGGCTACTGCCGTTTTAGATAAGGAGGATTATATTAGAAAAATGAAAGAGAATCTTGATTGTGGCAACTATAAGAAGTTGAAGTCCAACCCCTTGTCGAAGATCTTAAGAGAGGTTAAGAAGGAAATCTCGAACTCCCATCTCAATGATAAGTTGAAGAAGAAATTGACACCCTCCTATGAGGTTACTTCGAGAATTTATGGGCTTCCTAAGATTCATAAGGATGGGGTTCCTCTTAGACCAATTGTCAATACCATTGGATCCCCCACCTATGAACTGGCGAAATATTTTGCAAAAATTCTCAAACCTCTTGTTGGGAACACTGATTCCTTTATCAAGGACTCAAGTGACTTCGTCAAGCTTATTGAAAAAGAGAAGGTGGAGGAGAACTACATCCTTGTAGGGTTTGATGTGGTTTCATTTTTTACCAAAATCCCTTTAGATGAA
Source organism: Pinus albicaulis (assembly GCA_034641835.2). Lineage (NCBI taxonomy): Eukaryota > Viridiplantae > Streptophyta > Pinopsida > Pinales > Pinaceae > Pinus > Pinus albicaulis. The sequence continues at coordinate 499,984,489 of CM076573.1, forward strand.
GCAGTGCATGTTATTAATGAGGTCACAGATCCTGAGACAGCCAAGCTTGTTGAGATTTGTTTACGATCCACCTTCTTCAGCTTCCAAGGAGAATTCTATGAGCAGGTATCTGGTGTCACAATGGGATCACCACTCTCACCTATTGTGGCCAAATTATTCATGGAAAACTTCGAGAAGAAAGCCCTTGCGTCATTTCCCTTAAGTCCATCTTGGTGGAAGCGATTTTTAGACAACACTAACATAAAGTGGTCGCATGGTAGGGAGAACCTCGAGAAATTATTCGATCACCTCAACTCAATTTCCTCAGAAATTAAGTGTACCAAGGAGATGGAAGAAAATAGGAGAATTCCTTTATTGGATGTACTGGTTACCAAGAAAGAGGATGGAACATTAGGGCATCAAGTTTTTAGGAAGAAAACCCATACTGAAAGCTACCTTCATGCTGAATCTTACCATCACCCTGCTCAAAAATTTGGTGTCCTCAACACTCTTGCTGTAAGAGCCCTGGGAATATCAGATGAGGAGCACCTGGAGGAAGAAATCTCTCACCTAACACATGTTTTCTTGGGTTTAGGTTATAAGGAAAGAGAAATCAGGAAAGCCATAAACAGAGCGAAAAGTGCTGTTGTGTCCAAGAAATGCCAGGATCCTCAAGAGAGGGGTGGAAGGGTTTTTCTGCCATATATTAAGGGTGTGACAGATAATATTGCTAGGGTTTTGGGGAAGAGTAAAATTTTTGCACAATTCTCAGCAGAAGGTACCATTAGAGAAAAGATGCGCTCAGTTAAAGATAGCATTAGTGAGGGTCAGCTCAAAGGTGTTTACAATATTGACTATTCTTGTGGGAAGTGTTATATTGGTGAAACTGGGCGCTCTCTTCATAAGCGTCTGAAAGAGCATGGTGCCGATATTAAACATGAGCGATCACAAACCTCCACTCTTGTTTATCACTCCTAAAAAAAACATCACTTACACCTTGAGGATGCTAGAATCATTGCAAGGGAGGAACACTATCAGAGACGTAAGATTAGAGAAGCGCTGGAGATTATAAAACACCCGCATAACATCAACAGGGACGGAGGATATGCGATTAGTGATATTTGGCGACCTCTTATTAGACAAATTTTCTCCCTAGGTTCGTCCTCATCCAAGGTATAATGTTGCAGGTATACTTCTCCCTCCTTTTTTGTTATCTAGTTTAGGGTCGTGTTAGCTCAGAAACTCTTATTATGCCACTTACTCATAATAATTATTTTCATTAATTAATTTTTATTCTATTAATAAAAATTAATTAATTATTATTTATTATGAGTAAATGAAAGCTTATTAAAAATTAAAAATTTAAATTTAAATGTAACTCATAATATAGTTTCAGAATTAAAATTTACTAGGAATTAATTAATATGAAAGAAAAATAAATTAATAAATTAATTAATATTAGAATTAACACTTAGTATGGTTTGATTAATGAGAATTGATTAAATTCTTTTAGTAACTTATATTTAGATATATTATTTAAATACCATCATTTTAGTGTTAAGTAATATTTTCTCTTACATTTACTTTCACTGTCTTAGGTTAGAATTTAGCTAATTTGGTTACTCTACAAGTTAAATTTAGACTTTGATTTTAATTTGAGGCATTAATTATTATTTTATGGATATTATATATTTAATAAGGTTTTAGAATTTAAAATTCATTATGAATTAATTAAAATAAAATTTAAAATTTAATAGTTGGAAATTTATTAGGGTTAATTAATGAGAATTGATTAAAATTCATTTAGTAACATATAGTTAGGAATATTTTTGATATTAAAAATTCATGTCATATTTGTTTTAAATAATTTATTCACATTAATAAAACTTAGACAAAAATTAAATTTATAATAAATTTGAATTTATTTTAGGGTTTTATTTTAGAATTAGAATTAATTCAATTAATAATATAAATGATTTAATTAAAATTTAATTATTAATTTTTTTTAAATATTTATTAAAACTTTTTAAATATTTGTCATAATAAGATTAAGAGAAATAGAAATTAATTTAAGTAATTTTTTTAAATTAATTAGCATGACTTATTGTTGGCTCCTCTTATCATCATCATTAGCCTTCACTATTTATACCTTGACATCTTGCGACCTTCTTTCTTCCTTCATTCATTTCTCGTCCTGAAGATGGATCCTCATTTGGATTCAAAACTTCAACAATTTTTTTATGATACTGTGCATAATCCGGTTTTTGAAAGTAACAACAACCACAGGAGTTTAAGAACCATTAGAAATTTCAATGTATACTCAACTTCTGCACCAAGAATTTTTTTGTAGCAAATTCGAATTGTCCACCAGCACAAACTCAACAATTTTTCACAATTGCAATCTTCAAGAATTAACACTGTTGTGATACCATGTAGAAATTAGTATACACTAAGCATGCATACATCCAGATTCCCCTTATCTCACAATATTTAACTTCTTGCAAAATACAGAATTATTCCACTTTTAATATTTTGCGAAAAATTAATTACAAACACATGTGAAGCATACATAAAAATAATCGCACATAAAGAAGTTGTTTAATGGGAAATGCTGAAGCTGAAAACCCCAAATATCATATATTATGTATCATGGAGATCATGTAACAATCTCATACAAAGCTTAGTACATCAAGCTCTCAGTGCAATCAATCGTCACACACTAATTAGAAGAAATCTGCAAATCCATGCACCGATTTCTGCCCTCCTACTAGCCTGCCTCCAGTGTGCAATCCCTGCTGAAGAATAGCTTTGAATGAATTCGAATTACCCTTGCCTTGACTGTGCAATCCTCATTGGCAACTCCAATTTGTGTGTGGTGCAATCAATGCATCACTATAGTGACAACAGATAGTCCATTTTTCCCTTTCACCTATCTCTCCACTAGAACTGCCATGCACTGTAGTTAACTGCTATATTGTTCAGTTGATTAATGAGTTATTGTTTATGAATTAATTAAATAATTAATTCACTCCACTCTCACTAGTGTATCATTTAGTTAGACTAGATACAACTAGCTCAACTGAGTCTAACTAAGTTAAACTGAATACAACTCCATGAACTACTCTTCCAACTCTGTCATAACTTTTCCACTTCAGTTCTAACCGAGTCCTCCATGCATGAACCACCAGTAAACCCTAGGAATTGTGTAATTCCTTCAGCCCACTGATTTGCCAAATCTGTGCATTGAAATTAAGTGCTCCAAGAGAATAAGTTGTTGTTTATTGTTGGATTATTATTAAGAGCTAATAATAATCGACACTTCTATTTTTAGATCGACGATCTATAAATAGACTTCGCCCAATATTCTAAAAATAGAATTTCATATATTTTTCCAAATTTACCAACCATCCACAAATAGCATCCTGCAACTTCTAAAATATGATCACCATGTCTAAAAAATAGACATAGTCTAAAAATAGGCTTGCACCAAAAATAGCTTGCGGGCTCACTTAGTGAAGGCGACTCTTTTCACTAAGCTCATCATCTTGTTGAATCTCAACATGACCAAAGAATTTCAATTACATCATTATAATATTACACCCTATCATCCTCAGGAAAATGGGACAGTTTGTAATATCCCAAAACAGGGATTTTCTACAACAAATGGAATATCTAAAGATATTCCAAAGTTGGAGCTTCAGAAAATCATGAACTTGGAAATGTAAATTAGCTCATTATATTTATAATAACATCTCACCAGCATATGGAAGAACTTCAGCAAGAGTATGGCCTATATACTCCTTCCCAAGTGGGGAAATGCAACAATATAGGGCATAAAATGGTTGTCTTCAGAAAATAACACAATAACAGTGGGGAATGGGACTTGGAGCCCTTATTTTGGACAATATACGACCCCCATATATAATTAGAGCTTAAAAAAATAACTCTAGCCACCTTAAACAGATCTCCCCAAGTCAAATCACCTCAATTAAGCCCAAATCCCATGACTTACATCAACAGAAAATAATGAAGCATATGACAATGTTATTTTAATGGAGGTTTATGTATAAAATAATGTGACGTGATAGATATGGAGTCTACAAGTATCCAATGGCTGAGAAAATGGAGATTCCTTCCTTTTTATACAAAATAAGATTAACTCGACAAGGGTTTCATGAGAGACAAATATACAAAGAGAAGATCTGTAGATCTGGATCTAAAAAACACTGTTATACTGCAAAAATGAATAAAAATGTCTGAAATATAAAAATTCCAGAAGAAGAATGAAGTATAGAGCTTTCTGGGAGAAGGGTTGGCCCTTTCTCCAAGGAACAAGCTCACAAGCAGGGGATCAAACCCTGCTACTACTGCACTCTAGAAATGACGCAGTTTCTGAAGCCAACTATGTTGTAGAAGATGAAAAGTGATTTGGCCACATGCCAAGATGTAAAATGTGCTCTAGAACCTCCTGCATAGATCTTGCAAAGCAAGGGGAGCTCCCTCCTCTGAAAGATAAGCTCACGAGCTGGTGTTGTGAGTCTCCCACTACAACACCCTACAACACAACATCCCCTGCTATAGGAATAACGCTGTGGTTGTAGGAGGATGCTTGGCCAGAAGCCTGGATGTGAGAAAATGAAGAACAAAACATCTACAAGAGGTCACTCAATGAAGGAGAAGGAATCCCTAATTAGGAATGCCTTGTGTTGAACACCACTGCATACTCAACTCAACAACTGAAGAATGCTCAAAAGTATAAGCAGACCAAAGTCAATAATCCATAAGCTAACCCCAAATGTCTACTATCTTCCTCCTTATAAATTTTTGTGATCCTCCTCACCTTGTGTCCCACCTATTAGGGTTTCCAACACCATGTGAATACTTTCCCTCCAAAACTTCATTGTACCTCTATCAAGACCACTCCTCCATGCTGCGCTGTTAACTTGGTCAACTTGACTGAATCAACATGACTCTTTTCCTTTTCACAGATGGGAAATGAAAAATCCAGCCACTAATTTATCCCATTTTCACACCAAGAGGGCTTTTATTCCAACACAAGACAAGTATGGGTCTCTTTCACCCATTTATTCACCTACTATGTGCAAGAAGAAAAAATTAATATTCCCATTAGCTGTATGCTAATTTTAGGAATATTACAGTCCTCCCCTCCCAAATGTTACTTGTCCTCAAGCAACTGCAAGGATAGAACTGGAAAGTCTCCTTCCCTCCTCCTGTAGCATCCTCATATGATGAGCTCCGCCAAAGAATAAGATGTTGTCTCAACAATGAAACTTCATAGTGCCTCTCCCAAGCAAACAAATCAGCATTTGGTGCACATCCCAAATCGCCATCATCATGCAAAAGTAACAAACTCAAGGAGAAAACTATGTAATTTCTAGAGGTCCTCTCAAGGCATGGATTTTGAAGTGCATGGGAAACTATCATTCCCAAGTGAAACCTCCACCCCCAAGCTATCATCCATATAAAATGAGTTACCCTCCAACATGGAAACTCATGCAGAACTCCCTCCACCTTTGGCTCCTAAAGTGTGGGTGGGCTGAATAATTGAACATGATAGGCAAGAGGGCCTATCTCACACTTTCCATCTCTCCACTTGTGATAAGTGTAGAGGGCATGTTGATCTTGGGCTGCAACATGGTTTCCCTCAAGTGGCAAGAAGAAGATTGAATCTCCAAAGATCCTCTCTCCAAAGTCATTGATCCTGCTGGCTCAAATCATCCCATTCAAAAGGAATGGCACATCATCACCATATGGCATCCAAATCAGAAAATGGCTGAAGTTTATGTGCAAGTTTGGATGATACACATGGCCTCTCTGGTGGATACAGAGCAGTCTTTTTAACTGCTAATTCAGAGCATCAAGTGGCAAGTTGTCCTCCAAGGAATTTTCAGCTATGCATGTTAGCTCATCTACTCTTAAGTAGTAAGCAACAATATATATAAGCTGTATACAATCAAAAAAATAAAACACTTGCCCAAAGTCATGTAGAGATGGGTTATCATCATCACAAAATTTGGCCCTAAAGTGACCATGAATAATCTTGCTCTCTCGTGGAGCAATGCACTGTTTACATATGGTGAGAAAATACAAATACTCAATAGAGTAATCAACAAGAACATAAATGTATTTCTTACCATGCATCATGTGTGAGCTGAAGGTGAGGTCCATGAGTGAGTACTCCCATGAGAATATCCTCATAAAAATCTGCAAGAAGAGAGGGTGCATACTCCCTTCGGAACACTCCATCAATAGAATCATGCTCTCAAGTAACAACGTTGTAGGCCTTAGTAACAAGGCTCTTGTCACTCCATGACTTCTCCCTTTGAAATTCCACATGCTAAAGCCATCCACCATCATGATGCTATGTGAGAAGATATTATTCTAACATGGAAGCCTCTCATAATCCTCCAATGCTGAAGGGTAGCCTTCTGGCACCTTGAATGTGCCTACCTTCTCTCTGGAAATATCATGAAAAGTATGAGAAAATTTCTGCCCATACTCTCCCAAGTGTAACCATAGCAACAAAAACTCTTGTTGCTCCCTCATCTCTCCCTTATACAAGCCATAGGGTAAGATCATGATGGTTGTCTTGTATGATGCCCCATACAAACAAGTTGTCTATTGTTCTATCATATGGGTGCCATGCCATGCCTCCATCCACCACATACTCCTTGACAAGGAGTATGACCCAAGATGGCCAAACTCTCTCAAGAGTAGCTAGCGTAGCATTGCTTCTTGCTGCTCGATGTCATAGATCTGCAAGTGGCTCACCAACCTCTTGCTCTCCATCCAGCTCTATTCATCCAAATGTGGATTTCTCCCTTCATTCTCCCCCTTAGTATATTCCCAATGAAGACTACCAATCTCCCAAAGTAGATTTCTCTCCTTACACCTCATGGGAAGTTGAGATGTAACCCCTTGTAGATCTCCTAGAGAAGAACTCTCACTAATATTCCTCTTGAATTAAAGAGAATCCAAGTGTGCTGAAGGAAAAACATCATTAAAAAGCGGCACAACATTCATTATGCCTTCCACAATATTGCACCCTAACTCCTCATACTACATGCAACTCAATAAAGGTGCAATGGAATGAATTTTCATCCCTTCTTTGTTCAAACCAAAGTCATACAGTGCACTGCAAGCTTGTTGCTTCACCCTAGTAGTGTGTTTTGGTCCTTGACCAAATGAGGACAAATTCCCAAGGTTCCCCGTAAGATTTTCTGAAATGATAGGAAATGGAAATACATGCATACCTTGGTGAGTCTTAGGAACATCTTGTATGTCTGCAAGAGTTCCTCTCTTCAATGTGTTGGTTGATCCAATTGCTGATATGGATCGCTGCTCCCTCATGAATGTGACAACGCTGATAAAGGTCTCCTCAAGTGGGGATGAGGTCTCCTTCTTCTCTGATCTCTCACTGTCAAATATTCTGATCACCCTTTGAGTGAAATCAGAAAAAGTAGATACTCTTTCATGACTCACATGGCTGAACCACCAAGAGCTTTCCTTGCCCTCCAAGTGCAGCGCTGAGATCTCCACAGCCTCTTTTTCTACTACTAGATGTAGTAAGAAAAATGCTTCTAACTTCATCACCCAATATTCTGTTGTACATAAGGGTGATTCATCGAAGGTAGACAATAGGAATCTATTTCCCCTTATCATCCTCTTCCTGTATGGCCTTCTTTCTTCTCTTAGTTGGATAAACTAAGGAAAATCTAGGGTCTCTTTGAAAGCCCTAGATTGGCACTTGTATTCTACCAAATACCCACTCAGAATCTCATGTTCTAAGTGGTTTTATTGCTCTCCACTTCCTCTATGAGAACAGGAAGTGCATGGATCTTCTTCTTCCTCTTGAAACCTTCTAGAGGTCTCATTACAACTTTCTTCTTTCATTGGTTGAGCCTCCTTGGAGAGGTTCTTCTTAGATCTGAAAACTAATGAGAGAAATCTCATCCTCTCGATAATTTTGTTCTCCTATACTTCTTATCTGCTAATTGGATATGAAATCCACAAGCTGAGCTAAGATGGCAGCTCTGATACCACTGTAATATCCCAAAACAGGGATTTTCTACAACAAATGGAATATCTAAAGATATTCCAAAGTTGGAGCTTCAGCAAATCATGAGCTTGGCAATGTAAATCAGCTCATTAGATGTAGAAGAACATCTCACCAGCAGATGGAAGAACTTCAACAAGAGTATGGCCTATATACTCCTTCCCAAGTGGGGAAATGCAACAATATAGGGCATAAAATGGATATCTTCAAAAAATAACACAATAACAGTTGGGACTAGGACTTGGAGCCCTTATTTTGGACAATATATAACCCCCATATAGAATTAAGGCTGAAACAAATAACTCTAGCCACCTTAAACAAATCTCGCCATGTAAAATTACCTCAATTAAGCCCAAACCCCATGACTTACATCAACAGAAAAGACTGAAGCATATGAAAACATTATTTTAATGGAGGTTTCTGCAGAAAATAATGTGACATGACAGATCTAGAGTCTGCAAGTATCCAATGGCTGAGAAAATGGAGATTCCTCCATTTTTATACAAAATAATATTAACACGGTAAGGGTTTCATGAGAGACAAATGTACAAAGAGAAGATCTGCAGATATGGATCTGAAAAACACAGTTATAATGAAAAAATGAATAAATATTTCTGAAATATACAAATGACAGAAGAAGAATGAAGTATAGAGCTTTCTGGGAGAAGGGTTGGCCCTTTCTCCAAGGAACAAGCTCACAAGCAGGGGATCAAACCCTGCTATTGTTGCACTCTAGAAAATGACGCAGTTTCTGAAGCTAACTGCGTTGTAGAAGATGAAAAGTGATTTGGCCACATGCCAAGATGTAAAATGTGCTCCGGAACCTCCTATGAAATATAAGATCAAGAGTTGGTGTTGTGAGTCTCCCACTACAACACCCTGCAACACAATGTCCCCTGCTACAGGAATAATGCTATGGCTATAGGAGGATGCTTGGACACAAGCCTAGATGTGGGAAAGTGAAGAACTAAAACCCTCCAAGAGATCACTCAATGAAGGAGAAGGAATCCCTAAGTAGGAATGCCTTGTGCTGAACAGCACTGCATACTCAACTCAACAACTGAAGAATGCTCAAAATTATAAGCAGACCAAAGTCAATAATCCATAAGCTAACCCCAAATTTCTGCTATCTTCCTCCTTATAAATTTTTGTGAGCCTCCTCACCTTGGGTCCCACCTATTAGGGTTTCCAACACCATGTGAATACTTTCCCTCCAAAAATGCGTTGTAGCTCTATCAAGACTGCTCCTCCATGCTGCGTTGTTGAGTTGGTCAACTTGACTGAATCAACATGACTCTTTTCTTTTCCACACATGGGAAGTGAAAAATCCAGCCACTAAGTTATCCCCTTTTCACACCAAGAGTGCTTTTATGCCAACACAAGACAAGTATGGGTCTATTTCACCCATTTATTCACCTACTAAGTGCAAGAAGCAAAATTTAATATTCCCATTAGCTGTATGCTAATTTTAGGAATATTACATAGTTGAAGCTTTCAATAAGAATATGGAGAATGCACTCAATAAAGGTATCAATGTGAACATAAATGACTGGGATATGAGTATTCCAGTGGTTTTGTGGGCATATAGGACAACATGCAAGAAACTGACAGGACATACACCTTTTAGGTTGGTATATGGACAAGAAGTAGTCATGCATATGGAGTACATTGTGTCAAGTTTAAAAATTACAACCTTCATAGACATGAAATACTGCGACACAATGGAAGAAAGGATGGACTAATTGCTTTCTTTGGAAGAGGACGGGTTTATAATAGTTTTTCATCAGCAAGTACAAAAATCAAGGGAGAAAGCTTGGCATTAAAGGCACATCAACCAGAAAACATTTAGGGAAGGAGACCTTGTACTATTGTATGATAGAAAATCCGCAAAGTTCCCAGGAAATTTCAAAACACATTGGTTAGGGCTATATATCATCAAGAACTTCTATGATGGTGGTGCAGATAAACTCGTGAATTTTAGTGGTGAACTAATTCTTGGATGAGTGAATGGTAGCATATTAAATATTTATAGGGACAACTTTGTCCCTCGAACTTCGCCCTGAAAATATGAAAGGGGAAAATTCTTAGTGCCACCTGTAGTTGAAAGTGTGCACTGGACTATAAACTACTTTGCAGAAAAGGACTTCGCCGAAGGGAGATTACTATGCCCTATTTAGAAGAATATCGAATTTCGAAATAAATGCGATAAAGGATGGATTTCTACGACATAAGGGAAGGTCCGTTGAAGTTCACCATAAATATGAGAATTGGAAGAAAAACATTGACTTGAAAGGAAATCTTCCATTAAAAGGAGTGGGGAAAACAAATTTATGAAGAATATGCCGCCATATCAGTAATAAATGAGAAAAAATTGAGATAATCATGGGGGTCGAAATTCAAATTTCTTATAAAAAACTGGTCCTGCTCCACATTTTTACACTTTTCTTCCTAAAAATTAAAACTGTGAATTTGTGACCAAGTGAGAAGCGAGTATCTAGTTGTATGTGTGAGAGGAGCATTGAAGAAATTTCCAGACAATTTTTGAAGAAAGTCGTACTAGGAATTATGGAAGCATGGGGAGGTAAAGATGCATAATCAGGTGTACTAGTATCCCTAATGCGTGTGAGGTCACCACGTAAGAAAACCACCACAGTCGTGCAACCGAAGAAGAAGCAGGAGAAGATACTAGAGTTAGACAATCCCCAAGGAAGAAAGTATCCAAGGAGAAATGGATGAAGAACAAGTAGGACAAGAAATAGAAGAAACCATTGGAGATCCATGACAATGAGGAAGAAACCGACATACCAGAAACAAAGATACCAAAAATTAAGGTAGAAAGTGCAGAAGTTCCCTCTGTACTACCACCATATGTACCGCCTAGGAGACCATGTGCCAAACCAGTCAAGGACCTGAAGGATGCGAAGTTCGTCACCTTCACATCGTTGTTTCTAGAAAAGGTCCCATTCGAAGGAGATGCGTTTGGGAAAATCCCACAACTGAAAATGGAAGAATGGGATTTCAATGACATAAGAAAATACCCATAATTGGAGCCAAAATGGTACCTACAGAGTGTTTACTACCCATAGAGTGAAGTAATCATATTGGAGCCATTATAGTGGGTCTAAGAGCTGCACAGATCAAGAATTATGAACATGCTTAATGTGCCACATTTTGGTCAGAGTAATCCAAACACAGCCTGTGTTCGGCAATTACTGGAACTCATGCATGATAGATGCCTATGTTTGGGGATGAGGATCTTGATAGATGAGATGATAATAAGGAGGATCGCCATGTTGCCATACCGAGGAAAGGACCTCGCCGAAGAATTCGGCGGCAAGAGCCAAGACAAGGCAGTTGCAGATAACATGAAAAATAAATATGGATAAAATAAACTCTATCAATTACCAAGGCACATGATTCGCTGTGCACATTCTATCCAGAAATATCATGCCCAAGTGAAGAGCGAATGAAGTCCCAACATTCATGGTATATTTAGCCGCAGTGCAACATCAGGGTCCAGTTCAACTGGGCCAGATACCTGTGTTAGGAGTTTTTGGAGGATTTTTGGGAAGTGCAGGAAGAAGGGAAGCCATTTCATTATGCATGGCTAATTTTGATCATTGCGCTCATTGCATGGAAGGAGTTGTAAGAGTCTCAATTCCCATTATTTGAACCATATGTGTGCAAAGCTGCGTGATATGTGTCACTGTGGTTCAATAAGGAACCATCGTGCACCCAAGAGAATAGAATATTTTTGTATTAATGTAGATATATCTACACATGGTGGTAAACCATGTTCCCAGATTGTCACCAAGCTTGTATGAGTAGTACTAGAAAATTAAATATTTCAAGGCTAATTTTCACAGGGTCTACATAAAGGCTTGCAGGGATTCAACAGAGACACAACATTCCTTGCCATAATTGGTCAGGGAGGAAGATATCCTCACCATAATTCACCGTTGGTCAACAGAATGGATGACTCCATCCATAGAATACACTGGAGTAGAAGGGAACACTGTGTAGCATACATGTCCAAGTGGGAAAGATATTGAAAAGGAAATTGAGAAAGAGACATGGAACGATGCAGAAAAATAAACCAAAGGAACAGAGCAAGGACAGGAGTAAGGTGGCCAGGGCCCTCCTAGATATTTGGAGCTACAATATTCACCATTTATTATAAGGAAGAGGGTAACCACGGTGACTACGGAAATACGAAGGAAGAAGCAGAAAGCATATAAATCAAAGGGTGCAGTACCACTAGTCCTCACTAATGGGGACATTGATGAGATTGGGGAAACATTTCAATTGGTCACAGCGGATACATGGAGCCAAATCGATGAACACTACAAGGAAATCCTAGTAGAAGTGCAACAAGGTATCAAAAAACTAAAGACACTTCCAAAAATATCTAGACCATATGAGCAACCAACCAGAACACAAGAATAGACAGGTCAATCAGCTCATCCAAAGCGCCAAATAGAGACACAAATTGGTTTGAGAATTTTTCAAGTTCCAGGAGGAGTGTTTTAGTTTGACGCTGCCAAAGACAAAGAGTGTGCCAAAGGATGGGAAAGAATCAACATGAACCTCACCACACTACCCACTCAAACACTGTATGAGTTTCATCAAGGGATTGCAGAGGAACTGAGGGGCAAAGAACAATGCACCTGACAGTTAAACTTACAGGTGGAAAATGAAAGAGCTGTGATGAAGAAAGATCTTGATCAAATGCTCAAGGAAAGAGACAAAGAACACCATCAACAATAACATTAGAGGAAACAATTGGACAAACTTGTAGTGAAATGCCCGATATACAGGTTCGCCAGGAAGAATATCTAGCCGAGAAGGTTGCAAAGCTCACCCTTGTGATCAAGGAGTCCAAGAACAAGATGGAATAGTTGAAATTAAAGTATAAGGTGAAGATCACTAAGCTGCAAATAAGTATGTAGACAACAAAACCACCAGAGGTGCGCGAACAAAGGGAAGTGGATCTCAAAACCGCACTGGAAGGAATCTCCACCACAGTAAAGGATTGTGGCAAGGTTTTAGAAGATACGATGGAGATTTGGACCTCAATACAGGAGGATCCAAACATTCAGAGAATTGAATAAGGAAGAGATACATACAAAGAAAAATTAGCTAGAAGAAATCAGAGAAACTATGAGGACCGTAGCAGTCTCACAAAGGCTCACTAGGATCACAAAAGGCAAGAATATGCAGAAGCAAATTGAATACCTTCGGTGCAAAGAAAAAATCATATCAGAGTGGAATCAACCATGGCAGGATGAGGCCATACAAATCTCACAAGCAGTGGATGAAAAGCTCAAAGATCTCCCTCGAAGAGAGAAAGAAGTGTTGCAGAGAACTATGGGGCCAACAACAGAGAAACTACTAGAGGAGGTGCACTAGGAAGAGAAGAAAATTGCAGAGATCGTTCAACCATTCAATGAAGCCTACAACACGATAGTATCCAAGATATGGGGAACAAAAACTGAGTGACTCAGGACGAGTCACATGTGAGTGTTGGGAGCTTGTTGGGCATGGCCCAACTTGGTCCAAGTTTTGGTCAAAAGACTCCACATTTTGAGGATCAGAGTGGGAAGTACCATGGAGTTATATATACCGCCTGGTGTTTAGGGGCTTTGGAGTGGGTCGAATCCCCTCATTTTGTAACAGGTATCGGGTATTAATATATTTTGTTATCCACCCATGGTATGTGGACCATGGTTTTGTATGATGTAAATGCTATATAAGGAAATTTAATATTGAGTCAAAGTAAAGGATTGTAATAGTTGATGAGAATAAGAACTTGGATTATCTATCTTTCGTCTATTTTTGGGTCTAAAGGGAAGGCTTTGCAACTGTGTGTGCGGAGGCCTTGAAGAGTATGCAGCTTTGTACATAGACCACCTGCAGCTATGTGCGTAGGTCAAAGAATTTGTATGTACGGAAGATATTTATCATAATAAAGAAGAATTTTTTAGCCATAACTATATCTATATGTGTTATGCTTGTTTTTTATCTGTTATGCGAAGTATTGGTTTCACTTGAATGTTATAACAACACAAATTATCTTAATCTGTATTTCATTTATGTTTATATGAAAGTGACGAAGTAAATAGAATACACAACGCAGTAGTAAGATACATGTTGGAAGATTGGTTAAGTACTAAAAAGCAAAGTAAATGCACCTCACACAATCCCTCAAGGCTGCATAATCTTGGTTTTGCAATCACCCATAGCCACCTCGGATGAGATTGTGATCTTCTTGCAGGTCATTGCTGAAAGGGTCGGTGTCTAAGGGTTTTGTTCATGCGAAGTACAAGTTGAACCTGGGTCAAGCCCAACTGAGCCAACACCTTCCACATAGCATATGGAGTTTCCTTTCCATGGAGGTTCGAGACAATATGATCTCTAACTCCTTCTAACATAATCCTTCTCTCCTTTGCTACATTCTTCTTCCGTGCATCAATATTTTGAGAATTTTTTTATGCGGGCCTAGGAATATCACTATCTATGAATTCCTTTAACCCATTATATTCCAACACTAACTCCATCTTGTCCTTCCAAGCTATGTAATTCAAACTACCCTCAAGGGAATATTCAAGACTCAATCCACATAAAGACATATTGATCTGTTGTTGGTCGTAGAGAATAAATTTGCAAATTCGATTCACCTGTTCAAAACAAATTCATATTCTTGTCTTCTATAGTGATTCCTACTCTGATACCATGTAGAAAATCCATGTAGATTCAAATGATATTTTAATATGATAAAACAAAATACTTGAATCTAATCTACAAATTGTGGAAACCAATTACGATCGCGCAATCCCATGAACAAGAAAGAGAAATAATTTCAATCGCACAAAAAAAATATTTATATGGGGTGTTGTGGATGATTTTGTCACCCTCCTAGAGACAGTCTAGAGTTGCCATGGACCAGTGCCTAGGACATATTAATATAGCAAGGAGCTCATTATATAGCTTGGGTTGTCAGTCCAAAGAGCTCTCTTACTATCTCTTGTTGAACAAGGAAGATAATTTAACTGGGACCAATCTCTTTCAGAAGCTGATACATAGATAAGGACAATGCAGGAACATCATGTAAAACTCCAATACAAAGGCATCAGACAGTTAAGAGACAACTTACTGTAAAGAGGGCCGATTCAAATAATATATCACAGAAATCAAATATCAGGAAGTGATTGCAGTGAGGAAACATAAAGAAGATATTAGTTAACATGAGACTGATACCCAGATACACAACAGAACCACATAAGGGCATACCAATCTATGAATCCTTATATGACAATGGCGTTTTAAAAGAACCCTCCTCATGCAACTAATATAGTGGAAAGTATGGCAGAAATGAACATGGAACAGTATATCACGACTAGGCCTATTTAAAGCGCTTGACTAATTCCAGAAAGGGCATCAACGAGGATGAATCCTTACTGCAAACTAGTGAGCCACTCGCATTCTAGAACATGATACAAGAAGAAAAATAGCATGAAAGAGATATTGTATTAACACATAAGAGAAATTACATACTGTGAGATACCAAAGACCAGAATCCTCAATACAGTTATAACTCCTCCTCATTGAGACCCTACGGGCTCTGAACCTTCATACAGAAATATTACAGAATGTATACAGAAGCCTTTTCGCTGCACAGTTTGCTGATAGAAATCTGGAACCCCTACAATGTCTTCTTTTTGGGTCTTTATAGGAAAGATGGAGAATTCTCGAGAAGGAGGTTGATGAAGCTCATTTAATGACTCAATTTGAATAAAATGGCGGAAAACAATCGCACCCATTCTATGAATGACTAACTATAAATGACTGTACTTTACAAATCATATCCTGAAATAAATGCTGGGAGATGAAGATCTCCTTATATACAAGATACAAAAAAATAAAGTATATACAATGCTCAGCCTTTTGCTGGGGGAAAAATTTGCTGCCGTAAGAGCAGCCCTGAGATAGTCTGCAATTCTGTACTGTACTTTCGGCCCTTAGCTTTGGATTTGAATCCTGGATCTTTAATGCGGGTTGAATTTCTCTGGAGGGTTCTGTAGGTCCAAATCTTTGTCTTGTTTAATGGCGGTCATTTCTCACACCTACCCTCGGCTTCTTCTTTAAATTTCACCAGCAGTATGCGTCCTTTTATGGGCTTTAAACCTTTGCAACAGTGGCAGCGAATTAAAACACCCTCCTGTTATCTTGAAACCTGCAAAACCCACAAAATATTAGAAAAACCAGACTCAGAGGTGTGAGGTGTGGAGGTGGAGATGACGACGTCATCGTGGACACAAACAGGGGACAGGAACACGCAGGGTGGTGGAAGGAAAGCAATGGAGGTATGAATTAAACAGGCGGAGCGCGACTTTCTTATGTAAAACAGTTGGGACGTGAGGGGAAAAAATAAAAACGAAGGGCGTGAGTGAAAACATATGCATGCGTATATATATATATATATATATGATGGGGAGAATTATTCAGGACGTGCGGGAGTAAGACACATGGATATACGGAGGCAATAGGTGGGAGGACGACGTGGCGGTAGAGTCAATGGATGGAGAGACCGGGATCTGGATCGTTGGATGGCAATCACAGATCAACGGTTGGGAAGTGACGAGAGCGGCACGATGGTGGGCCACAGAACATGGCGGGCATGTGATAACGGGTGGGCGATTCTGGAGGATCTCCACCGTCGAATTAACATCGCCAAATCTGACGGCTCAAACGAATTCCGCTGCCCGGAAATGGTACTGACTTTAGCGCGTGAGGAAAGCGGTTTCCTGGACCCGTACAAAGGACGCATGGCGCATTTTCTATGGAGTCGCTGCCCCCGCGGTAAATACCGCCAGCTCGATGAAAGTGGTGCGGGGGGTTACCACCAGTTTTCTGCGCACAGGGCCCTCCACACGAAATGATCACCGCTCCATTGATTTGGTTTGATCGGACGGTTGCTGTCGCCCCCGATAACATAAACAATTAGCTCTATTCCCATTGGCTCATGGTTTTCGGGCTCAGGTCATGCGATGACAATAGAAAGGGAGCTAAGGCCTTGGGGCTTTGGCTCGATATAATTTAAATGACGGGTTTTCAATCTTTGTAAAGTGGGTCTTCAAGCGAAAACGGTAATATCAGATAGGAGCATAAGGTTTTAGGCCACGGTGGAGCTTTGTATCAGTTTCGAGCGAGGCAATAGACCAAAATTTGAAATGCAGAGGTAAAATTGTACAACATGGGGACAGCCTCATCTAAAAACCCCACTATATTTATATTGCATTAGGTCAAGAATATGAAACAATACAATGCTTCTCTCAAGCTTGAGAGCTCTCTACACTATCTTTGACTATCTAACACTGATCCAAGAAAGTTTTGTCCAATACTTAACCAATTTCTTGTCTCTAGATGCCCAACCTTTCTCACGCATTCATGAGGGAAATTGAGCCTCTATTAATTATAAAAGTCCCAATAATTGATTGCGCAATACATCCAAGGCATCATGCTGACCTCATGCATGACTTGTACAATTTTCTAATTATAAAAAGGATAGCATACTTCCCTTTAACTCCAATCTTGTAGGTTTTAACCATGTACAAAAATTATCTGCAAACAAATTATTAAAAAGATAAAATAAACAATAGCGAGATCATAAAACATAAAACATATATACATAGAGATTTTTCCCTTGGATCCCAAATTGGGACTTCTAGCTTGATTTTTCATTATCTTCCTTTTAGTGTTACAACACATATATATACATGTCGAAGCATTCATAAACCCCAATTCATTAACACTCGATTAGAACATAACCGTATTTCCCTTGACCAGATCTACAAAATACCAAGGGTAGAAAACCATCATGCCCCAAAACGATGTGCAAACCCATGCACAAAACCATAGGCGGGTCCACCTACCTAAAATAGGGTCCAATTTTTTTTTCCCGGGGTAGTGCCCCGGACCCCCTGTAGGGGGCTAACAACCCCTACAAACTCCTGGATAGGGGGGTCTACCGACCCCCTTTGACCCCCCTACCCGCAACAAACAGGGGGAGCTATATTGCCCCTTGTGACCCCCCTGCGCGTGCAACTATTCGTGGAAATAATATCACACATGTTGGCAATATGATGCAGAGTGTTGTCCTTGATGGAAACCCACTTGATAAAGATGATGGAAACCTACTTGATGAAAGTTGTACTTGATGGAAACTGACTTGATATACTAATTAATGATGTAAATCTGATGTGTCTACAGAGCAGCTCAGATGTAATGATGAAAGGAATTCCAGTATGTGCTAGACCAATGATGAAAAGTGTGTCTCTCAAGGCATACATGGGTTTGTCTAGGAGAAGTAGCGTATGCACGCGGGAAAGTACGTGCCAAGTCGCGTATGCTCAATTGCGCTCTAAAAGTGTAAAACCAGGGGTTACTACCATGGTATTGACCCATTGTATTGAGTGCTGGGTTGTCTATTTGATCCCGTCCAGGAATACCATCGGAAGTGGTGTGGTTTTGGCTCATGGTATTGATAAAGGGTAAACCTATATATGGAGAAGAAAATCATTGTGCAAAGGGGGTGCAAGTGTCTGGGCTTCAAATGAATACCTCACTCTGAAGTTTATCTGTATGGTTGAACTCTGTTCTTAATCGATAGATCTGAATCTATGATGCACCCATGAATATGATGAAGGTTCAAAATCTCTAGATCTGGAAATGATGAATCTCTAGGATGATCTGAAAAGAAGTATACAAGACCTGGTGCAAATCTATTGAAGATATTGAAGAAATCTGGGTAAGTCCATAGATCTGATTTGTTCTACAAAGTTTATCTTTTATAGATCTATACGCATGTTCATTTCATGAAAAGTGCGTATATACGCGGATCTATTTAAAAAAAAGGAGCGTATGGACTGTTAGGGTTTTTTTTGAAAAGTGCACAGATGTATACGCCGGTTGCCTTTATTAAAAGCGTGTATATACACGAGTCTGTTTGAAGAAAAGCGCGTATGCAATTTGAACTGATGGTTGCTCAAAGTTGATTGAGATTCTACATATCTATTCTAAAGTCTAGGTTATCTCTGATATTCTGGTTACAGTGGTTTCATTGTTCTGTTTGATGCTCTGGGAAAAGGATGTTTGCCGATAAGTGAAGGATTGTGTTGAAGCTGTTTGATCCAGTTTGAAAATTGATGAAACGTGGTCTGCAATGGATCTGAGGGTTGAAGCCTTCAGTCTGAAAGTAGAAGCTTTCTGCTAAGAGAGGCTGGTGTTAATATCAGGGGGTAGTAGCTCCCTTCTAGGAGAGGCTGGTAAATGAGAGCAGGGGGTTGTTTCTCCCTTCCAGGAAAGGCTGGTAAACGAGAGAAGGTTGTAGCCTTCTGCAGGTGGGTGCCTGCGTTCTGGTATGAGTCTGCACCAGTACATGTTGTAAGAAGTTTTCTTAATAATAGAGATTGAATACTGAGACGACGACAGCGGTGGTTTTCTCCCAAATTGGGTTTCCACCTAAAAATTATGGTGTTCATGTGTGATTGCTTGTGTGTGATGATTACTCTGTTCTTTCTTCTCCTGTCTACTATTTTTTGAACATCTGATAAATGAGTAATGCAATGATTTAATTCATGAATTAAATGCATAATTAATTCACTGAATATACGCGAAATCTGTAAAGGATATCCGTGTATATACACGAGTTGAATTCAAGAAAGTAGCGTATGGGTTTTTTAAGAAGGAAATATCAAAGTTTTATTGTCTGCACTAAATACTGATTCCCCCCCCCCCCCCCTCTCAGTATTTTTCCAAAAACTCCAATACCATGGTATTGACCCATTGTATTGAGCGCTGGGTTGTCTATTTGATCCCGTCCAGGAATACCATCGGAAGTGGTGTGGTTTTGGCTCATGGTATTGATAAAGGGTAAACCTATATAAGGAGAAGAAAATCATTGTGCAAAGGGGGTGCAAGTGTCTGGGATTCAAATGAATACTTCACTCTGAAGTTTATCTGAATGGTTGAACTCTGTTCTTAATCGATAGATCTGAATCTATGATGCACCCATGAATATGATGAAGGTTCAAAATCTCTAGATCTAGAAATGATGAATTTCTAGGATGATCTGAAAAGAAGTATACAAGACCTGGCGCAAATCTATTGAAGATATTGAAGAAATTTGGGTAAGTCCATAGATCTGATTTTTTCTACAAAGTTTATCTTTTATAGATCTATACGCATGTTCGTTTTATGAAAAGTGCATATATACGCGGATCTATTTAAAAAAAGGAGCGTATGGACTGTTAGGGTTTTTTTTGAAAAGTGCACAGATGTATACGCGGGTTGCCTTTATTAAAAGCGCGTATACGCGAGTTTGTTTGAAGAAAAGCGCGTATGCAATTTGAACT
Organism: Pinus albicaulis; assembly: GCA_034641835.2. Classification (NCBI taxonomy): domain Eukaryota; kingdom Viridiplantae; phylum Streptophyta; class Pinopsida; order Pinales; family Pinaceae; genus Pinus; species Pinus albicaulis. The sequence goes on from CM076573.1 coordinate 500,004,958, forward strand.
GATGGTTGCTCAAAGTTGATTGATATTCTGCATATCTATTCTAAAGTCTAGGTTATCTCTGATATTCTGGTTACAGTGGTTTCACTGTTCTGTTTGATGTTCTAGGAAAAGGACGTTTGCCGATAAGTGAAGGATTGTGTTGAAGCTGTTTGATCCAGTTTGAAAATTGATGAAACGTGGTCTGCAATGGATCTGAGGGTTGAAGCCTTCAGTCTGAAAGTAGAAGCTTTCTGCCAAGAGAGGCTGGTGTTAATATCAGGGGGTAGTAGCTCCCTTCCAGGAGAGGCTGGTAATCGAGAGCAGGGGGTTGTTTCTCCCTTTCAGGAAAGGCTGGTAAACGAGAGAAGGTTGTAGCCTTCTGCAGGTGGGTGCCTACGTTCTGGTATGAGTCTGCACCAGTACATGTTGTAAGAAGTTTTCTTAATAATAAAAATTGAAGACTGAGACGACGGCAGCGGTGGTTTTCTCCCAAATTGGGTTTCCACCTAAAAATTCTGGTGTTCATGTGTGATTGCTTGTGTGTGATGATTACTCTGTTCTTTCTTCTCCTGTCTACTATTTTTTGAACATCTGATAAATGATTAATGCAATGATTTAAGTCATGAATTAAATGCATAATTAATTCACTGAATATACGCAAGTTCTGTAAAGGATATCAACATATATACGCGAGTTGAATTCAAGAAAGTAGCGTATGGGTTTTTTAAGAAGGAAATATCAAAGTTTTATTTTCTGCACTAAATACTGATTCACCCCTCCCCCCCCCCCTCTCATTATTTTTCCAACAATTGGTATCAGAGCATGTCCTTCTGAAAAAGCTTAGCCACTAGAAGGAAGATCAAGCAAGATGAGCAATCAAGATGGAACAACATCTATCAAGCCTCCACTCTTTAATGGAAGCAACTTAATCTTTTGGAAAATAAGGATGAGATCCTATCTTCAGTCTATGGGAGCAGATGTATGGGCCATTGTTGAACAAGGATATCAATATCCAGCCGCAGTACCAACGGATCCGACGGAAAAGAAGAATTATGAAACAAATGCAAAGGCGGTCAATGCACTATTGGGAAGTCTAACTAAATCAGAATTTATCAAGGTTATGCAGCTGAATACAGCAAAGGCAATATAGGACAAAATCATCCTAAGTTATGAAGGAGATGCAAAGGTAAAAAGTGCAAAACTCCAAATTCTCAGAATTGAATATGAAAATTTGAAGATGCATAATGATGAGAGTGTTGCTAGTTTCTTCTTATGTCTTGATGATATTGTAAATCGTATGAGAAACATGGGAGAAACAATAGCAGAATCTACTTTGGTTGAGAAAATCTTAAGATCACTAACGAAAAAATTTGAGTCAAAAGTTTCTGCTCTTGAAGAAAAACAGGATCTCCAAAATCTTACTGTCGTACAACTCCATGGCATACTAACTGCTTATGAAATGAGAAGAGGAGGACCATCTGAAGTCAAAGAAGCCATCTTTAGAGCTTCTACAAAAGGGAAGGAAGTACAAGAAGAAGGATCAAGATATATCTCAGAAGAAGATGAGGTAAATTTTGTAAAGAAACTTCAACTTGGCACAGGACGGTTCAGAGGTAAGCTTCCTTTCAAATGTTTTGATTGTGGAAGAGTTGGTCATTATGCTGCTAAGTGTCCTTATAAAGAAATATCTGCAAAAGGGAAGGAAGTAGCAAGAAGGCATAAACACCGGTCTAGCACTAGGAAAAGTTACTACACTCATGAAGATAGTGATGGGTTCTCTAATAGTGAGGGAGAGTGTGAACAAGATCTTAGACTTCTCATGGCATTTGAATCTAAAGATGAAAAGGATACTTTTGTGGATGCTCTAGAGGACAATGATTTTCTTGAAGAAAACAATCAACTCAAAATTTGCTTAGAAGAATGTAAAACTCTCTTAGAAGAAAGGAAAATTACCATAGAGACTCTGAAAAAGCAGAATGAAGAAGCGAAGAAACACAATGAGAATTTAGAATGTGAAGTAGTAAGTCTAAGAAAAGAACTTGAGAAAGAAAAGACTCTGAATCTTAGATTTGCTAAGGGATCTGAAACCTTAGATGAGATTATCAAGGTACAACGTTCTCCTCTTATAAAGATAGGTCTTGGATATACTGGAGAATCCTCTCAGGGTTCAGCACCAAATTATCTAAAAGTAGCTACAGCTGGTTTACTACATTCAGCCACTCAGCAAGGGAATAAAGAATCTTTACAGGTAAAGCATGATCATCACAATTCAAGGAACACTAACAGGAATGTCTTTCAAAGAAGCTACAACCAACAGGTAAATTCAAATAGAAGATTTCATGATTGCAAAAATTTCTACTTCAATGGACAATGTTTCTCATGTCACAATTTTGGTCATAAAGCTGTTCAATGTGTTGCCTATAAAACCATCATGACAAGAGAAGCAAGAAAGAAAAGGATGGAGATTGAACCAAAGAAGAACACCTATAACAAATTTTCTCCTCTTCAAAATGAAGTTGAATGTACTTATTGCAATAACTTTGGCCATTTAGAATCTGAATGCAGGAGCAAAGTCCAGCCAAAACAGGATTTTCCTTCAAGTTCCAAAGTATGGAAAAAGAAGGAATTACAGGTTGAAAATTGTGGGATAGCGTTATTTGCAGAAGGTGAAGAAAATCAATGGTACATTGATAGTGGATGATCAAGACACATGACAGGTGACAAAAGCAAACTTCTTGCATATAATGCTCTAGAAAAGGAAAAGAAAGTTACATTTGGAAATGATACCCCTGCTGTAATTAAAGGAAAAGGGTCCGTGTTTTTAAAAGAAAAGGTGAAAGCTAATGATGTCATGTATGTGGATGGATTAAAGCATAACCTGTTAAGTGTAAGTCAAATGTGTGATCAAGGAACTGAAGTTGTCTTTAGTTCAAAAGAATGTGTGGTACGTGATCTTGATACATGTAAAACAATTATAAAAGGAAAAAGAACTCCAAGAAACCTGTATGTATTGAAGAACTGCAAAGATCAATGTTACTTGAGAAAATCTTCAGAAAATTGGCTATGGCATAGAAGGTTGGGGCATCTGAGCTTCTCTCAAATCAACAAATCAAGCAGACTTCAAGCTGTTCGTGGTCTTCCCAATATTACTCTACTAGAGAGTATCATATGCAAATCTTGCCAATTCGGTAAGCAGACCAGAGTACAATTTAATGCCAAAGAAGGATCATCAAGTAAGCCTCTTGAACTTATTCATACTGACATATGTGGACCTATGATGAAAAAGTCACCACGTGGGGAAGAATACTATATCTTATTTATTGATGATTTCTCTAAGATGTGTTGGATTGGGTTGATTAAACACAAAGATGAAGCATTTGAAAATTTTCAGATCTTCAAAGCACTGGTGGAAAATGAATTAGATCTAAAAATCAAATGTCTTAGATCTGATCGAGGAGGAGAATATACCTCAAATGAATTCCTTGAATTTTGTGAACAACATGGCATAAAAAGACGGGTTCCTGCGCGTGGCACCCCAACAAAAAAATGGCGTGGCAGAAATGATGAGAACAATTCAACAAATGGCTAGAGCTATGTGACAGTTACGGAACACGACATTTTGAGAGGAAAGCGACACATACGACGACAAACATTACAAGACAAGGCATGTTCGGGTAAATAGTAACAAGAAGCTCATATGAACTATGGTGGTAATTCTCCCTCTGTGGGCGCATTTAAGTTTGGAGGTAGTACTTTGTATAGTATGATGTGACAGCAGGATTTGAAGAAGGATCGGATGAAGGGACACTTCTTGGTTACTCATCTACAAGCAGAGCATACAAATGTTACAATAAAAGGCTTTGAAAGATTGTTGAATGTATTGATGTTGTCATTGATGAGTCTCCTGCAGCCCCTAAAGAAGAAAAACAAACGACAGAAGAAGATGATGGTGACTATTGTCCTTCTACATCAAATAGGAATGATATAGATAGTGGATCCAATGAAGAACTTGAAGATGATTTATCTGAAAAGGCTCCTTCCAGATATGTTCAAAATAATCATCCAGAATCTCAGATTTTGGGAGATAAGGCATCAGGTGTACAAACAAGAAGGACTCTTGTAGGATCCTCTAGCTATCTGGCATTCCTATCCACTATTGAACCACACAATGTCAATCAAGCTAGCAAAGATGAATGTTGGGTTCAAGCCATGAATGAAGAGCTTGATCAAATTGAAAAAAATGACACTTGGGAATTAGTACCAAGACCTCATAACAAAAATTTCATTGGAACTAAATGGATATTCAAAAGCAAGTTAAATGAAAATGGGGATGTCGTAAGAAATAAAGCTAGACTTGTTTGCAAGGGGTATACTCAACAAGAAGGTATAGACTTTGAAGAAACTTTTGCTCCTGTAGCTAGACTTGAAGCCATAAGAATGTTTCTTTCTTTCTCAAGTTTTCAACAAATCAAATTTTATCAAATGGATGTTAAATCTGCATTTCTCAATGGTGATCTAGAAGAAGTTTATATAGAACAACCAGAAGGATTCATTTTGGGAAATGATGAAAATATTGTTTGTAGACTTAAAAAGGCTCTATATGGTCTCAAACAAGCTCCAAGGGCATGGTATTATCGTCTTGACAAATATCTCCATCAACAAGGATTTTCAAAGGGGTCTGTTGATAGTAACTTATACACAAAAATTGAAAATGATAAACTATTGATTGTGGTTGTATATGTTGATGATATCATTTTTGGAATTAATGAAGAATCTATGAGTCAGAAATTTGCTTCTGTCATGCAGCAAGAATTTGAAATGTCTTTACTTGGGGAGCTAACATTGTTTCTTGGCTTGCAAGTACATCAAACTGCAGATGGTATATTCTTATCACAAGAAAAATACCTTAAGCAAATTCTGAAGAAGTATGGCATGGAAGAGTGCAAACCTGTAAGTACACCAATGATAACCAGATGCAATATCAGTTCTCATGATGATTCTCCTATGGTGAACCAACCAGATTACATATCTATGATAGGAAGTCTACTCTATCTCACTGGGACTAGACCAGACATTATGCATGCAGTTGGGATTGTTGGACGATTCCAAGCTAATCCAAAGGAATCTCACCTTCAGGCTGTCAAAAGAATATTCAAATATCTGCAAGGAACTCAAGACTTTGGAATATGGTATCCAAAGAATGCTGATCTTACTCTTCATGCTCACACTGATTTAGATTGGGCTGGAAATGTTGATGATCGGAAAAGCACTAGTGGTGGTGCATTCTATATGGGGCCCCGGTTAGTATCTTGGTTCAGCAAGAAGAAAAGCTCTATTGCCTTATCTATAGCAGAAGCAGAGTATGTGGCTGCCGCATCATGTTGCACTCAACTTCTTTGGATGATGCAAACCTTACAAGATTTCCAAATCAAATGTTCACCTCCTATTTCCATTATGTGTGATAATACAAGTGCCATCAGTATCTCAAAGAATCCTGTTATGCATTCCAAGACTAAGCACATTCCCATCAAGTATCATTTCTTACATGAACAAGTGCTTGAACAAAAGGTGAAGTTGGAGTATGTTCCCTCCAAAGAACAAGTTGCTGATATATTTACCAAACCTCTGCCCAAGGAAGCGTTCGAATATCTCAGACAGAAGCTGGGAGTAGTCTCTGCCATGCAGAGGATCATATCTGATTAAAATTCTGAAGATTAATTTGGATACGCGGTTTTCCTTAAAGACAGTCACGTATATATGCGAGTTCATACATAGATAACTGCGTATGTGTGGTTGCTGACAATTTTTCTGGGTCAGCATTTCTTCAGCACAAGGTATGGTGCTGTTTGGTATCTCTGATGCTATTTGGAGTCTCTGGTGGTATTTTGGCTCTTATATTTCTATTTCATTCTCTGATTTTGGGTGAAGATGCCTTGATGATTTGCTGTTGAAAGTGTTCAGGATGCACATATTCAGGGGGAGTCTTTCTGAGAATAATGCATTGTTGTCATTATGATGATTATGAATTATGATCTGTCTCTTGAGATCCTTTTGTCTTGGGTATGAAGAGTCATTTTTGTAATTTGATGAAAAGTTCATGTTAAGACCTATGATGTAAATTGTAATATTTAGTCATGTAAGGACTTGTTCAATGTGTAAACCCACTTGGTTGGGTAGTTGGATCAAAATGTGTAAGCCCACTTGGTTGGGTAGCTGAGTCAAAATGTGTAAACCCACTTGGTTGGGTATGTTAGCCCCCCTATAAATTTTTGACAAGCAAAACAGGGGGATAAGATTGTTGTTGAGACTTCAAGGAATGCATTTCCCTTGCAAACACATCATCCTTGACGCCTTTTTGTGTCTTTGTCCTTTGATAAGAGCCCCTCTGCTGACTCCCATTATAAAGCCCCTCTGTTTGTGAAGAAATGCCCGAAGGCCTTCTTTCCCCTTTATTTCACCCTCACCTAGCCTCTCTCCTAGTCCCCCTTGTCTCCCCCTTCTATTTCCCTTCTTACCTCTCAAATCCCCTCAAAATCCCCTTAAAATTCTTCCCCTAACCTTTGTTGGCCATTTTCCTCCCTTGCTCCTCTATCGTTCCCTTCCTTGGCCTTCAAATTCCATTTAAATGGGCCAAAAACCACTTTCCGACCTTGTAATAAGGCTTAGCCCCTTCTGTTGCGCCCTTAGCCCCTTTTTCTTCCATACGCCCGCACCCTGGAACCAAGTTTTAAACCCTTTGACGCCTAGCGCAAAGCGCAGATCGCAGATTTCAGTTTTTATTTAAAATGCCCATCGCATTTTTCATTTTTGCGATCTGCGCTCATCGCACTTTCCAACTTTGCGAACTGCGCTCATCCCAATTTCATCCATCGCAAAGCGCAGAGCGCATATTTCTGTTTAGTGCCACTCTCCGCCGTCGCATTTTCCGCCTGTGCGATTTGCGATCCGTACCACCGGGTCCCACGTCCACCGCTCCGCTCCATTGTTTTTTCATGTGTTCCTATGTAAATTGCTCAAATGGTAACATTTGAGTTTTTGCACTATTGACGTTTCTCCGCCACTATTCGTTATGTCCACCGCCCCCAATGTGCCGCCCCTGTTCCTCAGGGCCTCCAAAGCATTTCCTCCGCCACCACTGCTGGGATTTGTAACAGGTGTATTATATTATACAGGCAGCACAAGAGAGGCCAGTTCAGCGGCCAAACGAGACAACAGAGACAAATTTGAGGGATTTAAGCCTGTAATTGGGGATTGAAAGTGCTAATCTCGCGATCAAAGGATTAAGGCTCAGTTTGAAGACTAATGAGCGCACCGGCAAGTCATAACTGCGCTACCTAACAGCAGAGTACTCTTCTCTCATAAGTGTACCTTCCTACAAGAAATCTCCATGCCTCCTCGAGCCCATAAGCAAGTTAATTGCACTGACAGAGCTTCATTAAAGACTGTCTGAGCAGCAGTAATGGAGGTATGGAGAGGTCCGCAGACTTTAAGCCAGTTAACCATATTCAGAAGGTAGCGCAGAGCTCCAGACAGCCGAGAGGATTACAAGGAACATATCAGAGGTCAATCATGACCTGACAGAGATCTTCGAATAGCCTATAGAGTACACACAGTGCTACAAAAAGCCATTAAACAGTATGTGCATGAACACTTCCGCCATTCTGTCTTAATGAGACTCATTTAATTTGTATCTACTCCTGTGTTATTCATTTTCCTATAAGAATTCCCGAGAACATAATGTAAAGGTTGTTGTTCAGTTGTTGGGCATTTTTACCGTTAGAGGGATTCATTCTGACTGTTAGAACAGTCTTGGGAGGGAGTAGCAGAGTAGTTGTATGTAATAGGCTGGGAGGAGAAGTATGGATTGTAACAGCCATTGGGCTTATTGTACATGACTGGTATTGCATCGATTAATCAAAGCACATTTCACAGGATCCTGGTCTATTACTATCGGTGATGTTTTTCTTACTTTGTTTATTACACTTCCATATTTTTTCATTGTTCTTCTGGGCTTGCATCAGAATAATGGTATAGGATTCACCCTTGTTAGGTGCCCTATGTTGTCTGCTCTCCTTGCCTTCGATGTTTTCTTCTAAATGTGTTATCTAGGAATTTATTTCACTTAATTTAACCAGTGTAGTGGATGTTATTGCCTGCTCTCCGATGTATGAATTAAGTGAAGCTGTTCTTAGATGTTCTTGTTGGGTTTAAGCTGGAAGATTTGGGAACACTGGGGATCATAGTTAGCCCTGTCCACTAGGATCCTTGCGCGACCAGCTGGCCTTTCTAATATCCCTTCTGTTAAACTTATCTCTGTTTTTCCCTTGGAGTTGCTAAAGCAGACCTGGAGTTAAATGACCTCTGGTCCGATCTATAAGCAGCCCCTTTGTCTCTTTGAGAGCTGCCTTAGAGTATGTCCAAGCAGGTCTGGAGTTAAATGACCTCTGACCTGATCTATAGACAGAAATTGGGTTACTCTCCTTCTCTCACTTTCCTTCCTTAATGTTCCACCTCACCATCTAATCTAAAAGATCCTTTAGTATTAGATGACTTGCCCTTTGAAAGCCTTGGCTAGTGGATGCGAGTAATCTCCTTTTATGACTCCATAGCCCAATGGATGGCATTGTCTTGGCCTGTCCTCTTTGCTGAAGCCTCCTGCTGTTCTGTTCCTTTTCTCCACTTGCTTTCCTAGTCCATGATCTCCTAACCAACCCAACAACCAACCAACCAAATCATTTAAACCCCCCATTTGTGCTTCATACCTAGCCTAATATCTCAATTTGAGCTTTCAAAGATATATCATTCTTGCTCTTTTTGGAGAGATCCCTCTCCGGGTCCAGGAGGGCTAGATCCTAGGGCCCCAAAGTGGTTTGATGTTGTCTCATCTTTTAGTATTGCCAAATCTGCCAAAACATGGGAACCCCAACAGGGTACTTGAGTCTCATCTGTAAATCCACTTGGTTGGATATTTGATGTAAGTATGAGTCCTTGGTGATAGGAAGGTCATAGAGTCATGTACTTCATTGAAAAACATGTTTGAAGATCCGGCATGAACTCAGGGGGAGCATGGTAACTTCAGTGCACATCAGATCTACAGTGCCCTTCTTTCGACATGAGGAGGAAAACCTTGTGTTGGTGTTGATTCGCCCTTTGCCCTTGATGTCAAAGGGGGAGAGTGACATGGTGTTTGAATAGGGGGAGACTATCCTTATGCTTAATATATCTATCTGTTGTGATCAAACACCATTGTGGTTTCCATCAAGTCCAAAGGGGGAGATTGTTGGCAATATGATGCAGAGTGTTGTCCTTGATGGCAACCCACTTGATAAAGATGATGGCAACCTACTTGATGAAAGTTGTACTTGATGGAAACTGACTTGATATACTAATTAATGATGTAAATCTGATGTGTATACAGAGCAGCTCAGATGTAATGATGAAAGGAATTCAGTGATGAAAAGTGTGTGTCTCAAGGCATACGTGGGTTTGTCTAGTAGAAGTAGCGTATGCACGCGGGAAAGTACATGCCAAGTCGCGTATGCTCAATTGCGCTCTAAAAGTGTAAAACCAGGGGTTACTACCATGGTATTGACCCATTGTATTGAGCGTTGGGTTGTCTATTTGATCCCGTCCAGGAATGCCATCGAAAGAGGTGTGGTTTTGGCTCATGGTATTGATAAAGGGTAAACCTATATAAGGAGAAGAAAATCATTATGCAAAGTGTGTGCATGTGTCTGGGCTTTAAATGAATATTTCACTCTGAATTTTATCTGTATGGTTGAACTCTGTTCTTAATCGATAGATCTGAATCTATGATGCACCCATGAATATGATGAAGGTTCAAAATCTCTAGATCTGGAAATGATGAATCTCTAGGATGATCTGAAAAGAAGTATACAAGACCTGGTGCAAATCTATTGAAGATATTGAAGAAATATGGGTAAGTCCATAGATCTGATCTGTTCTGCAAAGTTTATCTTTTATAGATCTATACGCATGTTCGTTTCATGAAAAGCGTGTATATACGCGGATCTGTTTAAACAAAGGAGCGTATGGACAGTTAGGGTTTTTTTTTTTAAATTGCACAGATGTATACGTGGGTTGCCTTTATTAAAAGTGCGTATATACGTGATTTTGTTTGAAGAAAAGCGCGTATGCAATTTGAACTGATGGTTGCTCAAAGCTGATTGAGATTCTGCATATCTATTGTGAAGTCTGGGTTATCTCTGATATTCTGGTTACAGTGGTTTCACTATTCTGTTTGATGCTCTGGGAAAAGGACGTTTGCCGATAAGTGAAGGATTGTGTTGAAGCTGTTTGATCCAGTTTGAAAATTGATGAAACGTGGTTTGCAATGGATCTGAGGGTTGAAGCCTTCAGTCTGAAAGTAGAAGATTTCTGCCAAGAGAGGCTGGTGTTAATATCAGGGGGTAGTAGCTCCCTTCCAGGAGAGGCTGGTAAACGAGAGCGGGGGGTTGTTGCTCCCTTCCAGGAAAGGCTGGTAAACGAGAGAAGGTTGTAGCCTTCTGCAGGTGGGTGCCTGCGTGTTGGTATGAGCCTGCACCAGTACATGTTGTAAGAAGTTTTCTTAATAATAAAGATTGAAGACTGAGACGACGGCAGCGGTGGTTTTCTCCCAAATTGGGTTTCCACCTAAAAATTCTGGTGTTCATGTGTGATTGCTTGTGTGTGATGATTACTCTGTTCTTTCTGCTCCTGTCTATTGTTTTCTGAACATCTGATAAATGAGTAATGCAATGATTTAAGTCATGAATTAAATGCATAATTAATTCACTGAATATACACGAGTTCTGTAAAGGATATCCGTGTATATACGCGATTTGAATTCAGGAAAGTAGCATATGGGTTTTCTAAGAAGGAAATATCAAATTTTTATTGTTTGCACTAAATACTGATTCACCCCCCCCCTCTCAGTATTTTTCCAACAACACACACCCAAAAAATATCAACTAGATATTCCTTAGAACTGACATGCAACATCTATTTATAGTGAATTATCCATTATCTGATTGATCACTGCATGTGAATTAAATCATATTTTATTCATTGGGCCTCTCACAAGCTCCTCCATCAGTTAGAACTAGTTAAATTGATTTTAAGTCAAATAATTAAGTTAATTAATTACAAATAAAAATAAACTATAACTACACCCCCCCCCCCCTAAAACTTAAAGAACACTCTACATGTCTCCCATTAGACTCTTAGCTCGAATTAACTGAACTAAGTCTTCCTGACATAGTTAACTCACACAAGTTGTCATGTGATGTGGAATTAAAATTTACTTTGAATTTAATTAAGGGAAAATTAAATTAGAAGCATCTTCTTGTTGCTATTTTCAATATTTCTTGTTGCAAATTTCAATAGATGCTACATGATCACGGCCTACCATTGCACTTGTGGGTGGAAGCATGCAATACAATTGTGTATGTCCATAACAGGATTCCTCATCGAATCCTCAGGATAAGTAAACCAGAGGAAGCCTTTTCTGGTAAGAACCCAAATGTGGCACACTTTAGAAATTTTGGTTCATTAATTTACTATCGTGTTTCCAAAGATGCATGAAAAAATCTAGACAGAACTGCTAAGTTGGGCATATTTGTGGGGTATACTAATACGCCTCACAACTATCAAGTTTACCTTCCATCTCACACAATGGAAATCATTCATAGAGATGTGAAATTTAATGAAGGAAAGACCATGCGAATTTCCCTTGAGAGGGAGCTTCAGATGCATGCAGATGAGGAGATCTTAGCTCCAAAAGAAGAACCTCAGAATGTGGAGCAACCACAAGAATATTAGCAAAGAGTGGAAGCACCCACTCTTGCAAAGTCATCCAGATATGGATGGAAGTGCGAAAGAGAGGCGGATAGGTTGATGCATGATTCTAGATAGAATTTGGGAGCACCCACATCACAACACAGACAAAGAAGGTCCCCATATCAGTACATTGGCTACATGGCCCTTATGAGAGAGAGTGTAGATATTGAGCCATCCTCATTCGAGGAAGCAGTGTAATAACTAGTATGGGTTGATTCCATGGTAGAGGAGTATGAATCCATTATCAGGAACAGTGCATGGGAAGTTTTACCAAGACCGGAGGACAAGTTAGTTGTAGGATCCAAGTGGATCTACAAGGTGAAGAAAGCAACAGATGGGAGTTTGGAGAAACACAAGGCTAAATTTTTGGCCAAGGAGTTCTCTCGAGTGGAGGGAATATATTACGAGGATACCTTTGATCTAGTAATACTCTTCAATCAGATATATTATGGTAATTTCAACGCAGATTGGATGGAAGATACATCAGATGGATGTAAAGGCAACCTTACTCAATAGAGTGATTCAAGAATAGGTGTACATAGAGAAGCCAAAAATATTTGAGACATTTGAAAGAGAGTCACATGTGTGAAGACTGAAGTTAGTGTTGTATGGACTAAAACAAGAACCCCGTGCTTGGTACACCAATATCGACAACTATTTTTCTGGGTTGGGATTCACCAAAAGTAAGGAAGATGGAAACCTTTACCATATTGTGGTTGAAGGTAAATTATTGATTATAGTATTATATGTCAATGATTTCATTCTAACAGGTAATGAGAAGCTGATCAAATCTTGAAAATATGATCTTGAAAGAGAATTTGAGATGGAGGACATGGGGATCTTGCATTATTTCCTTGGTTTGGAAATTTGGCAAAGAGATGGGAAACTGTTTGTCTCTCATGGAAATTATGCCAACAAGATATTGAAGAAGTTTCACATGGAGAGAAAAAAAATCCATGGACACTCCTCTAGTAGGGAAATGGAGGAAGGAACATGCTACTTCAGGTGAAGTGGTAGAAGCTACCATTTACAAGAAGCTTGTGGGTTCACTTATGCACTTGGTGAACACACGATCGAACATGTGTTGTGTGGTTAACCAAATTAGTCAAGAAATGGTTAATCCAACCAAGCTCTATTGGAAGGCAACAAAACATGTGTTGAGATACCTCAAAGGCACCACTTAATTTTGTATTTGGTACATACAGAGAGAGGGAGTGAAGTTGCTAGGCTTCAATGATGCAGATTGGGCAGGGAGTCCATCCGACAGGAAGAGAACATCAGGTGAAATATTCAGTATTGGATCAACAACAATTTCTTGGGACAAAAAGAAGCAGATATCAGTTGCACTCAGTTCAATAGAATAAAAGTACATGGCTGCTAGTAAAGAAAGTTGCGAGGATATCTAGATGAGAAAGATTGTTAGAGTAGGGTCCCCTAGGGTAAATAAATTTTGAGTATTTTTGGGTTAAGTTTTTTATTTATATGCGGTGCACACAACTGTTAAAGGGGATTTTTTGTGGGTCAAATTCCCTTAATTAAGGGAAAACCGTGAGTCTCAAACCATGGTTTGAGACCATGGTAAGTGTGCATTTGGAAAGATATAAATATGTAAGAGTAAAAAAGGATAGATATCTCATATCAGATATGAATGTTATGTTTCTTTTTTTATGTTATGATCTAAGTTTGGGTAGAAAGGCTCCTCCTGGCTGTGTGCGTGGATACCTAGTCCCCAGTTGTGTGCATGGAGTCTATTGTGTGTGTGCAAAAGGGAAAATATTGTACTGAATTGAAAGATATCTTAATAAAGAAGGCATTTTTGGTGAACTCAGACTTTAATGTGATCTCTATGGTTAATTGTCTTAGAATTTTTATGTGTTTCTCACTGTGATTCTAGATCTAAATATGTGCTATTGAATGTGTATTTATGATAAGTTGAGTTAGATTGCATATTTCACTATTATATCTGAATTGAGTATAGTGATATGTTATGCGCAATTCTACATTGAAGTAAGGGTTAAGTCTGTTATTATTATCCGGCCGCGCGAAACTACTTTACTGCTTAAGGGTTTATATGCAAGTAGATATGGTTTTCGCGAAGGGTTAGATCTGATTGAAATATAATCTGTGACACATATCTATTAATGCATATTTTTTAAGGGTTTTATCCGCGGTTAGACCTGGTTTTTTGGAAGTTCCACGCAGATATATAAGCGTTAAGTAAGGGTAAAAGACACATCAAACGCTCCCTTAGGGTGCGAAAACATGGTTCCAACACCCCCCCCCCCATATTGCTTCGGGTAAGACTTTGGTCTACACAAGAAGATCATTACCGAAAGGGCCAGTAGTGAGAGGGTTTTGTTGGTTGCGCAGAATAATCTGAACTTGGGTCAGGACCCCTTAAGCTAACAAAGATCCTCGTTTGGTTGTTTGGTTAATAGATGGATCTGACAGTGATTTATTGTGATAACCAGAGTTGCATCAAACTCTCGGTTAATTTAGTTTTTCCTGATAGGTCCAAGCATCCAGTACCACCATCTCAGATATTGTGTGCAGATGTAGATGATGATGTTAGATTACATTCCTACAGAGGAGCATGATGCAAACATCTTGAAGAAGGAACTATCGATAGGAAAATTCAAGTTCCATAGAGGCAGGATCGGGGTATCAGATAATCCCCTTCTTGTTTAGGGGGAGTGTTGAAAATGACAACACGAAAAGATTCTAATTTAATTTTTACTTGAATAAAATTAGAATAAAATTGTAAGTCCATATCAGAAGACAACTTGTACGAGTTAACTAAGTTAGTATGACTTAGTTGGTTAAGTTAATTCGAGTTGAGGGTTTAACTTGAGTCATGTAGAGCGTCTCCTATAAAATAGGAGCCCTCTTTGAGTTTATTTTGAGTCGTAATTAATTAACTCAGTTTATCTAAGTTAAAATTAGTTTAAATAGTTCTAAACGATGGAGGAAATAGTGAGAGTTCAAAGAGTGGAACTTGGACTTGAACCACATCTAGTGATCAATCAGATAACTGATGATTCACTCATAAATAACTCATTCATGTCAGTTCTGAGAAAGACCCGATTGAGATTAGAGTTCAAGGGTAGTGTACTATTAATTGTATAATCATCCAAATTGTACAAGTGGTGCATGCAATCAAACGAAGTCCCCTAATGGATTGCGCAGTATGGATTGGAAATTTCCCTAATTAATAGGGCCTAGTTATGCAAGGAAATAAGGATCTTGGAGGGTAGAAAATTGGTTAAGTATTGAACCAAGCTTGTCTAGGAATCAGTGAGACAAATAGAGATAGTGCATAGGTTTCTTTGATTAGAGAAAAGCATTGTAATCTTCTCATATTTTCCGAGTTATGCAATATAGAGATAGCGGGTGTTTTAGTTGAGGGTTTCCCCATGAAATCTTTGTGTACTATGTGATTGAAATTATTTCTCTTTCATGTTTTGTGATTTCGCGGTCGTAATTGGTTTCCGCAATTGGTAGAGTATATTTAAGTATACTTTTTTAGCATATTAAAATTATCAGTTTTAATCTATGTGGATTTTCCTCACCTATGTACATTCACATTTTCTGAATCCACAATAAATCATCTCATTAAAGCATTTCGTCAAATAATTTGTGTGCATTCTTGGCATAAATTACCCGTTCATATGCTTCCTTTTGTGCCATAGTGTCACCTACTCAGCCAACAATCATGGCATCATCCACTAGGGAGGGTAGAGCCTCCACTTTGCAACTTCTTAAAAAATATTTTATCGGCCAATGCTACTATAAATTCACACAATTATTCTCCTTGTAGCTTTAGGAATCGTAAATCCTCGATGCACTCTTCAAGTATGTGCATCTCCTCTTTATGAAATTTCCCAACACTACAACAATTGTCAATGACTATCCTCATTCTTAGTAAAATATTCTTAGTTCCTTCCATTAAACCACTATGCTTGGAAAGTCCAGGTTAACCTAGCTTTGATACCATGTTAATATTACTTAGATAAATTATCTGAGAGAGATGAATTTACTACCAACAAAAAATACACATAAACACAATGCTCATATTGGAAAAGCCTCAATTCGGAAAAAAAACCCAGCTAACAAAATATTCTATTAGTCCATTGGCCAAAACCTGATCATGCCGACTAAGTGAGCCTTCATAGATCACATCCCTTACACATTACAATGAATTATTCCCAAGCCTTTAAAAGGATTTATTACATACAATCCATGGGCACAAAACCATGGAAACCAAAACCATGTTTCCAAAACCACCATTGTGTTGACTAAGCAATTTGACTCTTTCACTGTGTCAACTTTTACCTAAATATACTCTTGAGTGAATATTCCTTCCAACAATGAGGAGGCCAATGAGGAAAAAAGGCAAAAAATGGAACTATAGAATAGAAATTTAGCTTTGATTGAAGTCATGAGTCCATCTATTCAAGTACATTTCTTGGTGCCAAATAAATATGGTCCAATTCTAAAGATTAGTTCATTTCCCCCTTAACTTCAAACAAAAAAGGTTAAATCCCTTTACCACAAAATTAATGGGTGAGCATGTATTTGATTAGGACCTACCAATTCTTTTTAACCTATATGTCCATATATTTGGGTGAGGGACAAATCCCAATAAATTGAGCATCAATCCTCTTTCAACTAAAATGAGACCCGCACATTGAAAGGAGGAGATAGGAGGATGAAATTTTGAGATTTATCTAGTTTCTTAACAAAGTGTGAGGGTTGAGAGTCCATGGCTTTCCCAAGGGTAACATTGAGGGTGTAAAAGGCCAAGGCCTCTACATCATGAGGGGAAGGGTAGCCTCCTCCAAAATCCAAACAAATCACATGTAGTTGTAGAAAGTGAACAACAAATTTAAAAAAAAAACCTAGTAGCTCTTCAATGGGATAAATATCCCTTTAATTTGTAGTATATAAGTGAGTGTGAATTAAAATAGCTACCTAAAAATCTTAGTCTATTATGAAAATACAATTTTGTAGGAAATTATAAATGCAAATGTTGTTGGCAAATTTAGAAATATTAGAATATATGTTTTAAATTTCATTTAGTAAATTGGATTTTGCATAGATGGTTGGGAGGAAAGTATATCATTGTAATGGTTTTGAGCCTTTTTATGTCTATCTTGCATACTAAAATATTTTAATGTTCACTTTAATTAAAAAATACTTTATTTGATCATATGTGAATTGGTCATATATTGACTTTATTCTTGGAATAGATTTGAACCTTCTTCAATGGCCTACTGGTCAGAGGGTGATGTTATTGGTTACTATTAGGTTTCACCCTCAACCTCTATCCATGAGGACGAGGATGAGGACTAAACTCAACACAAATCAATTGGTCACACCTTATATATATACACACAAAAGTACATATTTAGAAAATAACAATTAAAAATAAAAAGTTTCTTATTTCAATATAACGGAGATGTATAATTTTTTTAATAATTAACATAGAATTAATACCTTACATTAAAAAATATTAATAATAAAATAAATATTCCAATTTAAACTTCACACACATAAAGAAAACAAATATTTATAAGTTAAAATATTTTAATGATAAGCTGCTCACACTAAGAAAGAAGGTAATTCTCATATTATATATATATATATATATATATATATATATATATAAACCTTTTAAAAATGTCTTAAACTTTTCAGATAATTAACATAAATGATTATAAATTAAAGGTGACAATATTCACACCTTTTGGCCTTGAAAAATTGCGAGATAAATCAATAATTATATTTGATTCTTATATGATAATTTTTAAGTTTTTTTAAACAAATTTTATTATTGAATTTATATAATTTTTAATATATCAGAAATTTTTAAAATATTGAATATATTTCTGTATTCAAAAATACAACATTGAAGTTATGTAATCTTTAATATCTCAAAAGTTTTCCAAATCATGGAATATATTTCTGTATTCAAATATAAAATTTAAATACTAGAACATTACTATTTCACCCAAAATTATCTTATCAAATTTAAATAATAACCAAAACTTATCTTATAATTAAAAAAAAAATTTTACCTCGTATCGTATCGTATCGTATCGTATCGTATCATATATATATATATATATATATATATATATATATATATATATATATATATATATATATATTAATGGTATAGAAATGAATGCAAATGATAAGAGATGCTTATCCATACAATCACCCATTAACGGTCAATGTCATTTACAACCATAGTTTTGTATTTAAATAAGAAACCCCCAACCAACAGTCTCTATTTAAATCAAAACGCTTTCTAAAATTTCCCCTGGGACGATGAGGTTGTCGGTCCACTGCTTAGCTAACAATGATACCATGACTATTATCATGGAATAGTTGCTACCAACTCCACGTGATTTGTCTCGTGGATGAATGACCATAGTTTTGTATTTAAATAAGAAACCCCCAACCAAGAGTCTATATTTAAATCAAAACGCTTTCTAAAATTTCCCCTGCGACGATGAGGTTGTCGGTCCACTGCTTAGCTAACAATGATATCATGACTATTATCATAGAATAGTTGCTACCAACTCCACGTGATTTGTCTCGTGGATGAATGCGGTGTCCAGCAGAATGCAACAGGTTCACATGCCAAATATAATCGCTGGAAATACAGAAGCCTCCCACGTAATCTTCCATGCACTTTCATTACTTTTTTACTATCAACATTGGAATGGTGGGCAAGGTTACTATATAAGGATTTGCAAATGGAAACCCTGTTCGAGACTATCTTTTCTCCTCATTGCTGCATTTTTATGAGGTGGTGGTTTCCTGTATAGCCTTTCTATCCATTTATGAAGATATGGTAATGGGCTCATTTTATGAGGTGGTGGTTTCCTGTACAGCCTTTCTATCCATTTAAGAAGATATGGTAATGGGCTCAAAAAGCTAAAAAGCTCAAAAGCTAAAAAGAGCAATAATAGATGATAGTTCCCATCACCATATCTCCTTGGACCAAGTTATACCTTCAACCTTATATATATAAAGACTAGGACATAACAAACTCTACTAGTTTTCGTTTTCATTTCAAAAGCGAGGTATTTAATATTATAGAAAATATAATCCTAAGTTTTGTTCGAAAATAACCTCAAGTTATGAGCTTCATAAATCATAGCAGAGGTTTTAAGTTGACTCATCTCACTGGAAACTCTTTGCCATGTATATAATATGATTATTTTACCATTTACAGTAAAATAAAAGTCCTACCTTCATTAGAAAACAATGATCATTATATGTCACTAATTTTAAAGGTAAAGGAATTTACATGGAATCCAATTTTCATCATATTATTGTAAGCTTGGATTCCTTTCATTTTTTCATAAAGTGTTAGATGGAAAGAGGTAGAAAAATTATGTAACATACAAAATTTCTATAATGGTTTATGAAGTAGTCAAGATGATTTTTTTTTACCAGTAACCTTGCCAAAAATGAGAACATTAATACTTATAAACTTATAAAATATAAAAAAAATTAAGGTTAATGGAAACCTAAGATTCTCAAGGTTATGCAAAATTATTTAGTGTTCATGAAATATTTTGAAATAAGATTCAGTAATGGGAACAATAATATCCATAAACTTATCAAAATAAAAGATACAAAAATATTACTAGCATTACTTTCAATCTTGTTTGGAAACGACTTCAATAATGCCATTATATTCAAAGAATGAAAATGGCCATTACAAAGTAAATATTTTTAGAGTTTTTTATAACTAATTGATCTGGCTTCTGATAGGGGCTTCAATATTGTTGGATTGTTGATCCAAACAACAAAATATTCCAGGGATGGAGAGTATAGGTGAAGGCTTGATGGGGGTTTCGAACCCGCGACCTCCAGATGAGCGTATTTGAAAACAACACCATTACCTTTGGTTTCTCTCACTTGTCGTTACACCCTCCTACTCGATGAATGATGTGTCGTAATTTCTAGGGGAGCAAGAGGATATTCGCTGGGGTCGTGCTTGATCAGTTACAGGTAGCAATTTATAGTTGTTTTTTAAATCATGGCAATAGATATGGACGAGGAATTTCTAGACTTCTTCGACGACCCTTACACCTATGCTGACATCTGGTCGGTACCTCCATGGATTACTGAAGGTATGCCATGCTCCTTGCCGGTTGTTTTTTCGCAAAATTTTGACGGGGTATTTATGGTTTCTCTGGAATATCCCTCCTCTACCACCCCCATACCGGACTTTGACTCCTATATTGTTGTTGATCTCGGTGGCTCCTCTGTTATCTATACCTCATATGAACATTGCCTACTCAATCCTCTGGACTTTCATATTCTATCACCTTCCTCCCTCCAGTTCCTTGCACGGACTTTTCCTCCACCGCTTCTAGACACCTCTGTACACCCCTCCCCAAATTTGGGCGATCAGGGTGTGCACCTTTTTACTATATCTGGTCCTAGGAATATCGACATTGTGCCACTAGTCACCCCTATTCCAGCCTGTACATCCACCCCCCTCTCCAGTTCCACCCCGGTCTCATCTCTCCCTCCCTCTTGTAGCTTTAAGGTCAACACTATTGCTCCCCTTGAACCCGCTACCTCGGCATCATGCACACCACCTCCATATTATACTGCATCTTAACCTTTCCCTACTGGTATACACATAAAATCGACTAGGAAGATGATTCAGGTGGATATCAGTGGCCACCCACCTATTCCATTTGGACCCACAACATCAATTTTTGCAACTTTTCGCTTCCAGCAGCTTACTATTTTTAGCAGATTTTCGAGTCCTGCACGCCTGGAGCCATTTTGGGGCATTAATGATCCAGGTGGATATTGGTGGCCACCCACCTATTCCATTTGAACCCCCGCCATTAGTTCTTTCTGTTTCTAAGTTTCAACACAACTTACTATTTTTAGCAGTTTTTTGGGTCCTGAACTTCCGGAGCTGTTTTGAGGCCCTAAACGACATTTTTTGGGAAATATGAGAGAAACATGGGTCGTAAACTAATGTTGCTCAATAAACAATTGTATTCCTCAAATAGATATTTCTAACGAGCTATTGAGTGCGTCAAATGGAGATTGGATGCCAAAGTTACGTCCCCGAGAAGTTGAAACACCAATTTACCCAAACAGGGCCCACAGTTTTGGCGCGTCATCTCCTAGGGTTAGGTTTTTGGATGTTTCGGGTTTTCCATTGTTTCTCAACAATAAATAGGCATTCGAGCCTCATTGTAACACAATTCAGGGGCTGGTAGCCGACACACCTCTTCTTAGAGATAAGCGCTACCAGTGCCCTAGCTCGCTTGTTCCCATCATTTCAGTTCTGTAACACAGTTCAGGGGTTGGTAGCCGAGACATCTCTTCTAAGAGGTAAGCGCTGCCAGTACCCTAGCTCATCTATTTCCATTATGTTTGTAATAGGCCTTCGAACCTCAATGTAACACAGCTCAGAGGCCTGCACCTACCACATCTCTTCTCAGAGATAAGCTACCAACGCCCTAGCTAGTTTCCATTATATTTGTAAGGCTATTTCAGTCATTCTTTTATTAATAAAATGAAGCATTCTTTCTGTTGCATCTTTGTGTTTATGGTTATATCTGTATTCTGTTGTGTTCCTGCATAAAATCTGGATCAGTGGTATCATAGCGGGTCTGCTCTTTCTTTGTTTTTCTTTTCATATCCCCAACGCGCCCAGGGTATAAGGAGTTCAACCTCGCGAACCCCGATGACCCCCCATGGTGGAAGGAAAGAAAGACGAGGGAGTAGAATATCCTATCAAAATCTTATTTGAGGAGGCCCTTGAGAAAAAGAGGAACGTGATGACAGATAAATTTTCCCAGATCCTTCAACGACTGCCCATCGTCGGCACATCTACATCCAACATGTTCGCCAATAATTCCGTGACATCCTGAACAAATCCAATACCAAGTTCAGCGTAATTCTCTCCCCCATGGAGGAACTTAACTCAATGGATACCATTGCTTTCTAAGGAGGGAGGAATGATCCAGGTGGATATCAATGGCCGCCCACCTATTCCATTGGGACCCACAACATCAATTCTTGCGGCTTTTCACTTCCAACAGCTTACTATTTTTAGCAGATTTTCGGGTTTTGCATGCCCGGAGCCATTTTGGGGCATTAATGATCCAGGTGGATATTGGTGGCCACCCACCTATTCCATTTGAACCCTCGCCATCAGTTCTTTCCATTTTTAAGTTTCAGCACAACTTACTATTTTTAGCAGTTTTTCAGGTCTTGAACTTCTTGAGTCGTTTTGAGGCCGTAAATGACGTTTTTTGGGAAAGATGGGAGAAACATGGATCAAATAATAGACCCATGTTTCTCAATCAAAAGTTGTAGTCCTGAGATAGATCTTTCTAACGAGCTATTGAGTGCGTCAAACAGAGATCAGATGCCAAAGTTACGTCCCCGGGAAGTTGAAACACCAATTTACCCAAACGGGGCCCACAGTTTTGGCGCTTCATCTCCTAGGGTTAGGTTTTTGGACATTTCAGGTTTTACATTGTTTCTCAATAATAAATAGGCCTTCGAGCCTCATTGTAACACAGGTCAGGGGCTGGTAGCCGACACATCTCTTCTCAGAGATAAGTGCTACCAGTGCCCTAGCTCGCTTGTTCCCATCATTTCAGTTATGTAACACAGCTCAGGGGCTGGTAGCCGAGACATCTCTTCTCAGAGATAAGCGCTGCCAGTACCCTAGCTCATCTATTTCCATTATGTCTATAATAGGCCTTCGAGCCTCAATGTAACACAACTCAGAGGCCTGCACCTGCCACATCTCTTCTCAGAGATAAGCTACTAACACCCTAGATAGTTTCCATTATGTTTGTAAGCATATTTTAGTCATTCTTTTATTAATGAAAGGAATCATTATTTCCATTGCATCTCTGTGTTTATGGTTATATCTATATTCTGTTGCGTTCCTGCATAAAATCTGGATCAGAAGAATAGGTGTGTTCGTGTTTGCAACAAGGGCAGCCACCTCACTCTGTTTGAGGGTTTACAGATGGCGAATGTAATGGGGACAATGGACCATGTACTAGTGGGTAGGGTCCGAGGACGATGTTATAATACTACCAAGCTCAGACAATGGGTCACTGAGATTTGGGGGAATACTATGCCAGAGTTACCCACTGTATTCATGCTCACTAAGGGATGGTTTTCTATTCAGTTTCCATCCAGGGATCTCATAGATTTGGTATTAACACAATACTGGCACATTGAGCTTGCCCCAATGCTCCTCAAACGATGAAGCCCCCTTTTTTATCATTAGAGGATCGTTTGGGAGCCAGGCTTATTTGGGTTCGTGGGTTATCAATGCTTTTATGGAAGGACGATATCTTCACTAATACCGGTAACATTCTGGGCACATATCTTGATTATGATAGATAATTTATAGTGACTGTAAATATGGCTTTTGCTCAAATATTGGTTCATCTAGATACACGGGAATGGTTGGAGGAATCTCTCAAGATCCACTGGAGGAACACTACTCGGGTTCAAATACTAGACTATGAAGGAGTCCCCTTTTGTTACCGGAGGTGCCACAAGGTTGGGCATGTCTACAAGAATTTCCCACAACTATCTAAAGCAGCCACATCTCCTTCATCGTTGAGGGATCAACTAATACAAGAACTGGTCACTACGTCTTTGAACATGCCGAATTAGATGGCGAGATCGCACCTTATCGCCGAGGGTATCACTTCTCAGGGGACTGTTGTTTGGTCAATTTAGTGTGTCCTAAATTGCTGCATTTAATTTGTCAATCCGGGATTCGTAAGCTGATGAAGTGCGGCGCACTATATGTGCAAGATAACCTATTTCTTAATTTTTTGTCGTTTTTGGTTTTCTAAGATGAAATGGAAATTCTAAAATGAAAACAAGTATGGTTATGTTTGTTCAAGGAAATGATATCCTCTATAATGATTTACCAACTTGAAACTTTAAAAAGGAATTTGAAAATTACAATGACAAAACTTGAAAGGAAATGAAAATGCGCTGCTGAAATGAAAAGGTGTTGCTAGTCTAATGAATCAAAACAGTGAACTAGTGAGCATGAAACCAAACTATTCTTGCTGCTGTCTAAACACAAAAGAAACTATGCTGAAAGAAATCCAAAAGTTGCAATAAAGTAAATCTAAATCAAATTACATCAACTTGTCTTCTGGTCCCTCATCATTAGTCCAGCTATGATTTTCGGAAGTAACCATAAACAACTTGAGTAACTGATATCTAACTTGCAGAAAGTAAACTAATATCAAACCACACATTCATAATTCAATCCCTCACCATCGGTCCAGCTGTGGCTTTCGGAGGTAACTGAAGATGTCATGCACAATTTAATATTTCTAACTTGCAGAAAGGAAACTAATACCAAACTACACATTTCATAATACAATCCCTCACCATCAGTCCAGCTGTGGCTTTCGGAGGCAACTGAAGATGTTATGAGCAGTTTAATATATCTAAATTTGCATAAAGGAAACTAATATCAAACTACACATTTCATAATACAATCCCTCACCATCAGTCCAGCTGTGGCTTTCGGAGGTAACTGAAAATGACATGAGTAATTTAATATATCTAACTTGCAGAAAGGAAACTAATATCAAACTACACATTTCATAATACAATCCCTCACCATCAGTCCAGCTGTGGCTTTCAGAGGCAACTGAAGATGTTATGAGCATTTTAATATATCTAAATTTAACTACTGAAGCAAATGAGCAAAACTGAAATGAACAAAGCAGTACTGAAATTAAACAGAAACTAAGAAAAGCAAATTAGCAGCAGAATAATGTTAATTCCATGTCATTAGTCAAAAAGTTATGCAAATGCCCGGGCTGCCTATCTATAACCTGAAACAAGAACACTGATCAGTGATTAATAACATAAAACATGAAAGACAGAAGTAAAATGGAAAGTATGAAAGATTATAAACATAAATGAAGCATATATACCATGAAAGATGCAATGTATAAACATGTGAATGGATTATGGCACAATGAGCTTTAAAGAAATAAAACAAGAACTATACAATAATGCACAGAACCTTGGCAAGTGCAGGGGCCCTCTACACCAGCCTTGGCAACAATCTTCAAATACTAATTACGTTTGGAAACAGAGTCTTCTTATATTAAAATGCAGTCATAACAGAAAGATGATGTTACAGCACAAGTGCAGCGTAATTACATTACAGAGCAGACTAATAAAAACTAACACAGACTAATCTAATATGCGTATGCAAACGCGTTATTTATAACAAAAGAAACATAACTGATTCCTAAAGTTTATGCTAATGGAGAACGCGTAGACCATTACGTCCACAGATCTAGGATCATGGCCGTATTGAAAAGTAAATCTATGAGGAGTGGATGTTTGAATTCAGCTATGGAGCCATGTACAGATGTTGATTTGTCCTCCGCAATTCAGAAACGGCCATATGAACCTTCACGTGACACGAAACAGAGTCCTGTCACCGTGGGACTCTACGGTTGACTTACATTTGGACACCTTTGACCGCAGCCTCTTTAGATGGATTTGCTCAAGCCAATAGGACACGATCCATGTCCACATCATTTCAGACTTACCCATGTGGCTCGTTTCTCCTGAAGACACCTGTAACATAGAGTTTCACAAAATGGCTGCGGAAAGTTGCAGCAGCTGCGGAAAGTGGCAAGATTCCGCAGCTAAATGAACAAAATCTAAATCAAACAGCATACACAAAAATATAATTAAAAACCATGTTAGATGCTCTTTTGCAATTAATATACAATGATATTGACAACTTAGAAGGTTCAGGTGGATGAAAAAGGTATAGAAAAGTGTATGGAAAAGATGCAGATTTGAGACTCAACATACCCCCACTGTGAAGGTGTTGCATGTCCTCATGCAACCAAAATTTTGATAATCCTTCTTCAGTTCATGTGCCTTGACACTTCAGCCAGTACATCCAGCCCTCTCCTCTTCTTCCTTGGTGTTGCCAACATTCGGGCTTCTTCATTAAGCACCTAAATTTGATATTAACCAGTGCTCTGCTTAACTTCTGGCATTTCCTTTTCAATTTCTTGTTCTTCTTCTGCCATATTCCCAGATGTAGCATGGTATTATCATGAATGATTTTGTCCAATTTACTTTGTTCCTTCAATGTCTCATTTTCATTTTTTATGTGTCTATTTAAAAGCTCTAGCTCAAAGACTTCCTGTTTCAGTGATTGGACTAAATCATCCTGTACTGTGTGAGGCTGAATGGACGAAGTACTGGGACCTGTAGCTGCTTTTTCCAACGATTCTATATAATCATATACTTCTTGCTGCTTGGGGTCTATTTCAGGTGTCATTTTTATTGGGCTATCCCCAAAATGCCGTGAAGGAGAGTTGTCCTCAAAATCTGGCTGAGAAGGGCTCACATCAACATCTCGCTGTGAATGGGATGGACTATGTTCAATTTCTGACTGAGAATGAAATGAACCAGGTTCACTAACTGACTAAGAGTGAGATAGACTATGGTCAGCTGGGGATTGTTCAGATGTTTCTTCTCCCAAATCGATGAAATGAGGTCCTTTTATTTGTGTTTTCCTCAATTTCCCCTTAAGTCTGCTACTTCTTCTCACACGCTGTGGTCCACTATCTTTTTGCTTTTGTTTTCCTTTCTCTTTCTTCTTAGCCATAGATGACTGTGCTTGAAGGTGAATCAGTCTTTCAGATAACACTTGATGATCTTCTTCGGAAGAAGGAGTTTGATGTATAGCTTCAATACTTTTTCTCTCTTTTGGTGTTATTGGCTTTTTACCCTTAGTTTCTTCTTCCTCTTTGACAGTCTCTCTTCCCTATCAGTTCTTTCAATTGTAGTAGTAGGAGTATTTTGAATTTCATCATTTGTTTTCTTTCTCCTACTCCTCTTTGATGTGCTACCTTCAAGAATTTCTTGAGTAGGAGTAATTTGAGTTTCATCATTTATTCTTTTTCTCCTACTCCTTCTTGTTGTGCTACCTTCAGGAATTTCCTGAGGTACCTCAAAGAAATTTCTGATCAAAAATTGTTCCCATGTGTCTTTCTTCTGCTTTAACTCTTTTTCAATCAAAATTTTTACAAGACCGTGGTGATATAGATGTGGTTCTACATCTCCTAAATGTTTCTGAACAGTCACAGACATCTTCAAGATATTTAATAGAAAATATGGGAGATTGAGAGTTTGATTATCTAGAAAATTCATCAGCAACCTGGTATGGTACATATACATGGACCCAAAACGGCCTTCACAGGTAATGAATTTTTGAACAACTAGCAACAAAGTAGCCCATTCCTCTTTCAATGCATGAACAGGAATTCCTCTTTTAAAAATAGTTATGTCCATACCTTGGTTTCGTAAGATTGTTCTCCAGGCTTCATCACTAATGTTTTTATTCTTAAACCAACGCTCACCCTCTTGAAGAAGTTCCGTGGCAGATGCTATAGATGCCTCGTTCACCGCAAACTTAAGGTCTCCAATCTCTACTTCCAGGCCATTGAACGACCTTGCAAATGCTTTTGTCACTTCTTTATGATAACCTCTGAACTTTTGGATAAACCGTAGCCACTTTGCTTTCTTCAATATATCCCTTACTTGCGGATATCCCTCCATGAACTTAGGTCCTTCCGGTTCTGCTCTTAGCAATTTACCCATTCTTCTTTCTGCTCTTCAAAGACTTGCCTGCGTGGAGGAGGGTTGAATGGAAGTAGAATGACTGAATACACGGGAATGAGCACAATGACTGTGGGTAGATATCAGAGAGTGGGTATACAGACTATAGCGTAATAGAGAACGAAATGGAGTGAGACAGAATAGAAAGGGGTTTCGTGAGCACAACAGAGATACGGCTGAGAGATTAACAGAGTATAACACATCCGGCAGTGTTTTGAAATTTGGTGGCTGCGAAATAAATGTGAGCATGTTTCAACAACGGCTATGGATTTATGCGGCTGTAAGAGTCCGTGGTCAAATCAACTACGTCTCATTGTCACCGGTGGAATATTGGAGCATGAGTGAAGATCGGGGGTTTAATTATGGAACCGTTTGAGAATGAATGTGAGAGGATAATATGGAGATCGTGAAAGGGTTACGGAATTATCAATATAATCATTGCACATAATGGATGGAGCTTATGGTTCATAATTATATAAAAATGTGTTTTCAATGCTATTTGAAATAAATTTTACTCATACCTTTGGAATCTTTACCTTTTTCCGTGATCTTCAATTAGTTGCTCTTCATTGGAATCTTGAATGCTCCATGTCTTCAAAATTGGTCCTCACACCTGCATTTTAATTTCATGATTATGGAAATAACATTTGGCTGTACATTCTTTTGAAAACAGAGTTGTAGCTGCGGAATCTGCTTCTGGCTGCGGAAACTGGAGTCAGTTGCGGAAACAGATGTCGGCTGCGGAAACTGACACATCTATTATTTGGATGAATGAACATGAACGGATGAAAAATGACTAGATGGAAATGGTCATGAAAAAGAATTTTATTGATGAAATGGAATGAAATGGATAAAATGAAGTGGAATGGAGTGAAATGAAATGGAATGAAGTGGAATGGAATGGAGTGGGTGGTCACAAAACTTTGTGAAATGAAAGAGAAAAGAAACTTTTTTTTTTTGGAAAATATAGAGTGTCAGGTGTTCCTGATTTTCACCCTATATTTTCCGTATAAGACTGCCAATCAGTGATGGGTTTTCAGGCTTATACAATTTTTTTTTATTTTTTTTAACTGAAAAAAAAACAAAAGCTAGGCTGGTGGAGAAGAAGAATTCTTCTGTACCAGCCTGATTGCAGAATTCTCTTGAAACATTTTGACAAATTCATCTTTTGAGAGTGGCTTATGATAAACTTTCAATCTGTGGCCATTCACAATAAGAGGAGTTTGAAACTCATCAATGGTCTTGATTCTTACCGCTCCATTGCTAAAGATCTTTTCAATCTCATATGGCCCAAGCCAATGAGTCTGAAATTTTCCTTGAAAATCTTTAAACTTGGAATCAAATAACAATGCCCAATCTCCTTCTTGAAACTTCTTCTCTTTGATGTACTTTTCATGCCATTTAGCTCTTTGATATTGAACTAGATAAGTTCTTAGAATTGCCTCTTGTCCGATCTCATCTAGCTCATTCAACTGCTCCATTCTATGCTTTTGGGCTTCTGATAAGTCCATCCCCAACTGAACTGCTATCTTGAAGGTCTTGACTTGGAACTCAATGGGGAGCAAGACTTCTTTCCCATAAACAAGTTCATAGGGAGAATGTCCCGTTGTATTTCTCCATGTAGTTCTGTAGGCCCACAAGGCTTCAGGAAGCCTTTCTGCCCAATCTCTTCTATGTAGATGAACAGTTTTGGTGATGATACTTTCAAGAACTTTGTTTGTAGACTCCACTTGACCATTTACTTGCGGATGGTAAGGAGTAGATCTTCCGTGCTTGATTTTGTATTCTTCCATCAACTTCTCCACCAAGTTGGATGTGAATTGGCTTCCTTGATCTGTCACAATTTCTCTTGGAACACCAAAGTGAGTAAAAATATCCTCATAAAGAAAATGAACAACCGAATTTTCAGTAGCAGATACTAATGCTTTGGCTTCTACCCATTTAGTAACATAATCAGTACAAACCAATATATACTTCTTTTGCTTAGATGGTGGATTAATAGGTCCAATGAAATCTAAAGCCCATTTTTCAAATGGTTCAATGAGTACCTGTGGTTGCAATGGAATTTCATTTGAAAGGGTAGGTTTCCCTACTCTTTGGCAGCTGTCACACCTTCTGACATATTGTTTTCCATATTTGAAGAGAGAAGGCCAATAATATCCTAAAGAGAGGATTTTATAGGCCGTCCTTTTTTCTACAAAGTGTCCGCCGCATGGTTCATCATGACATGCCTTAAGAATATCAGGCATTTCATCTTCCCTGACACATCTTCTGATCACAAGATCTGGCCCTGTTTTAAAGAATTCGTTAGAAATCCATGAATATTTTGAACTCTCCTAAATAATTTTTCGTTTTTCACTTGGAAATAAATGAGAAGGTAGTTTCCCTGTAACAAAATAGTTAGCAATATCTGCATACCAAGGAGTCTTAATAGTTACTGCAAACAAGTATTCATCAGGAAACTTATCCTCTACAGGAGAATCTTCTTTAGTATTTTGAATCCTAGACAAGAAATCAGCTACTGTATTATGTTTTCCTGGTCTATCCAACACAGTAATATTGAATTCTTGCAAAAGTAAGAGCCATCTTGTCACTCTGCCATTAGTAACAGGTTTATTCATTAAATATCTAATTGCAGAATGGTCAGTATGAATAAAAGTTTCATAGCCTGTTATGTAATGTCTAAAATTATTAATTGCATGAACAATAACTAAAAACTCTTTTTCAGTCACAGTATAGTTCAACTCTGTGGGAGTCAAATTTTTACCGGTATAATAAATGGCATAAGGAACTAAATCTTTTTGACCCAACACAACTCCTAGAGCTGTATCTGAAGCATCCGTAGAAATATGGAAAGGGAGTTTCCAATTTGGTCCTCTTAAGATAGGTGCTTCAGATATTCTTGTTTTCAAAGTTTCAAAAGCTGATTGACAATTAGGATCCCATTTAAATTCACAGTCTTTTGTAAGCAACTTGAAGAGTGGAGATGCTATTTTAGTGAAGTTTTCTATAAATCTTCTATAGTAACCAGTAAATCCTAGAAAACTTCTAACATCTCTTTGACAATTTGGAATAGGCAACTTGGAGATGACTTCAACTTTGATCTATCAACCTTAATTCCATCTCCTGAAATATGATGTCCTAAAAAAATCCCTTCAATAAACATCATAAAGCATTTTTCATGGCTTAATGAAAGGTTTGTTTCTTTACATCTTATAAGAACTTTTTCCAAATTTTCTAATGCCTCTTCAAATGAATTACCATAAACTATAAAATCATCCATATAAACCTCTACACAATCATGGATTAGATCAGAAAAAATTCCTAGTACTGCTCTTTGGAATGTTGCAGGTGCATTACATAACCCAAAAGGAAGTACTTGGTAGGAAAAATTTCCCCATGGACAAGTAAATGTGGTCTTATCTTGATCTTCAGGTGCTACCTGAATTTGATTATAGCCACTAAAACCATCCAAAAATGAAAAGTACTTTTTACCTGCTAATGTATCTAATACCTGATCAATAAAAGGCAAAGGAAAGTGATCCTTCAAAGTTGCTTTGTTCAACTCCCTGTAATCAATGCATACTCTCCATTTACCATTCTTTTAGGTACTATAACCAAAGGAGAAACCCATCGACTATCTGAAATTGGATAAATGAAGTTTACATTGAGAAGTTTTTGGAGCTCTTCTTTCACTATCTCCCTAAGATTTGGATTCATCCTTCTTTGAGGTTGTCTGATTGGTCTATTGTTTTCCTCAATATAGATATGATGGATGCAAGTCTTAGGATCAATTCCTTTCATGTCAATATACTCCCATGCAAATGCAGTAGAATGTTTTTGCAAGATTTTGGTTAGTTCTTCTTGTTGTGACTTTTCCAAATGTTTGTTGATATTTAATGTTTTTCCTGGAAAAATCTCAATAGTAGAATTACCAAACTCTTCCATAGAGTAAATAGACATTTGTCTTGATGATAAATATTCTATGTCAGATTCCAACTGAAATTGTGTGGGGTCATATTCTGAAGATATCTCAAAATTTTCTAATGTGTTCAGAATTTGACTATCCTCACTGATTTCAGAAATGGTAAAGACAGGTTGTATAATGTCCTCTTCATCAACCCATTCATTGTCTCCTACTTCTGTGATTGCTCTTGCTGGAGGATACAAATTGAAATTCTTTGTCGAATTACCATTAGAAATGTACATGTCCCCAGATCTACAACTAATAAAAGCATCAGCTGTGGCTAGCCAAGGTCTTCCTAAAATAAGTGGGTGCCCTCCTAGATTACTCTTGGGAGTCAAAATCATAAAATCTACTGGATATTCCCAAGAATCTAAGGAGACCGAAATATCTTCTAATACACCATCTGGTTTAATAATTGATCGATCTGCAAGTTGCAGTAAAGTAGGTGTAAAAAGAAGGTTAGGAAGTTTTAGCTGGTCCATAGTCTGTCTACTCATAATGTTAATAGCAGCCCCTAAGTCAATAAATGTGTTTGGAATTTCTATCCCATTTATATGTGTCTTGAAAATTGGACTTCCTGGATCTACATACTTCTGCATGGTAATTTTTCCCATCATAATATCTGCAATCTTTCCTACCAGGTGGATTCTTCTTGTGTCCTTTAGTTTCCTTCCTGGTCTTTTGAAACTCAACTCCTTTATGGTTTTTGCTAGAATAGGAATCTCTCGAATGGCTTGTAGCAAGGGAATATTGATACAAACATTCTTCAATTCATCTAGAAAATCATAGTTAGGCAACAAGATTTGTTTTTCCAACCCCTTGTCAATTTGTAGTCTTTCAGGAAAAGGAGGTGTAGATAAAGATGCAGGTTGCTCAACTATAGGAGTTGTGGGTGTTAAATTTTCTTTTTCTTTTTGAATGTTTGAATTTTGAAGAGATGCTTCCTCAGAACCCTTATTGACTTTAAGAGAGTCCTCCTCAGAGGTATCTTGTTCTTGAATATCTATAGAAGGTTTTTCTAAAACTCTACCAGATCTGAGTTGTACATCATTGAGAGGAACAATCATATAGGTAGGAAATTGTTGTCCTTCTACCATGTAAGTATTCTAAGGATTTTTATTATTAGGATTTGGCAATGGCTGAGCTGGAAGTTGATTTGTCTTTTGTTGGTATGGGAGCATGAGTTGAGGATTTGGATTTTTTTGAGAAGGTTGTTGTTGTGGAAATGGCAATGAAAGTTGTGAATTTGGGTTTGGAAGTTGTGGAGCTTGTTGATTTTGAAAAGATGGAGGATATTGATAAAATTGAGCAAATCTCCCATAAGGATTTTGCATCCCTTGTACCCATGGCTGATATGGATTTTGATGTTGGGGCCAAGGTTGTTGCCAAGGATTCCAATTTGGTGGGGTTTGGAAATTCATAGGGTTGTTAAACCCTTGAGTTTGTTGTCCCTGCCAAGGTCTCCTTGCGACAAAAAAGAGAGATTCTACTGAATTTAGGTCTTCTTGAAAAACAGCTTTGAGTCCAGGAATTGAAGGACAATCCTTGATCTCATGATTCTCTGAGAAAATCATACATGTTTCTACAACTTTTGCATCCAAGGGACATTCCCTTAAAGCATGTTTCTTCCTACATTTCAGACAAAAGATGGCTAAAGCATCTGTTTCTGCTTTCTGCTTGTTTTGGATTTTAAGGGTGTCTAGTTGTTCACTAAGGCTCCCTAAGATATCAGTTTTGAATTCATCAAGCATATTACCAATCTCTACCCTACTTACTGATCCAGTTGCAGATTTGTTAGCCCTAATAAGAGAAGGATCCCTAGGCCCTTTTCCTGTTTTAGATTTTCCTCTTGAGAGATGGACACATAGTTCTGTTATATCACGAAGTGGAAGTTGAGAAATGTATCCTTTTCCCATCATGTTTAAAATATCTATCCATTCATCTCTAATGGCTTTTAATATTAGGGCTTTCAAGGTTTCATCATCTAAGTTGCTCATCTTTTCTCTTTTCAAGTTGTATTGAAATCTTTCAAGTAAGTCTTCCAAATTTTCATCTTCTTTTTGCATCATTTTGAATACCTCATCCTTGTGATTGGTGGGCACACAATAGTCCAAGTATCTATCCAAAAATTTTTGTTTCATATCATTCCAAGTCCTAATAGATTGAGTGGCTAATCCCATGAACCATTTCAAAGCAGCTCCCTTCAATGTTGAAGGAAACAATTTGAGTTTTTTAGAGTCTTCCATATAGTCATAGGTTCGGCACACGACTTCAAACTCAAACAGAAATGTTTCAAGATCCTCACTTCGCAATCCATAAAAGTTAGGGAGGACAGATGGTGAGATATTTTTCATCGTTGTATGAGTTTCCTCATCAACTATAGGGAATCCAAACAAGTTGTCTCCTTCCCTATTTCTTTCATTATTTCCTTCACCATTGTTGTCTCCATTGTTTCCTCCTCTTCTACCTCTACCTCTAAATCCATCTATTATTTCCTCTGCCATGATAGTTTTTTTAGAGTCCTTAAAGTCCTCTGATTCTTCTATCAAGGGAGGATGAGAGAGAGTCTCTTCCTTTTCTAAATGAGATTTAGTAGGTGGTTAGGAGAATCCTCTAATTCAGCTGTTCCTTGTATTCCAAAAATCTTAAGGCTAGGGGTAGATGGTGGTGAATCTTGTCTATGCCTTGAAGAAGATGGAGTTGTGAAAATCGAACTCTTGGCTTTGGCTATAAACCTTCCCCTAGAATCTCTTGCTCTATGCATGTCATTTTTATTTTTTATTTTTTTTTAAAAGTTGGGCTAATAATCCTCTTTCTGATCTTCCAGGTCACACTAGGTGCAAGAAGAGAGCATACTTAAGAAATTACTAAAGAAATAACTCTCTTTTCTGATCCTCCAGATCACACTAGGTGCAAGAGGAGAGCATACTTCAAGAAGTTATCAAGTTTTTCCTTCTTTTATTATTTTGTTTTTTTTTTAAAGAAATTGGCTACCTATTTACACTTCCCCAGCAACAGCGCAAAAATGTTTGGTCAATTTAGTGTGTCCTAAATTGCTGCATTTAATTTTTCAATCCGGGATTCGTAAGCTGATGAAGTGCAGCGCACTATATGTGCAAGATAACCTATTTCTTAACTTTTTGTCGTTTTTGGTTTTCTAATGTAAGATGGAAATTCTAAAATAAAAACAAGTATGGTTATGATTGTTCAAGGAAATGATATCCTCTATAATTATTTACCAACTTTAAATCTTAAAAAGGAATTTGAAACATACAATGACAAAAATTGAAAGGAAATGAAAATGCGTTGCTGAAATGAAAATGTGCTGCTAGTCTAATGAATCAAAACAGTGAACTATTGAGCATGAAAACCAAACTATCCTTGCTGCTGTCTAAACACAAAACAAATTATGCTGAAATAAATCCAAAAGTTGCAACAAAGTAAATCTAAATCAAATTACATCAACTTATCTTCTGATCCCTCATCATTAGTCCAGCTATGATTTTCGGAGGTAACCATAAACAACTTGAGTAACTGATATCTAACTTGCAGAAAGTAAACTAATATAAAACCACACATTCATAATTCAATCCCTCACCATCAGTCCAGCTGTGGCTTTCAGAGGCAACTGAAGATGCTATGAGCAATTTAATATATTTAATTTGCAGAAAGGAAACTAATATCAAACTACACATCCATAATTCAATCCCTCACCATCAGTCCAGTTGTGGCTTTCGGAGGCAACTGAAGATGTTATGAGAAATTTAATATATCTAACTTGCAAAAAGGAAACTAATATCAAACTACACATTTCATAATACAATCCCTCACCATCAGTCCAGCTGTGGCTTTCGGAGGCAACTGAAGATGTTATGAGCAATTTAATATATCTAACTTGCAGAAAGGAAACTAATATCAAACTCCACATTTCATAATACAATCCCTCACCATCAGTCCAGCTGTGGCTTTCGGAGGCAACTGAAGATGTTATGAGCAGTTTAATATATCTAAATTTAACTACTGAAGCAAATGAGCAAAACTGAATTAAACAAAACAGTACTGAAATTAAACAGAAACTAAGAAAAGCAAATTAGCAGCAGAACAATGTTAATTCCATGTCATTAGTCAAAAAGTTATGCAAATGCCCGGGCTGCCTATCTATAACCTGAAACAAGAACACTGATCAGTGATTAATAACATAAAACATGAAAGACAGAAGTAAAATGGAAAGTATGAAAGATTATAAATAGAAATGAAGCATATATACCATGAAAGATGCAATGTATAAACATGTGAATGGATTATGGCACAATGAGCTTTAAAGAAATAAAACAAGAACTATACAATAATGCACAGAACCTTGGCAAGTGCAGGGGCCCTCTACACCAGCCTTGGCAACAATATTCAAATACTAATTACGTTTGGAAACAGAGTCTTCTTATATTAAAATGCAGTCATAATAGAAAGGTGATGTTACGGCACAAGTGCAGCGTAATTACATTACAGAGCAGACTAATAAAAACTAACACAGACTAATCTAATATGCGTATGCAAACACGTTATTTATAACAAAAGAAACATAACTGATTCCTAAAGTTTATGCTGATGGAGAACACGTAGACCATTACGTCCACAGATCTAGGATCATGGCCGTATTGAAAATTAAATCTATGAGGAGTGGATGTTTGAATTCTACTATGGAGCCATGTACAGATGTTGATTTTTCCTCCGCAATTCAGAAACAGCCATATGAACCTTCACGTGACACGAAACAGAGTCCTGTCACCATGGGACTCTACGGTTGACTTTCATTTGGACACCTTTGACCGCAGTCTCTTTAGATGGATTTGCTCAAGCCAATAGGATACGATCCGTGTCCACATCATTTCAGACTTACCCATGTGGCTCGTTTCTCCTGAAGACACCTGTAACATAGAGTTTCACAAAATGGCTGCGGAAAGTTGCAGCAGCTGCGGAAAGTGGCAAGATTCCGCAGCTAAATGAACAAAATCTAAATCAAACAGCATACACAAAAATATAATTAAAAACCATGTTAGATGCTCTTTTGCAATTAATATACAATGATATTGACAACTTGAAAGGTTCAGGTGGATGAAAAAGGTATAGAAAAGTGTATGGAAAAGATGCAGATTTGAGACTCAACAACTGTCAATGCTTCCACAACCCATTTATCCACTAGGATCACTGGATCCATGATGTCGACTGCAGCATCGAGATTTCCTCCATGCTTTGGCACACCTTCTCTCCCTCCTTTTACTTTATCATCACTTGTGACTTCCCCTGCATTGTCTCTATGTACCGATTCATTACACTTCGAAAATTGCATCTCTTATATTTCTTTACCCATTTTTATCTCCCTGTATGTATATTCCTCTGCTCCACCTTTCATTCCCCTCCCCCCCCCTTGTATTTTTGGCTCCTCTGGAGATCCCATCAGGCTCACTATCTAGCCACTCCTACAATCTCCGCTCCTAGGTCAATATCTCTCATACTGGATTGGGCATCAACCCATTACCCCCCCATGTTCCAGCCAAACTCACTCAAGGTAGACACTCAAACATTTCAAAAGCCATCCTACAAGTGGGGCTGGGAATTTCTGTAGGTATACAAATCTCCATTGAAGGGGTTCTTAGAGCAAGAAATGCCCCCCCATTGGTTTCCCAATGAAGTGTCTATCCTTCAACTGTCGAGGGCTCGCAAGCCCTATGAATCACCTTTCCTTAATGCGACTCTTTGAATCTATTAATGTAGATATAATTCTCCCAAAAGAGACTCTCAGATTATCTAAGGTCATTAATTCTGCTCTTACCTCTCTTTTTCCCAATTTGATCTTTCATGCACATGATGCCCATGGTAGTTTGGGAGGAATTTCCATTGGTTTTAACCCAAGAGTTATTAGAATTAATAATATCTGGGGCAGGGATGGCATTCTGATGGTGGATTTTTTCTCTAAGAAATTCGAGATTGATTTTAGAATGGTAAATGTGTATGGACCTTGCCATAACAAACAAGATTTTTGGAACTCCTTACTACAATCATCCTTCATGCAAGATGACAATATCATTTTGGGTGGTGATCGTAACTTCTCCTTGGGGCTGGTTGAATCCTTGGGATCAAACACATAGATGGACCCACTATATGAGTACTTTCGAAACCTTATTGAACAACATCACCTGGCGGATCTCTCGATGCCCACTATACAACCTACTTGGCGCAATAGGTGCATTGGAGAGGCCTTGATCACTAGAATATTGGATATATTTCTTATCAAGGAAGGGTTGTTGCATCGTTTGGAATCATATAGACAGTGGATCCATTCCAGGGGTATATCAGATCACTCACTGATCTATCTAGATCTCTTTTGCAATTTCCCCAAACCACCTGCTCCCTTCAAGTTTAGCTTGACATGGTTACAAGACGAGTCTTATATCAGAATGATCAATAATGCATGGAGGTGTTCTTTGATCCACCCTAATCTATCGATCTCTGCCACTTTTGCAAATAAACTACATTTTGCCAAAAATAAATCTATTGAATGGGAAAAGGAAAAGAGAAGACGAGATCATCTTGAGTCAAACAGTATTGAACAAAAAATTGCCCATTTCGAGGACCTGTTAAATGGTTGCTACTACACTATTGCAACAAAGGAATATATCATTAAATTGGAGGCAAATCATCTTAGCATATGTTGTGGATCATTTTCATTTAATTTCGAAATATTTCTCAAAACACAAAAAAAAGCATATATGTTAGAAAATGAACAAATGTAAAAATTTATGTGCCAAAAAATAATTTTTGATTTATATGTTGGTGTATTAACATTATGTGCAGAGATGTGAAGGTGGGTCCGACCATCGAGTTAACAGTCATGTAACTCACCGAGCAGGATTTAAAAGAAAAACGGTTTATTTTGATCGGAGGAAACTCGCAGGCACAAATAGCCCAGGGTATAGTGCCAAGGGTGCCTCCGCAATTAACCCTGATGAGAGCTCATTGACTGTGATCGACGGTTCACGATCACTGTAGAGGCAGACTACTGAAGAGTTTTCCATACACTAGAGTGCTCCCATGGTGACGTAAGCAATCAATGTCACCAGCAAGCGAGCCATCTCCCATCAGCAAGCGAGCCAGTTCATCATTCACACCATATGTCCGTTGTGTGTCAAGTCATGCATTTAATTCGCATTTGTTTCCAAAGCCCCGTTGCATCTATAAAGTATGTTTAAAAATACCGTTCTTTCACTTTCTAGTTTTCAGTCCTAGTTGTCCAGAGTTGTCTAAGTCATCCAACCTCTCACCTCTGAGTTTGTATAGTCGCCACCCTGAGTAAATTATGGCCAAACAGTCATCCCTCTCTGACTCTTCCAGCCACATTCTGCTATACAGAGCAAGATGTTAAGGATACCCTTTTCACAGCTGAGCACCTGCCTCTTTATCAAAAAATCTTACTCAATGAGAGAAACCCTCTTGTTTACTCAGCCATGGTCAGGTCTGGTGTTATGTGTGCATGTGTCTCGAAAACCCATATTTTTCCGAAATTCATACATTGGCTAGTATCAACATTATACCCTAGAAAATGTTTTGTGATGAATTAGTTGGGAGAAAGTGTTCTCCAAGTCACGTCTCTATTAATCCGTCAAGACTTATGTTAACTTGAGTTAGAGTCTTATGTCAGTTTTACTAAAGAATCAATGATGGAATTATATGGCAGTATTGTAGGCCAAGATTTTACATAGGTGGTATTCTTTCTAACGCCATAAGCAGGACGTTTCTCTCTAGATGATAAAGTATTTCCCTTGGATATTTTCGATGTAGAGGTGAAGTGTGTACTACATTTTTTGTCAAAAATACTTGGGAAGGAGGATTCTTCTCGAATTGACAGGTCGGTGCTTGGATGATTTTCTTTAATGATGAAGCCTAATGTGGTGTTGGACATCCCTTCCTATTGGCAAGAGAACATTAATTCTCAGCTTATGAGCCTATCCCTCACTGGGTCTTTCAGGTTTCCCTCACTGTTTACTTATTTATTTTTATATCAAAATGTAGAAGAATTTATACATTTGGGGTCGAAAATTATGGATTCAAATAAGAAAAGGCAATCAGTAGTGTTTTGGACAGATTTAATAAGGAATGAACTTAATTATGGAGGATTGTTTGATTTTGCTACTTATTTTATGTCAACTTCCTATAAGATTTTGAATGGAATCACTCCTCGATGTTTTCTGCCAAAGTCCTACGAGTTTCTTCAACTCAGTGTTAATTGCAAATTTGGAGATTGGTTTTTGTATGATGATTATTCAGAGATTAGGTTGTATGGAGCTGGGATTGAGCCTTATAGATTGCCCACCGTCGTCCCCATGAGGATGTTTGCCTTGGAGTTTATTAGACAGATCTTGAATGTAGATCAGATACATTTTTTTCCAATGAAGAAAGGTCATCTATTTAAGTTACCTATGACTATTGGACCCTTCATAGTAAATATGAGACAAGCAACAAATGAGGAAAACCAAATGCTAGAAAGCATGCATTTGTTATTAGGTGAGAAATGGGCTTATGTTCCACAAAAGGTGATTTCCAACAAGAGAATTAAAAATGGTTATTCTGCTTTTTTCATGACAGTAAACCTGAAATTGAGAAGCTAACTAACAAGGGTTTTGTAGGCTCTGGTAGTACTGGCATTAAGACTCCAATTATCTCTGAAAGGGCAAGTAAAATAAATAAAGAGAAGGCTTTTGATTCTGAGGATGAAGAACATCGAGCTGAGAAAAGAACTAAATTAAGTGAAGAGATGCCAAACACACAACCTGGTTTCTTAATTCAATTAGGATATACTCAAAATGTGTCAACTTCACCATCAAGACATGAAGCTGTTCATGATCTAGTACCTTTGATCAAGCAGGTATTTGCCCAAATTTCTAAAAAGAACTGGAATATTAGAGAAAGTGTGGAGGCTCAAGATGAATATCAGATTACTCCTGATCAGACCAGATTTTTTAATGTTATGGATTTAGAAAGGGATCAAATGAAAATTTCCTTCTCCCACCCATCTGAAATGACAGTAGGGTCATCCAGCGATTTTAAAACTGTAAATCTAAATGTTGATACTAGAAATATCCCTTTAGTTGATAAAGTTAACTTACACATGAAAACTGGTAAATTGATTGTTAATGACTTGACTAAAACTAGTGCAACTACTGATAAGGCTGAGAATATGTTGGGAAAAGTGATCAAGCAGCTAAAGTTAGAGAAAGCTAATTCCAGGGTTCTTTCTACTCAAAATTAAGAATTGAAGAAAATACTTGTAAAAGTTGGAGTGGATCCCAATGATAGATCAATTGTGCAAAAATTGTTACAAAGTGAAGAATCAAAAATCAATGTATTTAAGAAAAAGCTAAATCTACCTACTGTAGAACATCCAATGGCAGCATAGGTAGAAAAATTAGGAAATGAAAAAGAAAATCTTTTACATCAGTTTTTGCAGAAAGATGAATAAATTCCTAGATTAAAGGAGACAATGGTTAATCTGCAGCGTTAGATTGACTCACATGTTTGCAACATAGTCTTATCATCTGGAGATGATGACCTAACAACTAGATTATCCCAATTGAGAACATAATTGAAAATGGCAGAGATTGATCTCAAGAAAACCCAGAGTGATCTTGATACAACAATGAAAATAATACATGCTAAAGATGGGGATGTTAACAAATATAAATCTGATTACCAGACAACTTATGAAGAATTTAAGAATATTAAAGAGAAATTAAAGGGGAAAATGTCCCTAATTCAAGCAAAGGAGATTATGTGGAATGATAGTGTTGAGGTAATGAAAAATATTTTGGAATCACTAATTATAGTTTCAGAAGAGAAAAGCATAATCAGAGATTTACAAGAACTCATCCTTGCTGATAAGCAAAAGTTACTTAACATAGCTCTATGGGAAAAAAGGTTTATTTGTTTTGTTAATTCTAGATCAAGATCTATAAGAACATGAAATCAAATATAGAGCATTATGTGTTCTAGAAATCAATAAGTTGATTGTGAAGAATGCTTGCAACAAATCATCAGAGAAGAAATTGACACAGATCAAACAAATCGTGGATAAATTCAACACCATGTTTGACAAAAGGACTAGAGGTGGACTTCCATTGTGATGGGATTTGCAAGGCAATTTATTGTCTTGGGATTCATATGAGACTTTGTTAGTGGGATAAAAAAGCAAGATCGATAATACTCATGAAAAAACTAAAGCCTTAAAATGAGCCACAATTGTCAATTTTCTACATAGGCATTTTCAATTATTATGGATGATTAAGACCTTGTTTGTGGAAATACCTAATTATACCAGGATCATTGATTTCAGATTGGAGCATCACAATCTGTTTCATTCTCCTAAGACCAATATTGAACTCTAGAAGAAATGCAGGGCATGGATGTCTGATCTGCCAAGAGACACATCAGCACCTTAGGGAGACACATCAACACCTGAGAGAGACACATCAACAACAAATCAGATTCAGCAAAAAGAATGATATTTCAAGTTTTATTTGTTTTTCTTTGTTTAAGATTGAGGCTGTAATGATGTCCTCAATTGCAATGTAATAAGTAGTTTAAACAGTTTGAGTAGTTTCAATAAGTTCTAACAGTTACAAACTGCTTTTGTATGTATTTAAGCAAGATAGAAAGAAAGAAGAAGGTTCCAAGTTTCGGACCTCTGGAAGGCTACAATTTTGTACTTACTTTTATGATGAATTAATGAAAGAAGCACCAAGTTTCCTGCAACTGTTGATGGTGATTCACTTTTCCTATGTCATTTTGTGTTCTTTCTTCTTTGAATGAAGTGAAGTAAAGTAGTTTCCGGTCTCTTAATTGCATTTGTGAGTAAGAGTTAAATAACCTTAATGTGCACTCCTTCACTCCAACAGTTCTTTCTACATAAATTCATTCTAATATTTAAAGTGATAGATTATGTGTTACAACATATCATTTTGAGTTTCTTCTATAGTTATTCTTTCCATTCAGATATCAATAGTTAATGGCATTGTAGAGTCTTTCATTTTATCAGATTATTAAGGGTTTTAAAGAATTAATTTACAAAGGGATTGAACGAAGGAAACCTGATATACTTAATTTTGTGACATATATTTCTAAAATTTCTTAAGCACTGATTCCTTTCCATGGCCAAGGGATTATCTTTTAATAACCAACAGGATCCTTAAGGATATGGAAGAAAATTAGAGGCTCAAAAATCGATCTAAATGGTTAAAAGTTGGGGATGACAATACCAAATTTTTTCATCAATATGCCAGAGGTCATAAGGCCATAAAAAAAATATGGGAATTGGAAAACGAGGATGGTCAACCTGTATCAACTTTCTAACAACTGGACACTCTTGGAACTACACATTTCAGGAATCTTTATAAGGAACCATAGGAAGTTACATTGGTAGAAACCATCAAAATTGCCAGTCTTTTCCCTCAATTTGTGAACAGGGACACGACCGAGGACCTCAATCATCCTTTTACCATTGAAGAGTTAAAGGCGGTCCTCAAAATTTTCAAAAAGGACAAGAGCCCTGTATCTGATGGTTGTTCAGTTGAATTTTACCTGGCCTTTTTTGAATTACTTGGACATTATATTCTTAAGGTTTTGGAAGAGACCAATACAACTGGATGCATGTATGATGCCTTCAACTCTACATTTATTTCCCTCATCCCCAAATGTGACAACTCCTATAATTTCAAGAATTTTTGACCTATTTCACTCTGCAATTGTATATAAAAGATCATGGACAAGATTATTGTAAATAGACTCAAGCTGATCCTATATGATCATATCTCCCCTGAGAAAGTATCCTTCCTGGAGAATAGGTTGATCCACAGAACCATTGGTATTACCCAAGAAGGCCTCCATTATATGCATACCAAACATATCAAAGGAATTATACTCAAGATTGATCTTGCCAAAGCTTTTGACCAGAAAACTTGGCTCTATCCGAGAATGATTCTCACACAACTGGGATTCCCCAATGTTGTCATCAATTGGATTATGTGTTGCATCACATATGTCTCCTTCATTGTCCTTATAAGTGGGGTAGCTACCAATTTCTTCCATGTAGATCAGGGCCTCCGACAAGGTTTCCCTATTTCACCCCTATTATTTCTATTGGTCATGGAAGGACTGAGCAGAATACTAATTGAAAGGAACCTTGGAGGGTTGAAGGGCATCAAGATCACTAAAAACTGCATCCTATATCACCTGCTTTTTGTGGATTTTGTACTTATATTTTTAA
The DNA here is from genome assembly GCA_034641835.2 of Pinus albicaulis. Taxonomy (NCBI): domain Eukaryota; kingdom Viridiplantae; phylum Streptophyta; class Pinopsida; order Pinales; family Pinaceae; genus Pinus; species Pinus albicaulis. The sequence goes on from CM076573.1 coordinate 500,048,772, forward strand.
ATGGATCTGTCAGTGACATATATGTATTCAACTCTGCCCTAAAATTGTTTTGCATTGCTACAAGCATGACTTGCAACAACATCAAATCCATTTTATCACCTCAAGGTTGTTCACCTCATGAAATCCACTTTTCACTACAGAGGTTTCCATTCACTCCCATGGGATTTGAGGAGGGTCTAAAATACCTGGGTTTTCATCTTAAACCCTCCAACTATAGAATTTTTTATTGGACATGGCTTATGGCTAAGATTGATTGGATGATCAACATATAATATCACATATGGCTCTCACGGGTAGGGCGCCTTGTACTCATCAAATATGTTTTATAAGAAATCTTGGTATACTGGATGTCTTTGGCATGGATACCCAAGGGCATACTATCCAGGATAAAAATAATCTACTACAAATTTCTTTGGAAAGGTTTGAAGGCAGGACATACCTTTTCTTGGGCCAGATGGGATCTTATTGCACTACCTAAGAAGTGTGGAGGTTGGGGTATAAAGGACTTTCACTCTTTCTCTATGGCACTCGCAGAAAAAATGGGGTGGAAAATCCTAAATATTGACAGTCTATGGAACAAGGTGGTTATTCATAACTATATATGCCCATCACAACTGATTGAATGGATCAGGTAGGGGCTCTCGAACAGAACAAACATTTCCACCATCTGGAGGGCTATACTAAAATCTATTGAATATATTAGAATGGGTCTAGCTTGGAATGTTGGTTCGGGAAGTCATGTCCATATTGGATGTGACCCTTGGTCTGGCTATGGTAATGTATATCTCTTACCTCCTAAATTAATACTCTCATTGGATAATACGAGTATCTTTACATTGGACCAGGTAGATGATCTGGCTAATTCGACCATATTCTCACAAGCATGGAAAAATAGTTGTGATCTACACATACAACATCTATGGGACATGGAAAGGTCCCAAATCACTATAGATCTAGTAGAATCACATGTCAGAATCACATAAATAGATGATGAGATCATTTGGGTGATCTCAAATCATGGTCAGTGTACTCCGATGGAAGGATATCCTATCATATATGATGACCACCTACCATAGGAACTGATATGGTGGTGGAGACCTTTATGGAAGTTGAAAATCCCTTCAAAATCCATACTATTAACATGGTGCATACTATCCAACAAGATTCCCACTGGCGTCCATCTATAAAAACACACATTCATTAGACCTACAAGGTGCTCTCTTTGCAAAGGAGCTATTGAGGATACTTATCACCTGTTTCTCTATTGCCCTATCAACCTAACCCTCTGGACTCATGTGAAGGCTATATTCAGCCTCAACACTAACTGGTCAGGTCTATCTGTATCTCGTGCTTGGGATTCATGGTGGAAATCCTCTCAACCACACAAGCTTCGTAACCTTCCATTCCTCATATGCTGGGGCATTTGGATTTCTCGGAACCTTCCCATATTCCATGATCATCCACCTAATTGGCTCATTATCTATGCACATGTTACCACCTTATACCATATGATCCCTGATGATCCTTCCCATCCACCACCCTAGACTATTACACCTTAAACTATTGAAAAGTCTATCCCTTGGGCATATTTTGATGGTTCTGCGCAACATTTTGGATGTTGGGGGGGGGGGGGGGTGGGGTGGTCGTATATTTTGTGGAACACCATTTCTATAAGGTCAATATTGGCCTGGGAAGGGGTACAAATAACTATTTTGAACTATCATGCCTCATATCTCTTCTATACTTTGCACTTACCAAAGCCTGCAATCAGCTTCATATATTTGGGGATTCAAATATCATCATTTATTGGTTCAACCTACAATCATTATGTCACCGGAAAACACTGTGGAATATACTAGAAGAGGTTTATCTACTAAAATCACACTTTGATTATATTTCTTGTCATCATATATACAGGGAAAGGAATCAGATTTCCTATTCACTTTCCAAGGAGGCCGCACACTTACTAAGGGATCAATGGGAGATCCAGGAACATAATGAACATCATTTCTACTAGTATTACCACAGGCCCCATGAATATGAACCAACACAGGGGGCATTTGTGCCCTAATTTTTTACTTTTTCATTTTTTGGTATTTTTTGGACATGCAATTATTTATCTAAGCTTATGTACAAATTTACTTATTGTATATATCTCATAAATGATGTTCTGAACAATTATTGATATTATTTTTTTTAATGCGGCCTATGTCACCATATCTGCATATGCTATAAAAGCATCTACAACATGTAATTTTCATCCTATTAATGAAAGTTATGATTTTTCCTGAGGAAAATAACTAATTGATCTAAATTTTAGATCATTTAATTTGATATATATTTGACATTTTTGGGTTAAAAAAAATTGGAGCTATTGGCTCATAGGGCTAACTTTAGGGGAGGCCGTGTTCTGATGATTTTGGGTCCAAAACTTTTGGAGCTTATTTGAGTCATTAAATGATTTATTTTTGAAATTTCCTAGTCTCTCAATGTTATTCTAAACTTTCCAATGACATGAAGATCATCTCAATTGAAGTTTATATGAGGAACTTATTCCTCTCAGAAATTTGACCTATATTGCCTGTTACCATGGTATCGTTGCTACATCAAATTCCATTACTCTGATATGTGGAGCTAGACATGTGTAGACTTCCAAGAAGATTATAGATGGTTTAAAATCCCAACCCTAATTGAGGTTTGAAGTATGTAAAAACTCCAACCTTAACCATAAATGGGTCATCATATAATTTGACATCTCTTTTGAATTATTTCCCTTTTATCTAGAGAAAAAAAAAAAACCAGTAATTCCATTCATATAATACTATTGAAAGTTACATTTTTCATATACACGTCAATTGTGTATTCATTAGCCACCCCATAAGTAGCAATATTTTTTCAAAAAGCTCACATGGAGAAAATACATGAGTCTATGCATTTTGACAACAACTAATCATAAAAAAAGGATGTAACTATAAAGAAAAAAAACAAAACTATTGATGTCAACTCACAGAGTAGCAAAAAAAATTTTGTCCAAGAGAAAATTGTAAGAATGTTGAAAAAAATAAATACCGTGAACACATCCATATGACAAAAATGCATAGAAGAAAAGTGGAGATTCCAAAAAAACAAATATTATTTTTCTACTAAACCACGGTTAATGTCCCTATATGGTCAATGTTGGAACTCAAAAATATATTCATTGACTTGTTTAATTATACCCCATAAATATTTTTCCATATTGATCCCTTCGATTAGGTCATTCGATGTTTGGTTCCTTTACCTGTATATATGTGAATAAGAGAAAGAGATGAGAGTGTCAATAATCCTCTTAATTTCCTCTAGAATGGCGAGTAGGATTATTTTCGTACAAACAATAATTCTATTGAGCCAATTTATAGTGAGCATATATTCCAAAAAAATATAAATTTTAGTGCATCCTTTCTCTTGAGCAAACAAAAGAAAATGTTTACAAGCTAGGAACTTCGCTTGGTTATTTTTCCCATGACACAAACCCATTTTTCTTTATAATTGTGTTATGATGTGAGAAATCAGATGAAACATCCCCACTTTGATCTCCATTATTAATTGAAGCACCATCAAAATATGCTCATGGACTTGATTGGTCTATACATTTAGGTCTATTCACTCTGGGGGTAGCAAGACCTTTCTCATGTGGAAAATGACATATTATTTCCATAAATTTAGCTACATTGTGCACATGAAACCAAAATATTATCTTGGAAAGTTGCCCTATTTTTGGCCAGCCATAACCCCAACTTAAAATTAGGGGTAAAGATTTGAAAGGATGATTATTGGGGTTAGCACGCCATGATAACCAAGTTTTTTCCAATTCCATCCCACTGCAAGGATCAGAGTGACCCAGAACGGATCTGCATTCATTCCAAACCTCTTAAAATAAAGGGAATGACATGAACAAGTGAAAATCAATTTCCCCATAGTTTTGACATAAATAACACCAACCAAAATCAATCATGAACCTTCTTTGGAGAATGTTCCAGGTGGAAACCTTATTCATCATAATTAACCACATTAGAAATTTTAATTTTTGGGGACATTTTCCTTTCCATACCATTTTCCACCACCATTTATGATCCTCAACGACTCTTTCAACGAGTAGGGAAATGAATCCCATCTTAGGGGAATAGAATCCAAAAAGGGAAATGCTTTAGATAAGCTCATCATGTTTATCTTCCACTCTAATATGACCATCATATAGAGCTTGGAGATAATTCTGCCAGGAATCCTAATATTCCCCCTCTAAATACAAATCTTTGGTGGATAACCACTCTTGTCTCCATATTGTTGAATTTATAAGATTTTTAATGTGTGGAATTTTGGTATAACTTATATCTCTAATAATAATAGTCAAATGGGGGCAGGGAGGGAGGGAAAAGGTGACTTATACCACTACTAATCCATGGATCTAGACCGAGTCTCACTTTGTCTCCTCTGCCCACCTTCCAAGTAATATCACTTCCAATTATGAAAAAGGAATTGAGAACAACCCTCCATATGACTGAGATATTTGATCTTGGTTTGTATGGCCTTCTTATCAGTCTTCTAAGGAGCTAGGGTCTATGTACTTATGGGTGACCACTAATGTCCATAAGTTGTGTGTTGAAATCAATCACCACCCACATTTTGTGGGTGAAGCTTTTAAAAAAAGGAATAACTTCTTTGGGACCCAACTGTGCAGGGATTTTGGCATGGAAATAATATCTAATTTTACTCATGGAAGCACCCTCGAATCTCGTTTCTCTGCATAAAGAAAATTTGAGCATAATTTCTTGGTTTTTTTTCCAGAACACACTTAGGGATCCAAGCTGAAGATGCCCAATAAATGAGAATGGCTTCTAACACCGATTTGATAAAAACCAGATGGCCCACCCTAGAAATCCATTTGTGAAAATATTATTTCAATTTTTTTTCCACCTTGGCGATGAGCCAAGTCTAATCTACCTTTATTGTAGCAATTTGGTTTAAAATGAAAACTATAATATTTTATTCCTTCCTCTATATGCTTGGAATCATATGGGAGTAGTAGATAAATATGAAGGATATCTACATCTGAAATATTGTGATGAGATATAATACATTTGTGCATATTGTTGGACATACCAGGGACACTCTCGAGAAGTGAGAGATTCTCTACTAGGAAATTTATCATCCTAACATCTCCATTGAAAAATATAAGAATGACATCAATGAATAGGAGATGAGTAATAGCCAAAGTATGTGCAATGAGAGAACTGTGAAAAAATCCATGCCTTTTAGCCGCAATTAAGAGAGGACTTAAACCTTCAGCCACCAACAAGAAAAGAAGAGGAGATAGAGGGAAACCCTGGTTTAACCCTCTTTGAGCATGGAAAAAAGGGGAGGTTTAACATTATTTAGGAAAAAAAAGAGGAAAATTGTGTGAAACTCATAGCCCAATTGATGAAATTTAAGTTGAAACCCATATGGGTAAAAAGGAGCATTATATAAATCCAGTTTAATTTGTTGTACAATTTAGATAAATCAATTTTGATAACTTCCCCCTTTATATTTTTGGTTTTTATGTTGTAAATACCTTCATAGGCCACACCGATAGTTTCATGAATTTTTATCCCCTCTAGGAAAGCAATTTTTTTAAGAGATATGGATATGGAAGGATGGGTTTGAGTATGGAAGAAATAATCTTGGAAATGATCTTGTAAATTGCATTATAGAGAGAAATGGGTTGAATGTTCAAGAAGGAAAGAGGTTGGATCACTTTTGGAATAACAACGATGAAGGTTGAATTGAAATCCAGATGCATTCTTCCATGTTTCCTAGATTCTTTGACCACACCTAAGAGATTGGGGCACATAATATCATAAATCTGCAGAAAAAATTTAACGCCCCACCCATCCGACCTAGGAATTATCTTTTTGAAAACTATGTAGCACCAATTGGAGATCCTCCACTGATACGTCCTCCACAATTACCCTGGTTTCCTCTTTTTTCAACTATTCTAGGGAATTTTTGGGAAATGAAAATTACTTCAACAATTGATGTTTTCAGAGGTGCTCTAAATAAATATTTAAATTGTTTTTTACCCATATTTTCCAGCCCATCAAAGGATAAGACCTCATTTTCATAATCACCAAGCATACTCCAAATGATGTTTAACGTTTTCCGGCCATTAATAAAGGCCTGAAATTTTTTGGTATTTTCATGTCTACTTTGAAACAAATGGCCCTTTTTTAGGCACCATTCATCCTCCCTAGTTGTAAGAATATCAATCTTCCTTTTTTCAAGATTCATGTGGATCTCATGGGACTCCTCGGAAGATAACTCTTCCCATTTTGAATTTACAATGAATAGGAGCTACCTTTCTATCTCCTATAGGTCCAGGATTTTACACATTTTCTTCATTTTCACCCATTCCTTTGTATTTTGTTTTATTAACATTAGTTTTGGTTCTAATTGAGTTGTTTTCGAGGCACCCACTTGGGGTTCATAAGAATTATAGTGAGACTTAACAAGTTGTATAAAATCATCATCCTTTAACCACACATATTTAATATTAAAAGGGCTGGGAAACTTCTTTGGGGCCCCTTTTATATCCAAATATATATGGGAGTTGTCCAATATATAGCCCATTATGTTCCATTGCTTGATCATGGGGAGAGAGTCCACTAAACTTTCAGAAAGGAGGAATATATCAATTCTCTTTGCAATCATGTCTTCCCTTGATCGTTGATTCCTCTAGGTCAGACTTAGTTTGACTGGCTCCACACCCACTAGCATAATATGATTCATCTTACTCTTGAATACATTCGAAAAGGGATATGTCCTATCCCTACGACTCCAAGATTCTAAGGGTCTAAGAGAGAAGTTTGTATCACCACCAATGATAACATAATGGCATTTGAGGAGATATTTGTATAGAATACTTTCCTAAAATTTTATGTGATTTTGGGATGGCCAATAAATGTAAATCAAATTAAGATCAAGGACCATATTTAGTGAGGAGGCTTCAACACCCATAATAGAATCCATACTCTAGATATTTATAACCTAGATTTGTCTCATTCTCTAATCCACTGCGAACTACCCATACTGATCAAAGGAATATAAGGCCAAGAAATTACAACCTGTTAAGAGGGCTTCATGGAAATTTGAAACAACTACACTACTGCCAAGAGTATCCTAAAGAAAAATAATATCCAGATCACTAACTTCAGTAATTATTATCAACATTTATTTTGTTGGAGAATGTAATGAGTTTCATTCTTCATAACTTGTACCATTATGTATTTTATGTAAAAAGTAAAAGAAAATTAAATGAAAATTATTATTATTATTCTAGATAAGCATGTTCTTCATCCTTCTAGGTTTCTGAGTCAAAGAGTCAAAGTCCTATTTTGGATCTATTGTAAAAGAAAAAGATAAAGAAAAAATAAAATTTTAAATGTAAATTTTCAAACATAAACCCCTTTAGATGCCAAACCAACGTACATGTCAAGTTAGCCTTCCCCAATGGAAATGTCTAATCACACCCCTTTGAACTATATAAATAGAGCATAGATGGAGCTCATTTGGACTCACACAATTGGATGGATTTGGCCTGAAATATCACATGGAAGGGGAAGAGAAGAAGTGGAGGATGAAGTCTAGAAGAAAGTGTTTCTTCTTGGAGCTAGGGATTTTAGATGATCAACCTTGATATATCTCTTGTTGTTGGTCTCTTTCTCATGAATCTGCTAGAAGTAAGGAAGGCTTGGCATGGAATCTAGAGGAGAAAATTTCTATGTTTATGAGTCTTGGATATCTCATTTGATCTACTTCTATAAGAAGATATTTTATGGGTTTTCCCCTTGGAGGGGTTTTTCCCTGGCTTGGAGTCTATATGTTGTGTTCTATTATCTTTTGTGATCTTCATGTTTTATGGTAATTTATTGACGAAGAAAGAAAACATAACAATAATAGTGTTGATAGATTCACAAGTAATTATCATGTAATGAAACCTAAGATAAAATCGAAAAATATCCTAATTTCCAACATGTTTTTTGTTGGGACAAGCTAAATATCAAGAATTGAAGGAAATATTTTTCCTATAGAAATCCCCACAGGTGTTGGACTTGATCCAAGGGTCCCTATGATAGAAATTTTTTTATTGGTAGCAAGGTCTATGCAATATTTCTCTTTGGCTCTAGAAAGAAAGGATTTTATGATGGGACTTTTTCCTTCCATAAGAGAGTAAAAATTGGCCCAACCCCTAAAAGGTACCCTCCTTCCAGGGAATCACTGATCCAAATGGAAAATGGCCTTCACCCATGGTTTTCATCCACCCATGGTATTTACCCGCCCATGGTATTGTAAGTGAAATATATCCATGGTATTCATTCACATATGGTATGTATCCACCCATGGTATTCATCCACACATGGAATTTACCCATTGTATTGTAAATGGAATCCACCCATGGTATTCATCACCAATGGTATTTATCCACCCATGGTATTGTAAGTGAAATCTGATCATGGTATTCATTCACCCATGGAATTTACATGTGGTATTGTAACTAAAAAATACTAAGTAACAAGTAGCATCTTGTAAAATGACAAATTTTCCACAATAATGTAGCTTCTACAGTAAAAAAAAATATTTCTGGTTTTATTTATTTCATGTTCTCTCCTTTTTTAGGCATTCTAGCATTCTAATTTTGTAGATCTTGATGGATCCATTTCAGTTTTTTAGACCTTGGGGGCCTCCCACCAAGATCCGGATCAGCGATATCATATTCATATTACAAATCCATGGGAATGAGGGTTAGAAGCATATTTCAGTTTCAAAATTTTGCATCCATGTTTAGCAAACTCCATGCAAGTTCCACGACCTCCACAAAGCACTTTCTTGGGCAAAGGAGGAAGAATTCATTTTTTTGCAGGAATTTTTTGGGCGTCGAGTTTGTAGAGAAGATCTGAAAATATTGGTGCAAAATTTTTAGAAACAAATAGCATATATGGATCCTTGCGAAAAAATAACCAATTAAAAAAAAAGGTATTCTAATCGACATATGGATGAGGGAGATATTGTTGATTTAAAATAAGCAATGTTCTAGAAATTGTTTTGACGACAATTCATGGATGATGGATCTCCTATCATTTTTTTACTAATGCAAAATTTCAGATAAATTGTTATATATCTTATATCCCCTTGAAAAATCACCCGATTTCAGAAAAACAATCGGTCGAATCAGAGTCTGGATGAGGGACTTATCACTAATTTAAAATCAATTTTTGTTTATTTTTTATTTTTTTTGTAATATTCCAAATTGGAAATAACAGCAATATAGCTCATAAAAATGTAAAGAACAGAAAATATGATCATGGCATAAGAGGGATCAATATACAACCATAATTTTATTATAATATCAGCAACTATATACAAAAATATCATGAGGTACAAGCCACTCAAGCAATAAGAACAAGCCTCCAATGATTAGAATAATCAGCACATGAGTTGCTGCAACTGTATAGAATGTCAGAGCGCAGTGAAAGTGCTATCTATATTAGTGTAGCTGCTACTATAAACATACACAAATGGAATATGGCTGATAGAAAAAAAATAAATTCCCAAGAAAGAAGATCGGGGTTCTAATACATGATTTTTAGCCAACCCGGGAAAGATTGCTAGAAATACCAAGAAATATACAATGTGAAAAATAACCCTGAGGTTGATACGTCACTGCAAACTGGATCTGAATACAATGAGGCTATGATATATCTGAAATTATTATGTCCTCCTCCAATGGTATTTATAAATAGAAGGTTGATCCCTCTACTCAGAAATAGACCCTCCTGATGAGCTTAATGAACCCTCCCAGCAATTGCCTCAAAAAATAATGTAGTTCAGAATTTTGACTGCACTGTGAGGGATGGTAGATGGTTGGCCTGATGCCAAATATGATAAAATATTCCCAGGAGCCCTCCTTTCTTATCCTCCAATGGATAGGCTACCTCTCCACTAAAAAACAAGCCCAAAAACAACTCTATGTGATCCTCCTTTGCTACACCCTGCAACACAACCCAGCTCTAAATAGAAAATGTATTGTAGCTGAAGGAGGTAGCTTGGAAATAATGTCAGAATGAGGAAATGTAGCTCAAATATCCTCTCCTTCCATGAGGATAAGGTAGGGATTCCCGATCAGGAACACCCTTGTGCTAAACAACACAACAACCCTGCTAAACAACAAGAGGAAGCTAGTCTAAGCAGACCAATAATAAAAATGATAAATTAAAACATGAATAACAATGGTTGCTATCCCCTCCATATTTAGCATGAGAGACTCCTCACATTGGGTCCCATCCATACTTGCCACCAAGCTCGTGCAATTTTTCCTCCACTAAAACTGCGTTGTCTTATCATAAAGACCACTCCTCTATGACAACGTTGTTGATTTGGTCAAAGTTGACTGAATCAACATGATTCAGTGCCTGTTCACACCCAAAGGTGCTTAATCTAGCTGCTTATTCTTCCTCCTTTCATATTAGGAGTTTTATTATTCCTTCTAAAGGGGTTTTATGAGTCTCCCCACCCACTTATTCACCTATCTAGTGATAAAACCAACTATAATATTCCATTTAGATGAAGGCTAAATTTTTGGAATATTACAGTCCTCCCCTCCAAAATGTTGCTTGTCCTCAAGAAACTGTAAAGGTGGAGAAAAATTCCTCCCTCCCTCTTCTTGTGGCCTCCTCATCAATAGCTTCAACCACAACTCAACATAATCTGCAATAAATCTTCCCTCCAATGGTTCCTCCCAAGTATGCAAAACCAAATGGTGTACATCATGAGAAAGTGGAAGGTGCAAGTGGAAACCTTATTGTTGTCCAATGGCCTCCTCAAGGTAGGAGTGATGATAAACATAGGGAATCTCATACCCAATGAGATAACCATGCTATCATCCAAATGAAATGAGCCATCCTAGGTAGCTCATCAAGGAAATCCTCAACCCCTGGTCTATGCAATGTGTTGGGGCTACATGGAGAGTTTAGATTCTTCCATCCAAGTTGTTTCTCTCTCCATTTATGGTAAGTATGGGGTTGTTGTTGATCTTGGGCTGAAATGACATGGCCTCCAAGAATTGCCCAAGTTACCCCAGCAAACAAATCAGCCATGAAGTGCCTCCTCCAAGAACTCAGGTTCTCTAAATGGCTCCTCCCACATGAAGAAAAGAGATGTAGTATGGAAATCATGGTTTTCAAATTGTTTCTCCTAAAACATGCAACATATATAGTAGGGAGAATCATACTCCCAATGGGCACCTTCAACTCTTGCCCCACTCTCCAAACAAAGCTCCCCATGAACATAAAAATATCAGCAATATATGGGAGCAAAAACCAATGAAAACAAGTTGTCTTTTGACAACCGGAAAGTGGATTATAGTTCCACACATGGAACTAGCGCAGTGCATCTCTTTCCTGCCTCAAAACCAAGAATAAAAAGTGCCCTTCCAGCCACTTTTTTGCTGCCAAAATCATCCCATAAGATGGAATCATGAAGAAAAGTTTTGGTGTCAATGGTGCACACCAGGAATCATGTGGCTTCCCCCACAAACCACCAATAGAATAGCCAACCTCAATGTTGCAATTGGCCCTAAGTACATCATAATATAATATGCAATAAGGGATAATCCTCCTTGGTACAACATGCTGCTCATATAAAGTAAATAAGTACAAATCATAATGCAAAATTGTACCTTCTCTACCATGTAATTTGGTCCTTGAGCTGAAATGGCTCAACTGAAAATTCTGCCTCACTCTTAATGAGTAGGGAAGTGGTTGTGACAACCTATCCATCACCATATGGGCTATGCATATCTCCTCATGCTGATATACATCCTGCTGAATTCCCTCCCAAGTAAACTCCTCCATCAAAGAATGAAATGCATCAAAGTGCATGGAAAGAAAGTCCACATGTGCTGCATGTAGTAGCTTCCTCTTGAACTCAGAAACTCTAGTCAAGAAGACTCTGCCATGAGAATAGATGACCTCATCAACCACCATGTATCTATCATCTCTCTTCGAGTCATCAAGAATCATGCAAGCACCAAGATCCTTGGAGTACTCTACTAAGAGTTGAGACCTCCAATATGGATCAATCCTCCTAAGAGACAATGTTGATGACCTGAAATCTGAAGCTACCCACATGCTGTTGTCTACTCCTTTGACATCCCCCATGACAAAGTCATCCTCCAAAATGCTGCCATGCCCATCATGCAGCTGCTCATTCTTAAATAGAAGTGGTGAATTTTGGAAGTTGGCCTCCCATGAGAAGCTACCATCCAAAAAGAACCTCCCGATCTTGGCCAATGTAAGCATGAGTGGCCTCCATCTACTCCAATGTATGGAGGATACCTTCCTCAAAGGAAGTGCCCTATGTTTCTTCAAACCCATGGAGCAACTCCCTTGCACCATGAAGGTGCCATCCTCCATCACTACAGCAACTTCTGTCAGCGCAGTATGTGTAGTGAGAGTGGGTAATGTTGAAAATGGGAGAATTTCTTTCTCCTCCTTGAGTCTATCCCAAACTCTCTATGCTGTATTAGACTCCTCCAAGGTCTTCACCCCTCTGGAATCTAAGAGTGGTGAACCAAATGGCAAAATGTCTCCCACCAACTCTAGATCTGGTGGCCTCCCAGGTGGAATTCCCCCATGTAGTGAGACATCAAAATCTGAAGTGGACTATACATGTGAGTGGACTGATTTGTCCCTCTCTTCATTGTGAAATACAGTCTCCTTCTTTTGTGTAGAAACCTCCTAAACTAGATAAGGGTGAATCATCCCTTGATGCTGATCTTTCCTTTCTTCCCCTTCCATCTCACAATCCACAAAAACTGATGCATGTTGCTTCGGAATTGTGTTTTGGTTCCCACACGTTGAACCATTTGGAACTCCTTGCAAAGACACAAGGGCTCCTCTAATGGAAGCAATGGCTCCCTTCCCATCTCCATGTGGTGATGGGTCTCCTCTTGATGGTACAATGTTGTTAGCTCTTCTTTTCTCATCCTCTTCATCAATATTTGAGAATGCCTCATCATTAATGGGAGACCCTTGATCTTGGTCTTCTCTTGAAGGAGGAACCTCCATGTCTTCATCTATATAAGAGGGCTCTTCAAGAAGTGGGGATCTTGCCCTTGGAAAGGTATCATGCATGTTTCTATCCCCTTCAACAAAATTATGGAGTGGAGTTGGAAAAATAGATCTCTCCAACTCATGCAAAGGTTTTGAGTTTTTTGGGTTCAACAAAAGATTTTTTAAAATGTTTAACATCAAATATTCTCACTAATTCCTTAGTGAACCCTGCATAAGTGTTTACATTTTCATGATAAAATGAAGCAGAATTATAAAACCACCAATATTGGACCATACCTTTGAGGTGCAACGCTGCTACTCTAATGGCCCCCTCTTCTAAAACTTGGTGAAGTTGGAAATAGGAATCTAGCTCCTTCACCCAAGCTTTAGTTGTGCACTTTGCTGATCCATCAAAGTTAGATATAAATATTCTACCTCTCTTGCTTCTATTATGGTTTTTGGATCTTCTGTCTTCCTTGAGTTGGCAAAACCCTTGGAAGTCCAAGTGCTCTTTGAATCTCCATGATTGAGACTCATACTCCTGAAGATAGTCACCCAAGGTCTCCTCCTTTGGTGCATCTTCTTCCTCCATTCTTCTTGAAGTGAATGTGGGCCATAAAATTCATTTTGGATATGCATGTGTGGCTAAATTTCCACACCCATCATGTGAATATCTAGGGCTTTCTTCACTTTCAAACCCCCTTGGAATTTTTCTGCACTTCTCCCCTTTCATCTCCTTGAGATCTTCTTTGATATTTTTCATAGTTTGGAAAAAGCTGGGAGATCCTCTCTTCCTTCATTTCTCCAAATAATGGAGTCATGCCTTTTTTTATTCTATACAACTTCTCTTTTCTGTGAGAAGAAGCTTCTCCTTCTAATGACATAATGTCTTGGATGCATAGGTTGAGCCAAGATTATGCTCCGATACCACTGTAATATTCCAAATTGGAAATAGCAGCAATATAGCTCATAAAAATGTAAAGCACAAAAAACCTAATCATGAAATAAGAGGGATCAATATACAGCCATCATTTTATTATAATATCAGAAACAATATACAAAAATATCATGAGGGAAAAGCCACTCAAGCAATAAGAACAAGCCTCCAATGATCAGAACAATCAGCACATGAGTTGTTGCAACTGTATAGAATGTCGAAGAGCAGTGACAATGTTGTCTATATCAGTGTAGTTTCTGATATAAACATACAAAAATGGAACATGGCTGATAGAAACAAAATAAATGCCCAAGAAATAAGATGTGGGCTCTAATACATGATTTCTAGCCAACCCGGGAAAGATTGCTAGAAATACCATGAAATATATAATGTGACAAATAACCCTGGGGTTGAGATGCCATTACAAATTAGATCTAAAAAAAAATGAGGCTATGGCAGATATGAAATTATTATGTCCTCCTCCAATGGTATTTCTAAATAGAAATCTGATCTCTCTACTCAGAAATAGACCTTCCTGATGAGCTCAATGAACCCTCCCAGCAATTGCCTCCAAAAATAACATAGTTCAGAATTGTGACTGCATTTTGAGGGATGGTAGATGGTTGGCCTGATGCAAAATATGAGAAAATATGCCCAGGATCCCTCCTTGCTGATCCTCCAATGGATATGCTACCTCTCCATTGAAAAACAAGTCCAGAAACAGCTCTATGTGATCCTCCTTTTCTGCACCCTGCAACACAACCCAGATCTAAACAGAAACTGCGTTGTATCTAAAGGAGGTAGCTTGGAAAAAATGTCAGAATGAGTAAATGTAGCTCAAATATGCTCTCCTTCCCTAAGGATGAGGTAGGGATTCCCGATCAAGAACACCCTTGTGCTAAACAACACAACAACTCTGCTAAACAACAAGAGGAAGCTAGTCTAAGCAAACCAATAATAAAAATGATAAACTAAAACATGAATAAAAATGGTTGCTATCCCCTCCATATGTAGCATGAGAGCCTCCTCACATTGGGTCCCATCCATACTTTCTACCAAGCTCATGCAAGTTGTCCTCCACTAAAACTGCACTGCCTTATCATAAAGACCACTCCTCTATGACAACACTGATGATTTGGTCAAAGTTGACTAAATCAACATGATCCATTCCTTGTTCACAACCAAAGGTGCTTAATCTAGCTGCTTATTCTTCCTCCTTTCAAATTATGAGTGTTATTATTCCTTCTAAAGGGGTTTTGTGAGTCTCCCCACCCAGTTATTCACCTATCTAGTGATAAAACCAACTATAATATTCCATTTAGATGAAGGCTGAATTTTTGAAATATTACATTTTTTCAGTAATTTTGTGATGGTGGGATAGCTGCAGTGTCAATCTGATTTCCAGAGTCTCCAGATAGTGATTTAAAATACATGGCAAGATGTATAATGATCATTATGTTCCAAAAACAAGTGATAATAAATATTCTGAGTTATATTTACTGAGTTATGTCAATTATAAATATGGATTAGCATTCAGAGCTGGTTCCCTTTGGAGACGTGCCCTCCTACTGCACTTTAGTAGGCACCTACTTCACATTCATCAGTTTCATAATAGCATCATTCGACTTGGGTTCTTCAGAGACGTGCCCTCCCACCCCAAGCTATGTAGGCACCTGTTACTTCATCAATAGTCAGCATCAAAGTTATGGGTCAACCGCACAAAATCCTTCTCATTGAAGTCCATTTGCTAGGTCGCACTCAGTTAGTATCACAATTGGTCACAAGCATTACATGGTATCTCTATCCTCAGATCTTCATTTTTCATCGTTCCAGGTCATCCACAAACCCACACTTCATCAAAGTCCATTTGCTAGGCTGCACACTGTAGCATCACAGTTGGTCACAAGCATTACAAGGTATATCTATCCTCGGATATTTTTTTTTCATGGTTATGGGTCATCCACAAACCCACACTTCATCAAAGTCCATTTTCTAGGCCACACACTGTCAATATCACACTTAGTCACAATAATTACAGGGTATCTCTATCCTCGAATCTTCATTCATCATGGTTATGGGTTAACCACACAAAACCCTTCTCTTCAGTGGATCTACATATTCAACGAAGGCTTCTCATGAGGGAACTTCACGCAATGGGGACCATTGCTTCTTAAGCAGGGAGGAATGATCTGAATGGAAAATGGACTACACCCATGGTATATACCTGCCCATGGTATTGTAAGTGACATCTATTCATGGTATGTATATACCCATGGTGTTCATCCACACATGGAATTTACCCATGGTATTGTAAATGGAATCCACCCATGGTATTCATTACCCACGGTATTTATCCATCCATGGTATTTTAAGTGACATCTTCTCATGGTATTCATTCAACCATAGTATTCATTCACCCATGGTGTTTACCCACCCATGGAATTTACTTGTGGTATTGTAACTAATAAATGATATAAGTAAAAATTTGCATCTTGTAAAAGGACAGATTTTCCACCATAATGTAGCTTCTACAATTATTCTCCGTTTTAATAAAAAATATCTTTGTGGTTTTATTTACTATGTGCTCTCTCCTTTTTCTATCCTTCTAATTCTGTAGATCTTGCCAGATCCATTTCAATGTTTTAGATCTTAGGGGCCTCCCTCAAGATCTGGATCAACCACCAATTGAGAATGAATATTATATAGGAAAAAAATGGATGCTTGAATATCAGCGTAGGAAGGATCATAAGAGGAAGACAACAAGGAAAAATCACCTTGTGCATTAGGGTAGGGACAAATAGTTAGAATGGGAAGGTATGAAGGATTCATGGACGGAATACTGAATGTGTTTGCAATAGAACCCATAGAAACCATTAATACTATAGACTAAATACAAGGATGATAAGTACAAACAACATTTAAAATCAGATGAGAAAAATAAGGGATGGGATCCATCGGGGTACCTTTGTTGATGGAATCCTCATTGACCAAATATAGAACATTTAATTTTCCCCAGTTCTTCTCAGTGTACATCATGTTCAGTGGTTGTAAGACAATCAAGTTCCAATCTAACATCTGTAACCCCTGATGTTTGAGAGTAAACCTCTTTCTCTATGCCATAGTCCAGAGCTAAAATAATAGGTTTATTCACCTTTTTTTGTGAGGGAAGGACACAATATTTTAAAATGTGTTCGTGTTTGTCGCACTGCCTAAAATTATAAGGTACCCATATAGTCCCATGTCAATCGTCCAAAAATAACCACCTCAAAGATCAATACTGATAAGGATTCATGACATAGACATATATTCAAAGAGAAGGTATGAGGAATCATGCTCCAAGTAAGTCCCTAGTAACTTACCAATGCCACAGAAGGTGAGCTCGTGCCAGAGGTTTTTAGGGAGGCCCAAGAGCCTTAATCCATAGAGACATAATATCCATTTTTTCTTGCCTGGAATAAAAAAGAGGTGACCACGGTTTGAAGACTACAGACACATAATCAACCTTCTAAACCCTACCCAAGACCATTTTTTCCTCCTCTTCTTTTTGGAAAATAAGGTGAATCCATCCATTGGATAAACATTTAACTATAAAATAATCTTTTATTAACGAACACACCTCATTTTTGACCCAATGGTTGAGAAAAGGCATTCCAAATTTCCTCCCTTAAACTCAACCAACCAATTATTTCTGGCTTAAAAACCTTTACTTGTTGAATAACCACATTCACTCCTAGGGCCACGAGAATATTCACATCTTCATATTGCTTGATACAATGATATTTTTTCCTCTTGACTTGTGCCTCACTCTTATTACTTTAGTTTTGATCGAATCCAGGCACAGTTAGAGGTTCCCTAGTGACCAACCTTTCTTTAGACCCCCCATAGTTTAAACTCTCTTCCTCTGTCGATACGACCAGGTCTCACAAAAAAATTCTTGATGAAGGTAAGGCAAAGGAAATTTTGGGGAGGAAATAAGGTGGGGTTACCTTGAGAAAAAGGATTCCCTCACTAAAACTAAACCCCTTCGTTAAGCTTGGGTATGTTGATGTGAATTATGGCCCAAACCCTAAATCCTAGGGTTCATAAAATTACATTTGAGTCAAATAAATATTAGAGACCCAAAATCTCCATGGGTTCATGATTAAACCTTGATAAATTTTAGTACCACCTTGTCATAACTCACCAAGGGTATCCTTTCCTACCGAGGAGACAATAGATGGAAGGGGATACATTCCACTAGGTGTTTGAATATCTATGTCTATTGTTTCATGAACCTTTTAAAGAGCAGTTCAAACCTCTTGAATCAATATTTTTGCCCTCCCCTCAGGAATATCATGACCAATAAACAAAAACCGAGACCATATAACTTTGTAATTAGTATTTTCATGCACAAAATATATAAGTTCTTCGACCCCCATGGTGGGGGACAAGACAATTCCAAGTCAAAATCTAAACCCATCTAACAATGCCACCTGTGACACGTCTTCACACTTGTTGAGATGTATGTCAATGGAAAATAACGAAGGTTGTCACGAGTATCTAAATAGTGGATGAAAATTGATTTTGGAATGAAACATGACAAAAAAATGAAGGCTACGACTTATTAAAACGACCAATTGTGACATATCCCAGTTAATAATTTTCTCATTTGGGAGGGGACTACGATATCCCCTTATTAATATTTCTCTCATTGTAAATAATTTTAATTATTAAATGGATAAGGGAGGGACACAAATTCAATTACTTGAGGGAATTTTTATTTTAAATATCAACCATGGGTTGACTAATAAGATTAAATCAGTTGACTGTGCTCTAAATTTATTTTAATAAATGAGGACATGTCAAGGTTTCCTTTAACTCCAAACACAAGAAAGAAGAGGGAAAAAAATTAAAGATAGGCATGGGTTGCAATGTCAAGAAGTTGACTATTGTGCGAGTGTGTGGGAGGATGGGAAATAAATTTGTTTGGAAATGAAGAAAGGCCTTCATACACATTTTTCATTGATACATGCGTTCTTTCTCACACACACGCACAAAAAGGATATGTAGGGGAGGAAAAATGTCAAGATGTTGTGTAAAAACACATGTTGAAATAAAATAAAAGAAAAGTGATCTCTATCATGGGATTGACTAGGAGCATCAGCTAAGGAATCCTGTAAGAGAGGCTTACTGGGTAAAATATTACAAAGAGCAGAGGCTTGCATAAATGATGAAGAGCCCACTTGAAGCTTGGGATTGAAGAACCTACTGTGTTGGGAAGAATCACTCAGGTGCATGTGAGGATGGTGAACCTCCATTATTTTCCATGGGGGCTGAAGCTATGATGATTGTCTCATTGATGAACCACATGGAGAGGTGATTTCTTCCATCTATCAGTATTTTATCCACTGATGAAACTTCCTTATTATGGAATATCTTCTCCTGAAAGTGAGTTGAACTCTCTATACTGTGAAATCCTTACATGGAGGTTTATAATGTATGAAAAGTATGAGAAGGACTGAGGGAAAAGTTTAAGTAGATAGTGTAAAAATAGAGAGTGGCCTTGAGACAGCATGTTTAAGTTTTTTATTTTATTGAATTTCCCTCTAAAGGCACTCCATCTCAAGCTTTGGAATTTTGGTTGTGGGAAATAGCTACAAGTGATAGTGGTTGTAGCTCGTCTATTGTTGGGTGGAGAGTTGAAGTACCGATGTAAATTTCCTATTTATTTGGCTATATAATATAAGTGTTTCTCATAGTTCTCATAATTGAATATTATATATAAGTTATCATATTGGTTTCATGTTTATGTTGATGTTAAGGAATGTGATTCTTGTATGTTATGGACATTGGTTTTCCTATAAGTATGTTTAAGGGAATTACTATGTTTCTTTCATTAATTTGATGAGCATGAGCTATTGATTGATTATTTTTTAATTTCTCTGTGTATGTGAGATGATATGTTAAAAGAAGTACATCATTATGCTATGGGTGGGAGTTGTTTAAGTTCCCTCGATATTTCCCCATAGTGTACATTCGCGTAATGTAACTTCATATACCTATTATATTACAAGTTTCATCATAAAACCTTCTGTGCAATATTAAGTGAGTTTGGTTATCTGTCATGATCCAAGTTGAATGACTTTCATTTCCTCAGTGGACTGGAATTATGGTGAGATCATGAGGTTCATGTATTCCCTTAAGTAGTAGAGTCAGAATGCTTCAAAAATATTTCTAAGGGAAAAATATTGAAAAAAAAGTTCGTATTTGCTCTATGGGACTTTCCAAGTTGGGGGTTGGAAGGTTGAAAGGTTGGTGGAAAGACCAGGAATTGAGTGAAGTTATGGCCAACCCAATGTATGCACGAGAAAAATTTTCTTGGTCTAAAGCATGTTTTTTGTATATGGTCATTGAACACCAAGGAAGGTATTCCCCCTCAAGGGGGAGGGTACTTTGACATCCTCTGGTTAATAATTTTCTCATTAGGGATGGTATTTTGATATCCCCTCATTAATATTTCTCTCATTGTAAATAATTGTAATTATTAAATCATTGAGATAGGGACACAAATTCCATTTC
The DNA here is from genome assembly GCA_034641835.2 of Pinus albicaulis. NCBI lineage: Eukaryota > Viridiplantae > Streptophyta > Pinopsida > Pinales > Pinaceae > Pinus > Pinus albicaulis. The sequence goes on from CM076573.1 coordinate 500,069,391, forward strand.
TTGAGGAAGGATACTACTTGAGGGAATTTTTGTTTTAAATATAAACCATGGGTTGGATGAGAAGATTAAATGAGCTGATTTTGCATTAAAATTAACTTGAGAAATGAGGATAAGTCTAGGTGTCCTTTAAATCCAACCACAAGCAAGAAGAGGACAAAAATTTAAATATAGGCATGGGCTGCGTTATCAGGCAACTAAGTTAATTGTTGTGTGATCGTGGGGGAGAATGGGAAGTTAGTCCATTTGGAAAGGAAGGAGGAATTTAATACACATTTTTCATTGATACATGTTTTCTTGATCATGCACACATGCATATGCATATGTGAGGGAGGAAACATCTCAAGTTTCTTCGGAAAAGAACAATGCTGAAAGAAGAGAAAAGTTATCTCTGTCATGGGATGGATTGGGAGCACCAACTAAGGAATCCTTTGAGAGAGATTTGTTGGGTAAAATATTATAGATATTGGAGGCTTTCCTAAAGGTTGAAGAACACACCAGAAGCTTGGGATTGAAAAACATACTATATTGGAACTATTATCACAACAAAATTTGTTTTTAAATATTTTTTCATAAAATGATGACAATTTCTATTGAGCCTCGAGACTGTCTCTATTTTGACATCCATTTCACTATATTCCTCCTTTTTGTCAATATCCATAAGCTCAATTAGTATTGGTTTGCACATTTTCAGTCTCGTAAGGTATCTAAATGATCTCTTTTTTATATTTTAAATGTTTCTTATTATTTGAATAAAATTTGTATTTAACTACAGAATTCATGCAATTATGTAGCTAACCTCCGTTTCTGCAGGTACTGACATTGTTTAACAGGTTACGAAGAAGGAATGGAGGAGTGAAGTACATGGGAAGTTTGTAAATGATCCACTCATGGATTATATCCTATATACCTATCCAAGATCGATAAGAATAGCGCCTAAAATCATGGTCAAAGGGTCAGTAAAAGCAGAGAACTGAGACAAGCGAGTGAGAAGATCAAGCTTCACGATTTGCTCTCCACATAGAAAATCGTGAAAGCTATGAAGATCACATTTCTGTTTATAGTTTTATGCCTATTTTTATTAGTCTTTTTAGGTGAGATCACCTTAAAAATTCAATTCGACTCTGTTATAAATACCAGGCCGTGTAAACCGAAAACAAGCTTTATTTTTATTGTAATACTATCATACATTAAAACTTTGTTTTTATCAATCCAAGGAGAAGGAATTTTTAGAATCGTTGATGCATAATTAGTTGCAAGTAAATTCAAAGCCATTCTGTTGTGGAGTGCCCCTGCATAGAAGAGGTTTAGTAGTTTAGTTTTATGTTATTTTTTAATTTAACTCGTCGTTCTTTTTGCGGTGTTTTCCACATACTTAGATGTTTTTTTTGCTTTGATTTCCTTATCGTAATTAATAGCATAACTCTGTTAGCATTTGAATTTCGTATATTAAACCTTTATTGCATTCTTTTACACAATAGATGTTAGAAAATTATGTATTATGGAGCAATGCAACACATAAAATATGCGGAAAATACAAGCACACAAAACACATAAAACCAGAGAGACACAGATATACGTGGTTCATCCAGTTTGGGCTACGTCCACCCCGAACAGCCATTCCTTCCTTTCTATTATCCAGCAAAATGAAGAGACAAAACCTATAGCATATCCGCTGTAATATCCTGTGTTCTCTCTCACAGTCTCCCTCTCTATTTCTCGCTCTGAGAATACACATACAATACACAGCCGCAATACAATACCCTCATAAAAGCGAGGGGTTTCCTTCTAGGGAAAAAAACCCTAAACTAAACATAACTTCTACCGTCAGATCATTTTCCTAATGAACGGCCTAGATTGACTAGAAATTACTATATTTTTACAAGGCAATTTTACATCTATTTTTAGCTTCGGGGGTGCTGCCCCCGAAACCTCCCGCTAGGGGGGGGGCTCCAGAAAGTCGCTGTCGCCCCCCCTGGACCCCCCATGGCAGCGATTAATTTCTGGGCGGCGTTGCCACCCCATTTAAGGTACAGGGGTCCAATGTTCTGATACAAAGTAAACAAGATAATCAGGCTCCACACCCAACAATCTCCCACTTGGAGACTGATTGTAGCAACTCCACCGCTGCTTCATTTGCTGGACAATGACTCCTCTTTGGACTTGGTTGTTTCTCATCTTCATCGTCATCCTTGAAGACCAATTGAAACTGAGCACATTCTCAGTTTCTCCCTGGTTACAACTTTTGTTAGCATATCTGCAGGATTTTGGCTAGTGTGTATCTTTTCCAACTTCAACTCTCCATCTTCCAATACTGACCGTATGAAATGGTACTTGAGATGTATGTGTTTAGTCCTGGAATGAAATGCTGAGTTCTTTGCAATATGAATAGCACTTTGGCTATCACTGTATAACGTGCCCATATCATGCTGCTTACCCAAATCATCCATAAACCTTTATAACCAAATCATTTCTTTACTAGTCTCTGTAGTAGCAACATACTCTGCTTCTGTTGTTGAAAGTGCAACAACACTTTGGATTTTTGAAACCCAACTGACAGCTGTTCCACCTACAGTAAATACATATCTTGTAGTGCTCCTCCTTTTATCACTGTCACCTGCCATATCTGCATCAACATATCCCTGTAAAGCAATGTTTGAACCACCAAAGCATAATGCTTGATTTGTGGTACCTCTCAAATATCTGAGAATCCATTTTACTGCCATCCAATGTTCTTTTCCTGCATTGTTCATGTACCTGCTTACAACTCCCACTACATGTGCAATATCAGGCATTGTGCAGACCATTGCATACATTAAGCTTCCAACTACTGATGCATATGGAACTTTAGACATGTATTCAATTTCTTCATGGGTCTTGGGGCACATCTCCTTACTAAGTTTGAAATGGCTAGCAAAAGGTGCACTAACTGGTTTTTCATTCTACATATTAAATCTTTTCAACACATTTTCTATGTTCTCATTCTGAGACAGTGTTAATTTGCGATTTTTCCTGTCTCTAGTTATCCTCATACCAAGGATTTGTTTTGCAGCTCCCAAATCCTTCATTGCAAATTAATTTTCCAATTTTCTTTTGAGCACATTTATTTCCTACATGTTAGACCCTGCAACAAGCATAACACCATATACAATAACATAATATAGCTAAACATTTTGGCTTTTTAGATAAACACAATGACTGTAGGACATCTATAAACTTGTTAGACAGTTAAATCAATGTGTATTTTAGATACCATCGCTCTTGGAGCTTGCTTTCATTACAAGCAAGCTCTGATTTAACTCGTACATTAACCAATTTTTTTTTTCCCTTTACCTCTCATATCCTTCTGGTTGCTCCATATATATCTCTTCCTCCAAATCTCCATGGAGAAATTTTGTCTTTACATCTAACTGTTCAAGATGTAAATCTTCTACTGCTACAAGACTTAAAATAGTTCTGATTGAAGTCATCTTAACAACAGGAGAAAATATTTCATCAAAATCAATACCTTTCTTCTATGCAAACCCCTTCACCACAAGTCTAGCTTTGTACCTCTGTTTTTCTCCATCTTCTTCCTTCAACCTGTAAACCCATTTATTCTGCAATGTAGTTTTACCTGTAGGCAACCTGACTAAGTCCCAAGTCTGGTTATGCATTAAGGAGTCCATCTCTTCTTCCATGGCTAGCTCCCACTTCTTCCTACTTTCAACCTGCATTGCTTCTTCATAACATTCAGGTTCACCGGAATCAGTCAGCAATAAATAATATAATGAAGGAGAGTATCGCTCAGGGGGTCTACTTATCCTGGTAGATCTTCTAACACCACTTCTTGTGCATGTTTCTTGAGGTGTTTGGGTTGTGGTGGTTGCTGTCACTGTGGATTGTTGATTATTATTATTTTTTAGTACCTTTTCTTTTTCAAATATCTCATCAAGAACCATGTATTTCGCTTTTTTCTTTGCTTTTTCATGAAACATGGTCTTTATACAAGAACTTTTCATTGAATATTACATCTCTGCTCCTAATGATTTTATGATTTTCATAATCATATAAGAGATAACCAAAATCATTAGCGCCATATCTAATAAAGGTACATTTCTTTGACTTTGCCTCAAGCTTGGTTCTGTTTTCTTTATTAATATGGACAAAGGCCTCACAACTAAAAGGCTTTAAAAAAGAGTAGTTTATCTTTTTACCTGTCCATGCTTCCTCTGGAATACCACCATCCAAGGAACTTGAAGGCCCTCTGTTTATTAGATAAAACAACAAGATTCACAAAAGACCGCCCAAAATTGTAAAGGCAATCCTGCATGCAATCTCATGCACCTTGCACGCTCCATGATTGCTCTGTTCATCCTTTCTGACACACGATTTTCTTGTGGTGTTCTTGGAACTGTCTTCTCTCTACGAATTCCATGCTCTGAACAATACCTATCAAACTCTTTGCCGCAATATTCACCTCCATTGTCTGATCTGAGACACTTCAACTTCTTTCCTGTCTCAATCTCAACCAAAGATTTCCATTTCTTGAAATTTTCAAATACATCATATTTATTTTGAATACAATAAATCCAAGTTTTTCTAGTTGCGTCATCAATAAACACAACATAATAGCGAGAGCCACCGAGAGATGATACCTGAGCAAGTCCCCATACATCTATATGCACAAGCTCCAATTTTTCGCTCTTCTTTTCTTTCCCAACTCTGAGAAATCTGACTCTCTTTTGTTTTCCATAAATGCAATTTTCACAGAAATCCAATCAACACTTCTTCAAACCTCGCGAACAAATTTCTTGAGTGAAGAATTCATCCCCTCTTTCTCCCCACCATGTATCTCGAGCCTATGATGCCACAATGTCGCATCACTTTGAAGTTAAAGCATTAAATGTTAGGAATACCATTGCATAAACACAATGTACCGTATCTTTTTCCTTTTTGTTATTACCAGGCTCCTTTTCGTACCTTCTGCCAGTCTGGTGGAAAGTTGTAATAATAAATCACCACCCAATCGCTTCGTTGAAATCATATTTTTCTTTAGATCTAGAACATGCCTTACCTCCTTTAGTAGCCATTGGTTTCCATTCATCGTTGCTGAGAATTCCTAGAACCCATTCCAACAATTTTAAGGTGTTTACCTATCATCCAAACAAACTTGTCCAAAATCTCCTTGAACATAGTCATGAAAATATTTCTAATCAGGTGTGGCATGGAATGAAGCCCCTGAATCTACAACCCAAGAATCAGTAACATTTTTGAAAGAAAGAATCAAAGCATCTTGTAACACATCACCTGTCACATTTGCTTCATGATTGTTTTCTTGTTATGTGTCTCCTTCTTTTCCCTTTTGAGATCTACAGTATTTCTTTAGGTGTCCTTTCTTTCTGCATTTCTAGCACACTATCCCCGATCTGGACTTGGATCTGCCTTTCCTTGATTACTGCGATATCCCGAGCTCTTTCCTCTTTCCATTCTTCTTCCCCTAGACTTTGCACTCAAAGAATTACCCAATGTCTCATAGGAGCTTTTCCATCGCATTTCCTCGCTAAGGATAGCACCGACAACATCATCAAAATTTAAAGTACTAGATCGAGAGACAGAGTTACTAATGGCCATTACTAAACCATTCCAACTCTCTGGAAATGAGCACAAGAATAACAGAGCTCTAACTTCATCATCAAAGTTTACCCCTACAAAACTTAACTGACTAGTAACTATATTAAAATCATTTAAATGGTCTACAATAGATCCACCTTCTGACATATTCATATTAAATATTCTTTTCATAAGAAATACCTTGTTTGAGGCCGAGGGTTTTTCATATAGTTTCGCCAACGTCTACTCAAACCCTCAGTTGTTGTTTCCTTCGAAATATTGAAGGCGACTGATGCCGCAAGGCACAACCGTACTGTTCCAAGTGCCTTTCTATCGAGAATGTTCCATTCTGCGTCTGTCATGGCCGCCGGCTTCTTTTTTTTTCCATTCAATGGTAGCTACAGATCTTTCTGATACAGATAATCTTCCATCTGCATCTTCCACAGCGGGAAGTTTTGGCCGTTAAATTTCTTGACCCTAAACTTACCATCTTCCACCGTTGCTCCCACTCAAACCAGGAACCCTTCTTTCCTGCGAATTTATTAGCCAAATATACCTTCGGCTCTGATACCAGTTGTTAGAAAATTATATATTATGGAGCAATGCAACACATAAAATATGAAAAAAATACAAGCACACAAAACATATAAAACCAAAGAGACACAGATATACATGGTTCACCCAGTTTGGGCTACGTCCACCCCGAACATCCAGTCCTTCCATTCAATTATCTAGCAAAATGAAGAGACAAAACCTACAGCATATCCACTGTAATATCCTCTATTCTCTCTCACAGTCTCCCTCTCTATTTCTCGCTCTGATAATACACATAAAATACACAGCCGCAATACAATACCCTCATAAAAGCGAGGGGTTGCCTTATAGGGAAAAAAACCCTAAACTAAACATAACTTCTACCCTCAGATCATTTGCCTAATGAACGGCCCAGATTGACTAGAAATTACTATACTTTTACAAGGCAATTTTACATCTGTTTTTAGCTTCGAGGGCACTGCCCCCGAAACCCCCCTCTAGGGGGGGCTCCATAAAGTCGCTGCCGCCCCCCTAGACCCCCCACGGTAGTGATTAATTTACGGGCGGCATTGCCGCCCCATTTAAGGTACAGGGGTCCAATGCTGTGATACAAAGTAAACAAGATAATCAGGCTCCACACCCAACAATAGACAAATACTTCATTTTCATTTCATAGATTAAATAAGCATTGTAATTTTGCACAGTAAATACATGCTCTGTTTCTTTCCTCATTGCAAATAGTTTCTAAAATTCCTTAGTATAGTTTAGACTTGATATTGTTTGTTTATTATCTCCATTTGCAGAACTCAATTATGACTAAGATAGATGCTTTTCTTTATCATTGAACATGGTTAGAGTTAATTCATATAGACTCTTTGTTTTATAGATACAATCCAGATCAATATTTTATTTTGTAGATTAGAAATAGTTTTGATATAAACTTTGCTAGACTTAGCAATAATTTAGATTAATGTTTTTCTTATAATTGAATATACTTAGAGACGGTTTAATTAGATGTTTTAATTACTTGGTTAAATAGATTTATAAGATATTAAGATAGATTTTTTTGAGATAATTTATCATAGTTTCCGACATAGGTTGGTTTGTGTTATGCGGAATTATGGATTACGGATAAAAAATTCTTCCCTAGATGTAGGCTCATCTAGAACAATAGGTTAAAGACTTTGCAACTACTTTTCATAACTATAAATAGACACACAGAATAGATCAAAGAACTTACTTGGAGTCCAAGCGCTTCCTATTCTCCTTCTGTCGCTCTTGTTGTAGCTTCAAATCTGAGCTAGATCGCCAAAATATTTCCTGCAAAGATGAACACTAAACAACTAAAGATAGAAATAATACAGTTTTATTCAATTTATTCAATTAAATAAATAAAACATGAACCATATACATCAGATAAGAATTCATAATGTGAAAGACAGAAGCTTATACAGATACATATGTGGGAAAGTAAGCAAAAATCTTTATTAATGGATAGAAGGGGAGGTTACAACCCAGTGATTGATTTAGTATCACCATCTCCAACAGCATCCCAGCCTCATCAAAATGCACATCTCTCCAATAACATGTCACTCAAATCAATTCCTCAATTGAAATTCCACCAGCATTTCTCTACTCAAATTATTCCTTCCTAAGCACTAGGATCTGTGCTCAATTTATAGACGGGCTAATGGTAGTTTTACAATAAATGACTTTATAATAATAGGCAAGACATGTTCCTAGTCTCAAAGGTATCAAATGGACACATGGATTCGAAGTTTGACACATATGCACTCTTCTAGAAGACATTGTCCAAGTGGAGATTCCAGAACAAAGAGAATTTCACTCCCAAATGACCAACGCACCCTTGACTGTCAGGAAGTGCTTTGAAAAACACCCTTGAGTGGGGTTACCTACATATGCAACACACGTTGTCCCTTGAGAGGCATAGTTGGTGAGCTCACACATGATATATTATAAACTTCAAATCTTGGAAACCTTGAAGATGGAAGTCATAGATTATTTGTTCTTGTTCTTTTTCTTAGGGCATGTAGCAACTGAAATGATAGGGAATGATAGACCCTATTCATCGGTCCTGGGGATGATGTCCAGCTAACCAGGTCATTGGGAATGGTGCCCAAATTGACCTATAACAATTTCCCCCTAAAGCATGAAGTCAGAATAATAATAACAATATTTTGATTAAGATGCTTTACACTGTGATGGGTTGGAGATGAAGCAGAGTGGTGACTTGCATCAATATTACAATACATTACATCATGATATATCCTATTGATCATAAATTGCTGAGGGAAGGCATTCCCATGCTCAGCATATAAACTTTCTAATAACATGTACATAATTCAGAAAGTCATCTACATTGGAATGTTGCCCAATACAGACATGCCTACAAATATAGGCCCATGTTCGGATGAAAATCTGTATGTAAGGTCACCATATAGATGATGTGTACAAAAATCCTAAAATTGCAGCCTGGATGGCTGAAACTAGATCCGGGGTCTTCTTATCTCGTTCACTCGATCATTCATGTACAAGTATAGCCATGCAAATATATGATTTTTCATCGAACATGGAAAGACATCGTTTGATTACCAGCCAATGATGTGAGCTATTAAAAAATGCAAGAGAACCACCATTGATGTCAATGGCCCTCAAGGTACTGCAGTACATTTTGTAAGGCGTGAATACATGATTTGATGTCGAACGGTAAACAAAATCTTTCGGTCAAAATTCCGGAAGTGAGGATCTTATCAATGCTGTAACAAGCCTCATGGTATTGAAATATGATGTTTCTAAGTGAAATTCCTGAATAATGATTTGTCATCGACAGGAAGTCACCTTATTGCGAAACAGGAGTTACTGATTTCAGAGACAAAGGTATGACTTGATATAGCAATGTTTAGGGATGAATTTCATGAGAATGAAGGTTTATGAGTATTTCAGAAGGATGAGTATTCACTAGATGACTTCTCTTGAACATATCGGTGACACTGAGATGAGTTGGTAGCATTGACCCAAAACCGAAGTGAATGTATGATGAACCATTGGTATGAATTAACTGTCAAGAAGATTACCCAACCCAAACAGTCACGGTGATGGAGTGAAGTGTCATGTTCAAGAGTGACCTGCTACTATAAAAGGTTCTGTTCACTTTCCCAAATTTTCCCCGGTCATTTGTCGACTAGTACCTCTTTATTTTTTAAAAAGATTGAGGAGGATAACATTTGCTTGATCTATAATTCAACCCTTCATGTGAACAATGTATCGATATTTAATAATTTAACAAGTCTAGCGATGAATGAAACTTGATTCTTGCCATGATCAACAAGCCCGTAAATATTTTATGTTTTAACGAGCCTAATGGTAGTGACAACCCGGTCCTTTTTCATATTTAAAGAGTTTGAAAAAGAGGATGAAAAGAAAACTCCATAAGTACTTTTTCGTAAAGTTGTCTCTCATATCCAAAAAAGTGTAAAATAATATCTGAGAGAACCTCTTTAGTCATGTTTAACCAAGGTATTCCTTTTTCATAAATAATCTATCTCAGTCCGGAAAAGGGTTAAACTTGTACTGAGTAGATATCAATTCATTTACTTTTACGAGCTCAAAAATACAAGTGCTCGGAAATCTTTTCACATTATCGAAGTCCAAAAAGAGTTGAAAGAAGACTCCAGGGGTTCCTTTTTCGTTGTTATCGAAGCTCGAAAAAGAGATAAAAGTGCACTTCAAATCCTTTTTCGTTTTTAACAAAGCTCAAAAAATAAGGACAAAAACTATGCTTTGTGGTCAAATCATTCTTGAAATAAATCTACAATTCATCAATTGTAAAACCTGTTCAGAACAACATGAAATGGATTAAAAATACCCGTTTCATGATAAAAAATATAATAAAACCATATTCATAGCAATAAATATTCATTGAAAACAATTAAATGACTAAATAAAAAGATTTTTACTATTGATTTTTACCATTCAATAGTTACCATTTACATTTTGGAGCTCTGAACCTATTTTTTCCCCCGAACTTCAGTTGTTGATTGTGTGCAATTGGTAAGAATGTTTTGAATTCCCCCTACAAGAGCACATGTTGAATGCCCCTTGCAAGAGTAGGTGCCCCCCAAGCTTCATTTCATTCATATAAGTAGATTACCGGCTACTAATAGTTGGATGGAATGAAGGTTCATTATAGGGGAGGATTTGTTTCATTTTTTAACGAGCTTGACATAGGAAAAGAACTATGCTCGTGGAACCTTGTTTCATTTTTTAACGAGCTTGACACAAGAAAAGGAACTATGCTCATGGCCTATTTCATTTTTTAACGAAGTTGACATAGTGAAATAACTATCCTCATAGGCGCTTATTTCATTTTTTAACGAGGTTGACACAAGAAAAAAGAACTATCCTCATTTAACAAGGTTGACACAAGAAAAAAGAACTATCCTCAAAATCTGTTTCATTTGTTAACGAGGCTGACATAAGAAAAGAACCATCCTCATGACTCTGTTTCGTTTTTTAACGAGGCTGACACAGAAAAAGAACCATCCTCATTGTGCAGTTGGACTAGTGAGTGTGCACTGGAAAAGACGTAGTCTAACGGAGTCATCATTTAAGGAGTTTGATGAGCACCACAAATGATAAGTTATAACATGTGTTAATGGGTCTTCTCTAGGGTTTTCATTGAATTTTGGAATTTCAGAGGGTAATTTCTATGAAATCACTGGCCACCAAGGGGAATAACTGATGGGACTAGCTTCATATTGCAGTGAAGATGTGAATAAAGGATCAAGTCGTTCAGTAGTCATAAGGGAGGAACTAGATAGGATTCCAAATGATGGCATGGGTGAAGTTAATGGAAAAAACATCAAAGATGGAGCAACAGTAGATGTTGTCGCAGCTGAAATAGAAGGCTAAGTTTGGGATGTTATCTCAGCCATGGTCAAATGACCTAATGTATACCCTATAGAATCTATGGGAACTCAAAGTGAAACAGGATCAAAAAAATAAGAGGAAGGTGGTTGAGGAAAAGACTCGTACAAGTAAAGCTCCTACCGAAAATGAGTTGGAGTTAAAGGTGTCTCGTCTTGTGGTATTTCTTCAATCAAAATCAAACCACGTGGAAGAACTTTGCTGTTAGGCCCAGATTATATTTCAGGTGATTGACTACGTGATATGGGAGACTCAATGGCTACAATAGATTATGGAGTGACCAATACAGAAACAACTTCTGGTTGTTCGACTTTGGGATCAATATTTTCTCCACTTAGGGAATATAGAAATTGAAATATAAGGGGATGATAGACCCTATTTCATTGGTCCTGGGATGATGTCCAGTTTTACCAATAACAACTACCCCCTAAATCATGATGGGATCTGGATCAAATTATAGTTGAACAACGTCGGGTTCAGGAGGTATGGTCTCACTGATTGGATAGATCATGACCACGAGTAATTGTGAAGACTCTGTCTCGACAATAGTAGACAAACCAGGATTTGTAGAAACAACTTGTGCCAACTCTGGTATATGGGAAAATGATGCTTCACCAGAGGTACTGATAGTACTGGTTTCAGTAGAGTGATGTCGCCTTCGCCATCCAGAAGTAACTTCTGGCAGTAAAGGTGGTTTCAATGCTAGTCTACGTGAACGACGGGGAAAAGGATTTTATTCTTCCACGATGACTGGTTTATTTTAACTAAAAATAAATAATAAAAAATAAAATGGTATTACTAGGCAAAAGGTTTACGAAGAAACTGTGAACTTCATAATACCTCTTGGCGAACCAACAAGTACAGGCATGAAATCTCCCCGAATGCTGTGTTCGGTGTATCACAATTTACAAGGCAGCCGACTCGGTTCACTACGGATGGATAGAAACCTAAAGTTGTCCTCCAAAATATACTCGAAGGTACATGGAGGCCCAAGTCCGTATTAGCACTGTCTAACGTGAAACCGCATAGTGAGAGCACCCCTTTATAATTTTCGTATTGTAACACCGCCCTATATACCCGAAAGTACATGGACGAGCTACGATATACTTATGTATGTGGAGTGAGGTGTCACATTTGAAATTTATCACAGAAAATTAACGACAACTGCTATGTTTTACGACGTCAAAACACGTCTCTAGCCTAGAACTTCTGTTATCGTTATGGTTCCAATGCTTTGTTAGGTAAATTGAGATAAATTTTAAATTGATCTTGTTTATCAATTTTCCTTTCAAGGTTCACCGCAATGATGTACGGAAATTCCTAAAATCCTAGCTACTAGAGGGAAAGAGAAATCAATTTGAGAGCAAACAAACAATGAGCACAAACTAAAATGAAACTTTCCTAATTCTTCCTTTTGAAAAACACACAATCCACTACATGCAAATGCAAGTTTTTCTTTTCAGTCCCTTTAATGTTATGAATGCAGAAAAGGAAAATAAGTGCATCAAATAAATAAAAACAAATGCCCTTTACTTTTGAGAAATGAGGAATAAAACAACAATTTCTCTTTAATAGGAAAAATGAAGAATAGAACTACAATTTCTCCTACAGGAAACGAAGAATTTAACGACAATTTCCTTTTCAAAAGAAAATGGATCTAATGCAGCAATGAAAATACTTTGAAATTAATTCGTCAATGATAAAGAAAAAAATTTTAAATAAACATTAAACAAACTTTTATTTCAAAGGAGGAAGAAGTATATAAATTTACTGGTCAATATGAGGCATCAGGCTCTTTAAAACACAACAAGCAAAAGGCTGAATAAAATTGCAATGAAAAATTCAAAGGGAATTTGGTTGGATTAGGGGGAAACACAGTCTCTAAGGGGAGAAAATGCATTGCAAAGCACCCCTGAGTGGGAGAAAGTGCTCTGCAAAGAACCCATGAATGGGAGAGAGTGCTCTGCAACACACCCTTGAATGGGAGGGAGTGCGCTGCAAAGCACTGTATCTTGACCAACATTGCATTAGGCGCAACAGAGATTCAAAAATCAAGCTACAAGACACACTTCTAATGCAAATTTGAATTCAAAAATCCTAATATTTCAGAGTAAATTCTACTGGGTGAATAAACAGAGATAAAATGAGGAAAATACACCTAGGATGAAGGGTAAAATCCCTAGTAGAGTCGAAAATTTGTTATGCGGAATTATGGATTACGGATAAAACATTCTTCCCTAGATGTAGTGCTCATCTAGAACAATAGGTTAAATACTTTGCAACTACTTTTCCTAACTGTAAATAGAAACACAGAATAGATCAAAGAACTTACTTGTTGTCCAAGCACTTCCTATTCTCCTTCTGTCTTTCTTGCTGTAGCTTCAAATCCAAGCTAGATCGCCAAAATATTTCCTGCAAAGATGAAAACTAAACAAAAAAATATAGAAATAACACAGATTTTTATTCAAGTTATTCAGTTAAATCAATAATACATGAACCATATACATCATATAATAATTCATAATATGAAAGACAAAAGCTTATACAGATACATATGTGGGAAAGTAAGCAACAATCTTTATTAATGGATAGAAGCGGAGGTTACAACCCAATGACTGATTTAGTGTCACCATCTCCAGTAGCATCCCAGCCTCATCACAATGCACATCTCTCCAGTAGCATGTCATTCAAATCAATTCCTCGATTGAAATTCCACCAGCATTTCTCTACTCAAATTCTTCCTTCCCAAGCACTAGGATTTGTGCTGAATTTATAGAAGAGCTGAAGGTAGTTTTATAATAAATGAATTTATAATAATATGAAAGACATGTTCCCAGTCTCAGAGGTATCAAATGGACACATGGATTCAAAGTTTGACACATATGCACTCTTCTAGAAGACACTGGCCAAGTGGAGATTCCAAAACAATGAGAATTTCGCTCCCAAATGATCAACGCACCCTTGAGTGTCGGGAAGTTCTTTTCAAAGCACCCTTGAGTGGGGTTACTTGCATATGCAATGCACTTAGTCCCTTGAGAGGCAGCGTTGGTGAGCTCACACATGATATATTATAAACTTGAAACCTTGGAAACCTTGCAGATGAAAGTCATAGATGATTTGTTCTTGTTCTTTGTCTTAGGGCATGTAGCAACCGAAATGATAGGGAATGATAGACCCTATTCATCGGTCCTGGGGAAATGTATAGTTAAACAGGTCATTGGGAATGGTGCCTAAATTGACCTATAACAGTTTGATATAGCTTAATATTTATCATTTGGATTGGTTTCTTTTGATACAATATAAATTTGTCATAGATCAATTTCCTTTCTTAGATGAACATTTCCTTTTCTTCCTTCTTACAAGTTTTATCTTTCATTCATTAGAATAATTTCTTTAAGAGTGATTCAGAGATTAAATTCCTTTCTTAGATCAATATTAAACATTTCCTTTTCTTCCTTAGTTTTATTTTTCAAGCATCAAAATTCTTCTCTAGATGTGGTTACTTTCTAAAAGATTCTTTATTTTTCATAAAAACTCCAAAATATACAAAAAAATATTGAAGTCTCTTCTTGTTTCTAGTTTCTTTGAAGTTAATTTCTCATCTTTAGATAAGCTAAAATAGAATTCTCATTAAAGTTTTTATAGTTAAATTTAGACGTCATTTCACAAATAATTTCTCAGTTTCTCAATTTCATTTAGACACTCAAGATAAATACAAAATCCTAAAACCAACATATACAACCAACACAATGAATTAAGTAAGAAAAGGCTTCTAGCATATATAGTGCACCTTCACTTCATAATATTACTAACTCCAGTCGATAATTTATGACAACAATTTAAGACATTAAATTGACTAAACATTTTGGTGCCATTGCCAGGGAAGTGTAATTAGGAGCCTTATCTCTTAAATCTAAAACACACACACAACAAAAACATAAAAAAATGACATGCGTAGAAAAAGAGATTCTAGGGGTAGATTTGTAGCTAGAGGTAGAAGTTTCATCCTAATAACACCACTCAATCCATAAAGACCTCGTAGTGCGACGCCATCCACCCAAACTTGTATTCCATTCTTAACAGTAAGACATAGACTTCCTGAAGTCTTAAGATTAGAAATTCAGCCTAGAGACTCTCCAACTTCATCAACTGAAGCAGTTCTAGAAGAAGAAGACCCTAGATCCCCAACAGAAGGAGTAGTCTTTTTAACCTCTACTCGAGAACAACTCTTAGTCCAAGAGCTAGAAATCCCTAGTGGAGAAGAGGAAGAAGACTTCTTTCAATATACCATTGATAGAAGAATTAGAAGAGGAACAAATCAATCCAAATCTAGAAACCTATATTAGTTTTGAAGAATCTATAGTGGTTGGAGAAGGAGAAGGAGAAGTACACAATTTGAATGATGAATAATTAAGACTAGTAGGAGGTGTACCTAGAATTGGAGGAGGAGGACGAGGTGGAGGTTGAGGTAGAGGAAGAGGAAAGGGAGAAGAAAGAGAACAAATAAGAGAAGGACGAGGAAATAGAGAAGAAGTAGATATTGTTGGATTCCTATATTAGATGAGGATACAACTTACACAATTAAGAATATATCACCCTCCATCCTCCCCAATTTTCATGGATTAAGGAGTGAAGATCCTGAAAAATTTCTGTTTGAATTTGAAGTTCTATGCAGATCATATGACTACGTACTCAATTCTCAAAAGTTGAAATTGTTTGCTGCAACACTTAAGGATGCAACATTAAAATGGTTCATGAGATTAATAACACATTCTATTAGGACATGGGAAGAAATGAAAAGTGCATTCTTACAAAAATACAAGGATTACTAAAAAAGTTGAAGTTTTTATAATGATGTAAAGAGAAGATGAAAACTTAGAGGACCTGATTGAAAGATTCAATTACAATCTAAAAATGGCTAGAATGGAAAATTTGGATGAAGATACTTTAAAATCTCTCCTATTTAAAGCCATTAGAGATGAATGGACATATATTCTTAATATTATGGGAAAGGGGGACATATCTCAACTATCAGTACCTGATATATCTGAATTATGCATACATATTTCAAGAGGAAAGTCAAGAATTGGGAGAAGTCCAAGAGATCCTATTCTCTCTAGAGTGAATAAATTTGCAACTAGAACAATAAATAGGGAAGAAATAGGAAATTTTCTTGATGAATTTAAAACACATATTTTAGGGAGTCTTACTGAACAAATAGACACCTTAAAATTACAAAACAAGCAAAGAGTTGAAAGTGATGCCTCATCTATCTTCTGTCCTAAATGTAGAGAGAAACATGCCTTAAGAGAATGTCCTCTTAATTTAAAAATATTAGAGACCTAAGTCATATGTACATAAAATCATGAAACAAAGAAATGTCCTTCTATACATGGTCTTAAGGATTTTTTCCAAGAGGAAATAGCCCCACACCAAGTAGATCCTCTTTTTTTTGTTTCTAGAAGACCATGGCAAGGGCCACAAAGTCAAGGTTTTAACACTTAGATGTATACTTAGCCCCCACATAATAACTGAAATTCATAAATTCCATGGAAGCAACCTTGGTCTCAACCTCAACCTTGGACACAAGGAATGCACAATCCTTATGGTAGATTTTATCAATATCACCAATATCCACAATCTTATCTGAACTATCCACCACAACATTTTCCTCAAACTAGTCAACAACCTCAATTTCCAAATCATTATCCACAAATTTCATTTCCATTTCCATAAAGGCCAAACCAACTACCTGCTTAACCACTCCCAAACCCAAAAATAAAAATGCACAGCCTATTTATAACATGAAGGGACAAATTTTTTAGTCTTATATGATAACTCCACTAGATCTTAACAACGTTTAAATTAGGTCTGGTAGGATATTAGAAAATAAAAAACCCTATGTTGTTATTCAGGAAAAATCTAATCACTTTGACGAGGAAATTCCTCTTCATCAAGATAAAAATCTTCAAAATAAAAAAATAAAAAATATTTTGGAGAAGGGACATATCTTCATCAGAATAAAAAATTTCAAAATAAAACACAAGAAAATCCAATAAAATCAACTCCTATCATAGAGCAACCTTCAGTATCTATATCAAAACCTCCTTTCCCTAAAAGATTACAAATTGATAGAAGGGTAGAAAAAAAAATCATCTTGCCTAACTATGATATATTATATGAATTGAAGATTGTTGGTATCAAAATTCATTTGTTACAAGCCATTAAGGAAATTACAATCATTGCAAAAGCAATAAGAGAGTTGAGTATAAAGAAATATGGAATAAAAACAAAGGAAGTAAAAATAATACAACTAGTGGGAAAAATTGCAGATATCATGATGCGAAAAACATCCATACAAAAATATTTGGATCTAGGAAGTCCCACTGTGAAAACACACATCAATGGTATTGAGATCCCAAATACATCGATCGACTTAGGAGAAACCATAAAAATCAGGAGTAAACAAACCATGGAACAACTAAAACTTCCAAATCTTCAATATACACCAACATTACTACAACTAGCAGACATATCAATAAGCAAACCTAATGGTGTATTGGAAGACATTTATGTATCCTTATATTCTTGGGAATATCTAGTTGATTTTATGATTTTAAATCCCAATAATAACTTAGTAAGACATCCATTGATATTAGGAAGGCCTTGGTTAGCTACAACTGATGCTTTCATTAGTTGTAGATCTGGTGATATGTTTATCTCTGATGGAAGTCCAACAAAGAAATTCACTTTATATCCTCCAGAAAAATAAATGATAGAAGTAGAAAATGAAGAATGGGTGGATCATGAAAATGGAATGCAACCTATTTTTACTATTTCACACATTAGTGAAGAAAGTCAAATTCTAAATTCAATAGAAAATCATGAATCATGTTCACAATGTGAGAATAGTCAAAATTTTCAAGAACATTGTAATATTGAATACTTATCATCCAAACAAATGTCTTTATACTATATGGAGGAACTTGGTAATTCTTCAATTGAAATTTTTCCAGGTAAAACTTTAAAATTAAACAAAAACCTAGAAGAATTTAAAAAATGAGTTAATAAAAACATTGCAAAAACATTCTTATGCATATTCATGGGGATACACTGACATGAAAGGAATGGACCCTAAAACTTGCATACATCATATTTATATTGAGGAAAATTCTAGACCAATCAGACAACCCCATGGAAGAATGAATCCTAATCTTAGGGAAATTGTAAAGGAATAACTACAAAAATTGTTGAATGTAAACTTTATTTATCCAATATCAGACAGTCAGTGGCTTTCACCTTTAGTAATTGTCCCTAAAAAGAATGGAAAATGGAGGGTTTGTATTGATTATAAGGATTTGAATAAATCTACTTTAAAATATTATTTTCCATTACCTTTCATAGATCAAGTTTTAGATACATTAGTAGGGAAGAAATATTTTTCATTCTTGGATGGTTTTAGTGGGTATAATCAAATTCAGGTAGCATCCGAAGATCAAGACAAAACCACATTTACCTGTCCATGGGGAACTTATACTTACCGAGTACTTCCTTTTGGATTATGCAATGCACCTGAAACATTCCAAAGAGAAGTATTGGGTATTTTCTCTGATTTAATTCATGACTATGTGGAAGTGTATATGGATGAATTTACAGTATATGGAAATTCTTTTGAAAAGCCCCTGAAAATTTGGAAAAAGTTCTCATAATACGTAAGGAAGAAAATATCTCATTAAGTCATGAAAAATGTTTTATGATGTTTATTGAAAGAATTGTTTTAGGAAACCATATCTCAGGGAATGTAATTAAGGTGGGCTCATCTAAAGTTTCAATTATTTCCAAATTAGCAATCCCAAATTGTCAAAAAGATGTTAGGATTTTTCTTGGTTTTACTGGATACTATAGAATATTTATAGAAAACTTCATAAAAATTTCATCTCCACTCTTCAAATTTCTCACAAAGGGTCATGAATTTAGTTGGAAGCCTGAGTTCCAAAATGCATTTGAAACTTTGAAAGAAAAGATATCTGAAGCACCCATTTTAGGAGGACCAAACTGGAAATTACCTTTTCATATCTCAATTGATGCTTCAGATATAGCTCTAGGAGTTGTATTGTTGTGAAACCAGCTCCAAAATAGAAGAAAAGAGATATCAACGCCTTAGAAATAAGCCACTTCGAGGGGGAAACCTCCAATACATTACATGAATGAAAAATTCTTGGATGATACAAATGAAAAAACCTCCTTTCTATATATAGGAGTCCATGGGGCCACAATGCAATCATAATGGGGCCACAATGTAATCCTAGCCGACATAACAATAATAATGTAAGGGCACAATCATAACAATATGGGGGTTACAGGGGTACAACAATAACAATAAGGGGGGCTACACTAACATAATAAGGGACTACACTATTAATATAGCGACTTAACATGCCCCTCTCCTTCAAACAAGTGTTGTACTCAACGTTTGATTATTTCTTGATGCTTCTGTATAAAATCCTCATCCTCCCATGTGGAATCTTCTATAGGAAAGTTCTTCCACTTGCTGAGATACTCTGAAATTGATCATACTTGTCAAGTTCTTGTTTCTATGACTGCTTTAGAACTTCTTTCGATGTGATGTTGATCTTCCTGTTGTTTCATTAGATTTTGCACCAAAGTTGGGTTATCCTTTGAGAGTTGGAGAACTTGTTGTTGATGCTCGATGTGATCTTCCACTAATTTATCATCCATATTAGCTATTATTTGATCCTTCAAACCATCCAACTTAGCCTCCATTTATGCTTTTAAACCATCTATGTCATCTTCAGTTTCTCTTCGTAAGATTGAAATTTGTTGCACTTGGTACCATAATTTTGATATCTCATACTGCAATTATTCCTCTTCATGCGTCATAGTATAGATTTTTGAGGGCTTAATGGGTATGGAATTATTTTTTGGAGGCATTATAGAACCCACTACTGATAAAAATTCTAAAATATTCCCTTGGAATCACTTCAAACTGCTTTTTCAAACAAACTTTATGCAATTTTAAAAACCAAATACACACCTTTCTCTTGCTTTTGAGGAGCTCGATATTGAAACTGAATTATATCTATAATTACGGATCCTCAATATCTGAAATTTAGCACTGCAGTAGCCCTCTGAATTCTCTTTCTAATGCCATTGGTTTGACCTTTTTTTCACAAAGGAAAAATTCGTAATTTTATTAATGGAAACAAAATTACATGTTACACTTTGCTGTGATTTTCAAAGACAGGAAAATACATTGTAGCTAGATGCTATATTACAAGTGAAGTGAAAATTAAATTTTCCTCCCTTTTTTCTTTTCAACCTTTCACCATGGACCTGGTGATGGCAAGGTTGTGATAAGTGCGAGCTGATTTTCAGCTATGGTTGCTCCATTGTCCTTATCCGAATCAGATGTGTCTGAGTTATGCTGTCTTTTGCGTCCTCCACTTTCTGGTGCCTCTTAATCTGAACACACCTGAGCTATGCTTTTAGGCTCTTGCATCTCCTGTTCTTGTGTCTCAGCTTCAGTTGTTGTCTGGTTTTTTTCTTTTGGGATGGGTTCCGTCTCATCCTCTTCCATCTCCTGTTCTGGTTCATCAGAGGGAAATTGCCAGCCCTTTGTAGCTTTTCCTGTCTTTTTCTTTTTTTTGTTATCTCTTTTAGCTTCTAGACAAGTGTTCTGCAAATGCCCTGTATTCCTGCATATTCTGCACCTGAAAGCAATGTTCTCATAATCAAGATGCTGCGTCCATTTTTGTTGTTTGTGAGTCAGTAGGATGCATTCTGGAAGCCCCTTGCTGAGTTCCACTTCCACACAGATGCATGCAAAGGTGAAGACCCTCTCCTCCATGCATTGTGTGTCAGTTTTTATGTAACTCTCAATCATGTCCCCAATGCTGCCAAGAACATCTTCATTCCAGAAATGAAGTGGGAGGTTGTAAAGCCTCACTCAAACCGGCATTTTGGAGACCTCCATGGTATTTGCATCAAAATCTAGAAACCAAGGTGTGGTGAATAGTCCGGTGGATCCCCAGAAACATGGTCCAGCCTTTTGGAATTTTTCTCTAGCCTCCGGGGATAAGAATTTAACAATGAAGAATCCCTTTGAACATAGGTGTATTTCACAGTTCCTCATCCAGTTAGTGAAAATCCAATGAAATAGCTCCATTGGTTTAGGCCAGAAGCAATTAAATCTACATATGAGTGCTTGTGATTCAAAGACGGATCTATGGTCATCTATCTCAGGTAATTCGATCTGCAGTTCTGGAATCTAGTTGAGTTGTTCCACAATGTACGGTTTTGGGGCATTAGCTGCCTGTGTTGTAGGAGAAGCAGATGTGTTTTTCCCCTTTAAAATATTTTTATAGGTCATTCCCCGGGATCCCTGAGCATTTTGTTGCCCAACAGCACCACCTCTCAGTCGCAGATTGAGATAAATGGTGTCTGCAGGGAAAATGCCATAATCGCAGAGGATGCTGGAGTCCTGTAGCGATCTCCCTCCATGGATGAGGGACTGAACATGACGTGGATAACCAGTGATTTTCCAAATGGATTGCTTCAGGTCTGTAACCTGATCAGATTAATTTATCCAAAACAATAAACTGTTCCCCTCAGGGGTTTTGAGAAAAATCTGGAAACTATTTATGCTTACTCGATTTTCATATGCAGTGATGTTGGTTTCGGGCGCTAGCTCTTCCTGATTCATCTTCTTCAGTGGTGGCCTATCTGGATCTAGTATCCCTGCACATACGATGGTGGCTGGTTTCCCAAGAGCTGCCCACCAGCGAGGACCAACACATAGAGTAATAGACCATTGAAATAATTCACATTAGGTGTGCAGGTTCCGTTCACGATAACTATTGGAGTTTGTAACCCCTACTCTGCCCATCTGCAAACAAACCCGAGCGTCGAGCCCACCGCCACCAAGTGGTTGTAAATATGGAAAATGGGGGTGAGGGGTATAGCACATCTCATCCGCCGGCGGGAGGACTCCATGCCCACCAGACCACCAATGGCACGCACCAGCACGAAGGTCTTGCTCAATAAATAAAGAAGGTGCTTCATCCGAGTGTGAAATCAATAGCAAAAGCTCAGTCTGCCATTCAAATCTATAGGGGGGCCAAGTAACAGTTGCTGCAGGATGGCACCACCAAGCCCCAAATACCCTCCCATCTGTCGCATGGCCGCGAATGGGGAAAAACCGGTACCATCGCCCCTCATATGCATCTCCGCAAGGGAGAGCAGGGGAAGCTTTGAGATCAAATCCATGGTAGCTCTCCCAGTTTGGCGTGTTCCGGCTTGCGGCAGCAGCGTTGCGAGCTTGAAACCCTAGGATGGAAGAAGAATCTCCTGCGCTCTCCATTTTCATTTTTGCCACTGGTCTGAACTAATTTGAATTCTTGAAGACAAAGTTATGTCCAATGTCCCACAATGACCTAATTATGGATTGGTTCAGTAGAGCGAACTTGTACGAATTTCCACGTGTCACTGTTTTCTCCTTTGGCTCTGAAATTTATATAAAGGAAACTACAGTCTGCGTACTTCCAGCCAATTTTTACATAATTCCAATCCGATGCTCATAGAGAGAGTTATGAAGATTTTCGCATGATCACCTCTTTGAGATGAAATTAGGGAGCTTGAAAAAGACCTAACTTCCATAGATCATATCTCCAAAAATATTGCGAACCAAGCTCTGAAATTTTGCGACGATGTTCCTCAGGATTTCAACTTCTCTCTCTACAAGTTTCCGCTTCTGAAACTTCGTAAAAAAATAGTTATTGCAAAAATGCCACGATGACCTGTTTGGAGCAGCAAAACTCTAGAATTCAAAGCTCTGATACCAAATGTTGTTAGAGGTGTTGCTATTCTCCCATAATTCTTAACAAACCGATAATACCTTGTTAACCCAAGAAATCCTCACAACTGCTTTATGGTTGTGGGGACTTTCCATTCCTTAATGGCTTATTTTGTGAAACCAGCTCCAAAAATAGAAGAAAAGGATATCAACACCTTAGAAATAAGCCACTTCGAGGGGGCAACCTCCAATACATTACATGAATGAAAAATTATTGGATGATACAAATGACAAAACCTCCTTTCTATATATAGGAGTCCATGGGGCCACAATGTAATCCTAGACGACCTAAAAATAATAATGTAAGGGCACAATAATAACAATATGGGGGTTACAGGGGTACAAAAATAATAATAAGGGGGGCTACACTAACATAATAAGGGACTACACTATTAATATAGGGACTTAACATGTATTAGGACAGAAATACTTTACCCCTTATGCCATCTATTATATAGGTAAGAATTTGATTCCTGTTGAGTTAAATTATACTATTACTAAAAAAGAGTTTCTAGTTGTTGTCCATGCTATTAAAAAATTTAGACATTACATCACATACTATGAAACCTTCATTCACATAGATCATTATGCAATTAGATATCTAATGAATAAATCTATAACTAATGGAAGAATTACAAGATGGTTATTATTATTTCAAGAATTTACTATCACCATTTTAGATCGATCTAGAAAACAAAATACAGTTGTTGACTTTTTGTCTAGAATTCAAAATGATAATAGTGATACAACAATAGAAGATAGTTTTCCTGATGAATATCTTTTTGCAATATCTACTAAATCTCCATGGTTTGCAGACATTTCTAATTACTTAGCCACATGAAAACTACCATCATATTTGTTTCCTAGAGAAAAGAGAAAGATAATTCCAATGAGTGCATCTTATTCATGGGTAAATGAGGAATTGTACAAGACAGATCCAAATCTCATCATTAGAAGATGTGTACGAGAGGATGAAATACCTGAAATATTGAAGGCATGCCATGATGAGTCATGTGGAGAACACTTTGTTGATAAGAGGAATGCCTACAAAATCCTTCTTTTAGGATATTATTGGCCTTCCTATTTTCAGGATACCAAGGAATATGTTAAAATATGTGACAGTTTTTAGAGAATGGGGAAACCTATTCCTTCAGATGAAATTCCCTTACAACCACAGGTACTCATCAAACCCTTTGAAAAATTGGCTCTGGATTTTGTCGGACCAATCAATCCACCATCAAGACAAAAGAGGTATATTCTTGTATGCACTGATTATGTAACTAAATGGGTAGAAGCTAAAGCAGTTTCCTTTTCTAGTCAAAATGTTGTAGTTTCATTTCTTTTTTAGGATATTTGTATTCATTTTGGTGTCCCAAGGGAAATTGTGACATATCAAGGAACTCGGTTTACATCCAGAGTGGTGCAAAAGATCGTGGAAGAGTACAGAATCAAGCACAAGAAGTCCAACTTTCTTCTTCCCCAACTTAGTATTATTTTTATTTTCATATATATATAATTGTATAAGTATGAAAACCAATCATTGATTGGCATTATTATACATAAAATATAAGCTGAAAATCAGAATTTGTTTCTCACATCTTACATTTTCTTCATTCCAAATTCTAAAAATCCCAAATTCTTTGCATTCCCCTTTCTTTTTCAGAAAAAGAAAGTTTAGCTACATAATTTTTGAATTTTTGCAGCTCTCATAAAATTTTTCAGCACTTAGACACCTCTGCAGCCCATAT
Source organism: Pinus albicaulis (assembly GCA_034641835.2). Taxonomy (NCBI): domain Eukaryota; kingdom Viridiplantae; phylum Streptophyta; class Pinopsida; order Pinales; family Pinaceae; genus Pinus; species Pinus albicaulis. Next base: position 500,094,081 of record CM076573.1, read on the forward strand.
ATAACATGACCTTTTAACAAAAGCAACTGAAGACTATATTGAAGATCATACTGAAAAATGTATTGGAGAATACCTAAAGAGACAAGACAAAGAAGAAATAGTTAAGGTTAGATATATCCATGGTATGCAAATACGATTTTTTTTTTAAATAATAAGGTTGCAAACATTGATATATATGAATTAGATGATCATATACCGCCAACTCAATTATCATCATTAAAAATACTGATTATGCCAAATCGAAATCTAATCTCATGATTCACCACTAAAACCTCATCATGATATCCCCAACGATCAAATATGATTTCATTTATTAATGATCTAAACGACCATTTATCATTCTGAAACCTCACTCATGCCCCTGAAATTTCGCTCATTCACTCATTTACCTACACGTCTCTACCATTTCACGACATAACTCATCCATGTTTCCAAGCTCATACCGAAACCCTCAATTCACCGAGCCAAAAGAGGTAGTCTTGGTGGTAAAAATCTTGGAAAAATATGGGTTTTATTGTGAGAAAAGAGCCTTTGGGAAATAAATTCATGGAGGGATATCCGCAAATGAAGGAAATATTGCAGAAAGTGCAATGGATTAACTTCGTGGAGAAATTCGACGGGTTTCATAAGGAAGTCACTAAATATTTTGCTAGGGCCTTCAACGGAGTAGAAGTTGAAATCAGTGACATCAAATTTGCAGTCACAAAATCCTTCATGGTGGAAACTACTGGACTTCCAAAGACAGAAGAGAGATGGTTGAAGAATAGAGGAATCAATGGAGAAGAATGAAAAACCTTCTTGAAGAGCCCAGGTATGAAAGCTAGCATTTTCAAAAAGGGAATTCCTAGCACAACTCTTAAAGGTAAATGGAGAAATATGATGTTGATAAATCAGAAATTTGTTACGTGTGAAGGGAGGTTTGGATGTATGTTCTTCTATCATGCTAGGTTCTTAATGAATTTTCTAGAAGATAAAAATATAATCCTTCTATACTTCTTACTTAATAGCTTAAGGAAGATGGCAGGAACTGTTCAAAATAGGATTCAATTCATAGATACATTAGAGGAAATTTCAGCCTGAAATTGGCCTCCTAAGGAAAAATAATAAAATAATAGTTAAAATAATAAAACAAGAGTTATGAATTTTGGAGGGAAAAGAAGAAAACTATTTTTTTAATTGTATTTTTGGCTAATTTCCTTATAGGTTCCCTCAAATTTCAGGTGTATACACTCGTTGGATGTGGAATTAAATTCCACATCTAATGGGCACCCATTATGCATACTTTTGAGAAGACCTGCATTGATACAAAAATGAAGATACATTAAAAAAACATTGAAACATTAAAAAAAAAAAAAAATTTTTTTTTTTTTTTTTTTTTTTTTTTTTTTTTAATGTATCTACAATTTTTATCAATGTGGGCCTTCTCAAAGTATGCATAATGGGTACCCTTTGGATGTGGAATTTAATTCTGCATCCAACGAGTGTCTACACTTGAAATTTGAGTGCAACTATACGAAGATAAGCCAAAAATACAACTAAAAAAAAGTAGTTTTTCTTCATTTCCCTCCAAAATATTTACATGTCCCTCTTTTTAAATTTAAAGGATTTTGATTAGTTTACATATTATGACATGGAAATTACATGAAAATTTCATAGGAAATTTTAGGGTAAAATTTCCTCTAATGATACAATGGTATCATCATGGATTGATAAAAATTCTTATTGAATTTCATTTAAAAAGCCTAAGAGATACTTGGGAAGATTTCTTAATCCAAAATCATTTCCAAGAAAGAGAGCAAGAGAAACCTAGTGATAACAAAGGAAAAAGAGGCAGAAAAGGAAAATTTGAGAGCCTTGTTGAAGATGAACAACCATCTCAAGCACAGTCAGAAGATGAAATTCCTATTGCAAAGTTGATTGGAAAAGTCAAGAAACAAATTAATAAGAATATAGAAGGCACAATGAAAGGAAAAGAAAAGGTTATAAACAAAGAGTATTCAAAAACTCAAAATCCTCCGCAACCAATAAGAAGAAGTTATAGACTTAGCAAAGGAGCCAAAAATCCACCTCCGAAAGTAACAAAACTTGTTGATTTAGAAGAAGATCCTAAGGTGCCATCACCTATTATTGCTTCTCCCACACAAGATCCAAGCATAAGAACTCCAGAAATTGACCCAGTTCAGCAACAAATTTATGATTACATTGCATATTTAAAAAGAATAAATGCAGGAAAAACATCAAATATTGAAGAAAAACCTTCTAGTCCATAAGAACCTCTAGTAAATACCCTAAAACAAGAAATTTTTGAACTAGAGACACTAAATAGGAATATTAAGCAGGAAAATGAAGCTCTGAAGATGCAGAATCAAATTGAGAAGACCATCAAGGATAATTCACTTCTACATTTGGGGTTATGGTTAAAGAAGAATAAGAAGTTGAAAAAGAAGAATAGATATTTGAATAGACAGGTAATAAATTTGAATTATAAACTTCTAATGAGGAAGCCAAGGGTAGCAATGACCTCAAAGAAGGGAAAGAAGATAAAGTTAGATGTCCTGGCAGAAGTATCAAAGCATATGCAATGATAAGATGAAGACCCACAATTTTGAATTTTCATGAGGACATGCAATGGTCTCTCAGTGGGGGTATGTTGAGCCTCTAGACTGTCTCTATTTTGACATCCATTTCACTACCTTTTCCTCCTTTTTGTCAAAATCCATAAGCTCAATTAGTATTGGTTTGCACATTTTCAGCCTAGTAAGGTATCTAGGCTGAATGTTTCTTATTTCTTATTATATAAATAAAATTTGTATTTAGCTTCATAATTCATGCAATTTGTAGCTAATATCCATTTCTGAAGCTATCGACATTGTTTAACAGGTTTTGAAGAAGGAATGGAGGAGTGAAGTACATGGGAAGTTTGGAAATGATCCATTAATGGATTCTATCCTATCTACTTGTCCAAGATCGAGAAGGATAACACCTAAAATCATGGTCAAAGGGTTACTCAAAGCAGAGAACTGAGACAAGCGATTGAGAAAATGAAGCTTCATGATTTTCTCTCCACGTTGCAAATCGTGGAAGCTATGAAGATCACATTTTTGTTTAGAGTTTTATGCCTAATTTGATTATTATTTTTAGGCGAGATCACCTCAAACATTCAATTCGACTCTGTTATAAATATCGGGTTGTGTAAACTGGAAACAAGCTTGTTTTTTATTGTAATACTGTCATACATTAAAACTCTATTTTTAAAGGAGAAGGCATTTTCAGAACCATCGATGCGTAATTAGTTGCAAGTACATTAAGAACAATTTTGCTGTGGAGGGCCCCTACACATAAGAGGTTTAGTAGTTTAGTTTTCTATTATTTTGTAGTTTAACTCATACTTTTTTTTTTGTTTTCCGCATAGTTAGATGTTTTGTTTTATTTTCTTTCCTTATCGTAATTAAAACATAACTCTGTTAGCATTTGCATTTTGTAGTTTAAACCTTTATTGCATTCTTTTTCACAATAGACAAATAATTCGTTTTCATTTCATAGATTAAATAAGCATTCTAGTTTTGCACAGTAAATACATGCTCTGTTTCTTTCCTCATTGCAAATAGTTTCTAAAATTCCTTAGTATAGTTTAGACTTGATACTGTTTGTTTATTGTCTCCATTTGAAGAACTCAATTATGAATAAGATATATGATTTGCTTTATCATTGAACAGACTTAGAGTTAATTCAGATAGACACTCTGTTTTATAGATATAATTCATATCAATATTTTATTTTGTAGATTAGAAATAGTTTTTATATAAACTTTTCTAGACTTAGCAATCATCTAGATTAATGTTTTTCTTATAATTGAATAGACTTAGAGATGTTTTAATTATATGTTTTGATTACTTGGTTAAATATATTTAGAAGAGATTAGTATAGATGTTTTTGTGATAATTTATCATAGTTGTCAGCATAGGTTGGTTTCATATAGCTTAATATTTATCATTTAGATTGGATTCTTTTGATACAATATAAATTTATCATAGATCAATTTCCTTTCTTAGATGGACATTTCCTTTTCTTCCTTCTTAGTTTTATTCTTCAAGCATTAAAATGCTTCTTTAGTTGTGGTTACTTTCTAATAAATTCTTGCTTTTTCATCAAAACTCCAAAATATACAAAAAAGGATTGAAGTATCTTCTTGTTTCTAGTTTCTTTGAAGTTAATTGCTCATATTTAGATAAGCTAAAATATAATTCTCATTAAAGTTTGATAGTTAAATTTAGAAAAATCATTTCTCAGTTTCTCAATTTCATTTAGACACTCAAGATAAATACAAAATCCTAAAACAACATATAAAACCAACACAACTAATTCAGTATGAAAAGGCTTCTAGCATATATAGTGCACCTGCACTTCATAATATTACTAACTCCATTTGATAATTTATGATATCAATTTAAGACATTAAATTGACTAAACAGTTTTAGTGCCACATTTTAGCTGTAATAAACAAGGAAATTTTTGATAACGGGGCTATCAACGTTTTAGTGATTTGATAAAGTGTGTTGAAGAAATTAGCTGACAACAGGTTCATCAACGTTTCCGACATAGCTGAAAGGCCAACTGTCATCGCCAAAAAAAAAAAATTAATTTAAAAAGTTGGGATTATGCGGACCACATCAGCATCAGTGATATCATTGGGACGTTTCATATCCGGCTCGAAGGGGAAAAAGTATTAGTTAATTCATGTTTCTCGATCACCATGAGGAATAATCATTGTAATGATTACCAAGTAAAACAAATTCCCATTGTGTAATTATAATCCTGACTCTATAATTATTTGCATGCATAGTGTAATATTCCATCCTGTATGTTAAATATTTTCACCATAGTGATATTTTTTGTTTAGTTTGGAGTTAGTTACACTTAGTGATATTGAAATTGTTTTACTCACAGAGATTTAGGATCGAGTACTGGGAAGATCACACAACACAATGGGAAAATGTGGTAAGGAAAATCATTATGAGCCTAATATGTTAGATCTCTTGATAATCTACCCTGATATTCCTCATTAGTTTCAACAAGCCAGATGGAGTGAATTATCTCGTCGCTCTATGGACTACCATGATGTCATGGTTGGGTATTTTTCTTAGGAATTTGATAGAAATCACATGGAGGTTGGTGGTTTGTACTTTCATGTTATAGAGAAATCAATTTCATAAACTATAACCTTACCAATAGACGAGAAACAAGTCTTTTGGAGCCATGTGTTGGTAGGGATTGATGTCCCTTTATTTTTTAAGGAAGAATGCAACATTCAAAACTCGAGATCTAGAGTTCAGAGGAGTTGGCTTCATGACAAATGGAATTAGCTATTGAAGATTACAAAACCATACTTCACCTGTGAAGGGATATTTAACCGGGTAAATCTCTATCATTTCTATTTCCTTACGCATCTAGCTAGTCAAGTCAGAATAAATACATGTTTTTATCTATTGGAAAGTCTTAGGCATATGACAACTCAATTTAGGGCTCGAACAGACCCCTCCTCCCATTTTATATATCACAAATCTCTCATCAAAATTATAATTTAAAACCACCTGATTAGGGCAAGAAGGACCTGGGGCCACTTCTTGTTTTGGGAATGTTTCCAACCTCAACCCCCTAAAACCAGAGGAAGAAAGAAGTCTGATAAGGGAAAAAGGCTCAGAAAACCACTCTTGTTGACCCAACTCCTAGCAAAAGGAATAAAAAGGTTCCTTCCACATATTTGGCCTCATAATTCCCAAAGTTTACCAAAGAAGGAGTATTAGGCTTAGTAAAATAGACCTTGAATCTCCTGTGAGTTTACCTACTCTTTTTATTTCTCCCCAAACCATGAGTTCTCCTGCTGAAACTTTCTCCCCTACAAAAATAACTATAAGAGAGGTTAATAAAGATAATATGGCCGAATTGGACATCCCAGTTGAAGAAATGCGACCTGAAACCCTAAAATGAGGAAGAAAACCTCATACAAAGCCAACAAACAAGTTAAGACTCAAGATCAAACTGAAAAATAACCCAGTGTTGGCTAAAAAGGTAATTGATGTAGATGATGTACCACTGAAGGACCTTATCATCAATAGGAAGAAAATTGCGGGATCTCAAAAGAGTGGAGAAGATAAAGGGAAGGGTTCTATGAAGACAAGGTCGAGTAAGAAATAAAGACTAGAGAAGGTGGATGTGCTTCTTAGGGCAACCAACACCCTCAGCTAGGAGGCTTGGGGCAAATCTTAAAATTTTGGTTATCTACTTGAGAAACCAGAGTTTTGGTTTTATCATTGATATTCTGCTTAACAATATTTTGCATACAATGGAATAGGTGGGAGATGAAATTCCCATCGTCATTGATTTTTGGAGAGCTAACGGTCAGTAAATCAATGGTTTTGAATAAAGGCTTGTATCTCTACTGATACAATATTTTTAGGGACAAGAGTTGACAGTCCCACTATCAGCGATTTTGAAGTGGGGCGCTTCCATCTCCGTTGTCAGTTATTTTACGAGAAGTTGATGTTCCCACAGTTAGCGAATTATAAAAAGTAGGAAGAGAGGAAGCATACAACATCAATATCAGCAGTTTTCACCAGGAATTTTGAATGGAAGAAGAACTATAAAAAAAATCAATTTTGCTAAAAAGTTTGGACTTGTTTTGCGGAGGGACCTATTTTTCCAACTAAGATGTTGTTCTATTAGTCAAGGACCTATTTCTATTTCGAGGAGCATATTTTGAGAGATATTTTTCCTAACCTATATGTTTCATATTTTCTAGTAGGTATTTTAGAAAAATCTTAATGTAGTTAATGATTTCTCCACATGCATGAACTTAGATATATTTTGATATTTTAAGATTATTGTAATTAATCTGAAGACTATTATCTTGTGATCAATTTATGTAATGTCTATAAATAAACTTTCAGAATAATGAAAAAGGGTTGAATTTTATTGAAAACATTAGCATTCTAGTGTATTTGAGCAAACTTAAATATATTATAGTTTTTTATGAGCACTTTTCAAGAAATTCATGTGTTGTAGTTCCCTATCCATTATTGCTCTGTTTATAGAAATTTTTATTCATGTCTGGAAACTTCAGTTTATAAGATTTGGATTAATATCTGCTCTTTTCTCATCATTCTCAATCATTAGTATTTGTTACCTCTATCAACTATAATTTTGTTTTCCTTCAATTCGCTTCTTCCAAATTCTCAAAATTGTCGAAGGATTTATTGTTATCTTGCTTTTTGTGTCCCGCTCATTAGATCTGTAACATTCTTAATAGAACTGGACTCCATGCCCAATGGTGTGTTTCGTATACAACCCAACTAAAACTTATTCTTTGAACTAAATCTGGCCACAGATTTTTAAGAAAAAACTTCTACTACAGTGACCTTTGGGTAGTTTTGTTTTAGGGAGAGATCCCTCTCCGGGTTGAACAGAAAAATTTCAGCGTAAAAGAGGTTTGAGGTTACCTTAGGTTTTTTCCTCACCCAGGGTTTTCCCTGAGTGATAACAGGAACATTCACTTGGGTGCATGTGAGACTAGTGAACCGCTAGGAGTTGCCTTGGAGTTTCCTTGGGGGATGATGCTCTAATGCTTGTCTCATTGATGAATCATCTGGAGAGGTTGTTTCTTCCATCTATCAATATTTTATCCAATATTTAAAATTCCTTATTGTGGACTCTCTTCTCTTGAAAGTGAGTTTAACTATATGTACTATGATATCCTGGAATGGATGTTTATAATCTATGAAAAATTTCAGAAGGTTTGAGGGAAAATTTTAAGTAGTTGGTGGATGAAGGTAGAGTGGCCTTAAGAATTTTTTCTTTAGTTGTTTCTTTGATTGAAGTTCCCTTTAAAGTCACTCCACATCAATATTTTGAATTTGGCTCAGGTGTGACAGCTACACGTGATAGTGGTTGTAGCTCGTCGATGGTTAGGTGAAGAGTTAAAGTCCCAATCTTAGTTTCCTGTTTGTTTGAATGTATAAGATAAGTGTTGGGCCTCCAAAATATCATCCACTTTTACCCACATTTCCATCATTTTACCCTCATTCCGTAATTATGTAGCTACATAACCCTACATTAAATAACCATTTTCATGATCATATGATTTTAGCATTATATTTTCCAAAGTCATTTACTTTAAGTATTTTAAGTGAATTTGTGATTAAATATTATAAAATAAACGTGTTTTCATATATACATAAAAGTGGTATAAGTTTTATGATATGGTAGGCCTGATTGGAGATTTTAGAAGGGTCCTACTTGGCCTCCTAACTACAAAATTCGAAGTTCAAATTCCAACTCTTAAGGATTTGTAGAATATTTGAAGAAGATATGGATCATTAAACTAAGCACATTCAAAGGAGAAGAATCATGGATAAGAGAACTTTGAGAGCATATGTATCTTACTTTTTTAGGAGATTAGTTGTAAGCACAAGAGATAAAGTTGGGTTTAGGAGAGATTTGAGGATTTTTATTTATTGTATAGTTATCCCTAATTTTTGTATAAATAAGAGTGCACCCTTCATAAAAAGGGTTGTAAAATGTAGTTTGTGTACCCAGTTGTTAATTGTTAGTTGTTAGAGGTTAGAGGTAGTTAGTGGCTAGTTGATAGTTGGAAGTTCTAAGTTCCATTCAATATGTGATTTGTAAAGTGAGGAGAGAGAATTCTTGTAATATATTGTAACTTCATTTTATGAAATATACTGCCACTTTGATCTCCAAGATGTGATATTTTTTTAATGTTCTTGCTGAGGCATGGAGGGCCCCCATCAACCACAGTTTTCACATATTTGTACATATTAGTAATATAGTATAGTTTTTTTATTTCATTTATTTTCAGAAAGTGCATTTTTATTTTATGCAAGTGATCTTTTCCTTTCAATAGTGTCATTTCAATTATGCAAGCATGGTGTGTTTTCAATTATGAAAGTGTGATTTTCCTTTAAGCACGGTGTGATTTCAATTATGCAAGTGTGGTGTGATTTTATTTATGCAAGTGTGGTGTGATTTCAACTATGCAAGAGTGATTTCAATTTCATGCAAGTGTGATTTCCTTTATGCAAGTGTGATTTCAATTTCTTTATATTTAGTTTGATTTGGTTCGAATTAGATTGATTTTTTTTTATATAATTAGTTTTAATTACATTAGATTAATCTAATCTGAAAAATAACCACCTATTACATATAGTACATGTATACCTTGCCAGTTTACAAAACCCTGGGTTGAAAATTAAATGACATGGATTTAACTCGTGATTAAATCACCCATCATTTATACATAGGTGTTTATTGTGAAGTTCAGAAAATTCATTATAGTTGCATTCATTTTTAGATGCATAGTTAAAATCATATTAAAATAATTTTTCATATTAAATTTATATAAAAAAAATTCAATCCATGTGTGCAACAGGAATTATCAACCACTTGGAGTAATTCACAGGAAATTAAGGGTTTGAAGAATGTTCTTACTTCTTTACTTCCTGATTGCATTATCTAAAAAATGGTCTTTCATGCTTTGATGATTTTTAATGCATATTTTTCTAACCGTAGCATGACTATATTTTTAATCTTGTTATGCACATGGTTACACTGGAAATATGTAAACACTTGATCAATTCTTCTATTTCCAGTAGAGTAGAGTAGGTAATGAATAAAATCAAGTTTTGTGATTATTTTTTTAGATTTCATGCTATTTGAAATTTTATTTTATTTGGTAGTGCAGTAAGAGCCACCCATCTCACTAATATTTTGCAGGAAGATGTATAAAGAGAATAAATATTTGATAAAAGAGGAGAACAGATAGAGTTTTGAGAACCACAATCTGAATTTAGAGATCAAATCCTTGTGTTTTGTATTTTAATTTTCATATTCCAATTGAAAAAAGAGATTAAATATTGTTGAATATGCTCTCTTCTTGCACTCTCTGCGATCTAGAAGTTTAGAAAAGATAATTGAAAAAAGTTAGTTTTAAAATTTTGCAATAAAAATTGGATAAGAAATCTAAATTTGTAATAAAAATGACAGTTAGAGGGTTTTATAAATATGAAATAGAAAAATTGATGTCTCCAATGGATCTAGCACTGTTGAAAACCCCTGTTTTGACTCTTTTTGCACCACATTTGGCCAAAAATAGAGAAATATATCATTGTTTTAAGTTTCTACCCAATTCTGGTGTTAATAAGCCTACAATTCGACCCAAACCCGACTTGTGTGCCCAAAAAATAGGAACAATGCACTAATTTGGCCTTCTTGAATGACAGATGAATTTGTAGGACAGTTAAGATAAGCCCTAGGCCTGAAAATCTTGGTCATATGGCACCGTAAGGCCAAGGGCTAGGGCTTAGCCTTAGCCTCCTCTCACAAATGGGCAGATTTTCAAATGTTAAATACATATTCGGGAGCTATGTTAAACAAGGAGTAATGTAGTCAAGTTGGTAAAGGGCTTTGTTGTTAGTGAAGAGGTTGCGTGTTTGAATCATGGGGAGGTTGTTTTCCCTCATAACATTTTATTTCATCATGAGGATACCACGTGGCAACCAATGGTTGGCCTAGATGGCACTCCCTCAACGTTGGGCCACCACAACAAAATCCTACCCAATGAAAATGAAACACTTGTAAACCAATAAACCAGTGACAAGTGTCAATCACATATTGGACAATGATGGACCAATGAAAACATGCCAAGTTTCATGACCTAGTCAGCGTACGGACTACTGACTGGGCGTCAATGCAATTCAAAATTCATTTTTAGTCGTTTCATAAAATTATCAAAACATGATTCTGGGAGCATCTGAAGTCATATTTTAGTGAAATGAAGTGCAGTAAATTCAAAGCTAATCCAAGAAGTTTGAATTTTGAGCATTTTCTTGATCCATGGGATCATGGACAAGGGTAGAGTGCTAAATAAAAATGAAAAATATAGCTATAGACTTTAAATTTCATAGAAACTCACAAATATTAAAATTATCTAACTGTGATAATTGGAAAACCACCATCCAAGTCTAATTGCAGGTTGTAAAGCTATAAGGCAGTGCAATGATCTAGATTTTTGGTAGTTGTAGAATTGACGTAGCTGCAGAATCAAAACAATTCATTAGCTTATGAAAATTTGGTTTATGGTCTATTGATGAACCATTAAGTGTATGTAGAAGAGATCTCAAGCCCAAAATTGGTAAGAAACAGGTAAAAGTGCATTTAAATTTTCTTGAATTGATTTAATAGTACCATTTCTGAGTTTTTTGTGTATATATCAGATGAAGAGAGACTGGTCACCTCTCTCTCTTGATAGTCTTACATTTTATTGTAGAAAAGTGCTAAGTTTTTGCAGGTTCTAGGATGATGAAAGAAGATCACTATGTGCACAATTTCCTTTTTAAAGACCAAGTTTATTTCAAAGGAGCATGATATTTTCATGCCAAATCAGATCCACTATACCATTGCTACGAAACATATACCAATTTTACCATTACTACACATTTTAAGTTTGCAGTTGATCCATAATTGTCCATCTCCTTACTACCAAAAACTCATTTCCCTTCAAAATTTTCATACTTTCCTATATCATTTTCACTCACCCTTCCCAAAAATAAAGTCATTTAGCTCCCTTACAAAGATGAGTCACCCCATTTGATTTTTTATTCATGTCCAATAAAACTTTTTCCAATGTAAATTTTCCATCTATATTCCTTCAAATTATTATTGTATACTTGTGTTAGATGATGGAGGATTCATTAAGGCATCCCTTCTAACACGTTTTGACCCATCGACTCCGACACATCATTTGGGATCAAGACTAGAGATATTTAAGGTACCTTGAGGCTTGCATGCATTAATGGAAAGTTCTCTCGCCAATAAATAGTGGGAATATATCAATGTCCCATGTTTGTCATATCTTCTAGGTGACTCGACTTCAACACATCTATTCATACCTAGTAAGATGTACTTAGGCTTCTTGACTCTCATTGACATCAATGGTGAGTAGTCTCGTGTTGGTTAATGACATACATTAATGGCTAGCAATCCAACAATTTCTTTTAAATGTTCGACATCGACACATTTATTCACATAGATAAGAATTATGTCACTAAGAAGGAACAGATGAAGAGTGCATGATTTCAACAGCTTGCAACAAGACTCAATTCAGAATTCAACAACCATAGCAATAAAGATTCAAATATCATCCTAAATTCATACAACCAAGAGAAAGAAGAATCAGACCAGATCCTTTTATTTCATATTCCATGATCTAGCAGCAGCGACCACACTCCTCTATATACATAGCTTGTCCACTTTTCAAGTAAGTGAAGGTATGTTATTTTCTTATCTTTAATCATGTAATTCCTTAAATGCTAAAATTGTGATTTTGGAAAATCCCTCACCACATTCATATTCCCTTTCTCATTTGCAAGAAAATTGAAAATACCTTAAGTTGGGGGGGAGGGATATTCATATTTCATGCCACATGTCACATTTCATTTCATCCTAACCAACATATTATTCTCAATCAACTATTATTGCATTTTGATTCCAAAAAATTTATATTTTTTGCAATGATTGATTGATGAGCACATTAAATGATTTACTATGGGGCCTTAAAAAGGAATTTTCAATGTTTTCAAGTATTTTGATGCGACAAAAATAAGAGAAGCATTGTTACGCAACCAATACTAGAAAAAAATTTGGTTGTCACACAAGAACCAACCATTAAAAAAAATATTTTGTAATCAAATATATTTTAAAGTACACTTTGCAAAAAGAATAAATTTATTAAATGGTATGATAATGCAAAGTTAAAAGAGAATCAATACAAAGCCAAAGCTCATATAATAGCACAAAATTTCAAAAATATTAACTTATGACTAAGGGAATCAATGCAATAGTTGCATGAGGACATGCAACACCTTTAGTTGGGGTTATGTTGGGCCTCCAAACTGTCATCCACTTTTACCCACATTTCCTTGATTTTACCCTCATTCTGTAATTCCGTAGCTACATAACCCTACATTAAGTAACCATTTTCATGATCATATGGGTTAAGCATTATATTTTCCGAAGTCGTTTATTTTAAGTATTTTAAGTGAATTTGTGATTTAATATTATAAAATAAACATGTTTTCATATATACATAAAAGTTTTATAAGTTTCATGATATGGTAGGCCTACTTGGAGATTCTAGAAGGTTCCTACTTGTCCTGCTAACTAAAAATTCGAATTTCAAATTCCAACTCATGAGGATTTGTAGAATATTTGAAGAAGATATAGATCATTAAGCTAAGCACATTGAAAGAAGAAGAATCATGGATAAGAGAACTTTGATAGGATATGTGTTATGAAACCAGCTCCAAAAATAGAAGAAAAGAGAGATAAACACCTTAGAAATAAGCCACTTCGAGGGGGCAACCTCCTTTACATTACATAAATGAACAATTCTTGGGTGATACAAATGAAAAAACCTCCTTATATATATAGGAGTCCATGGGGTCACAATATAATCCTAGCCGACATAACAATAATAATGTAACGACACAATAATAACAATATTGGGGTTACAGGGGTACAACAATAACAATAAGGGGGCTACACTAACAACAATAAGGGACTGCACTAACAACAATAAGGGACTACACTAGTAATATGGGGAATTAACATGCCCCTCTCCTTAAAAAAAGTGTTGTCCTCAATGCTTGAGGAGCTCTGGGTGCTTCTGTATAAAATTCTCATCCTCCCATGTAGAATCTTCAGTGTGTAATTTCTTTCACTTGATGAGATACTCTGAAATTGAACAATTTCATAGTTGTCAAGTTCTTGTTTCCATGACTGCTTCAGGTTCCAATATGATTTTTCCTTCCTCATCAAGTTCTGGAAATATTGTTTGAACTAAAATTTTTTCACCTATAACCTTCTTTAAGCATGAAACATGGAAAACTAGATGCACTCGCGAAGAAGCAGGAAGCTCCAATTTGTATGCCATAGTACCAATATTTTGCAACACCTTGTAAGGACCATAGTACTTTGACGATAATTTATTATCCTTCTTAGCTTGCTTGAGGGACATTTTTTTGTATGGTTATAACCGTAAAAATACCCAGTCTCCTACATCAAAACTTCTCTCGCTACGATGTTGATCTACTTGTTGTTTCATTCGATTTTGTGCTAAATTTAGGTTATCCTTGAAGTGTTGGAGAACTTCTTGTTGATGCTCGATGTCATCTTCCACTTCTTGAACCTTAGAATTTTCTCTTAAATATGATGTAATGGATGGTGGATGATATCCATAATGTGCCATAAATGGGGTTATTTCTGCTGCAGTATGGAAGGAAGTGTTATACCACCATTCAGCGAGAGGTAACCACTTGACCCATTATGTTTGTTTATCAGATACAAAACAATGAAGATATCCTTCCAAAAATTTATTCACTATCTCAGTTTGACCATCAGATTGAGGATCATAAGATGAGCTATTAGCTAGTTGAGTACCCAAATAAGAAAATAATTCCGTCCAAAAATTTCCAGTAAAAATGGGTTCTCTGTCGCTTACAATAATCTTTGGGTTTCCATGTAGATTTTAAATTATTTCCATAAATGTAGTAGCAACTGCACTTGCTTTAAATGGATGAGATAATGCACAAAAGTGTGCATACTTGGTAAGTCTGTCAACTACCACCATGATCACACTTTTTCCTTCTAACTTAGTTAAACTTGTGATAAAATCCATTGAAATCTCCTCCCAACGTTGAATTGGAATGGATAAAGGCTGTAGAAGACCCGAGGTCTTAATTTTCCCAACTTTATTTTGTTGGAAAACCAAACATTCCACCACAAACTTTTGAATATCAGATTTAAGGCCATCCCAAAAAAATTATTTATTCACCTTGTGGTAAGTTTTTAAAAATCTCGAGTGTCCTCCTAAAGGAGAAGTGTGCAATTCCAAAAGAATTTTTTGTTTTAGTTGGGAATTCTTATAGAGATATAAGCGATATTTGTACCATAAGGAATCATTTTTCCAACTAAATGTATTGGATCTACTAGGATCTTGCTACAACTTTTGAATGAGTGTTCACACTTCTTCATCCTTCTTCCATTGATCCCTTGCTTTAGCTATCCAATTTGGTTGGATAATAGAAATGGAACAAAGCAATACTTCCACCTCTTCATTCTTTCTTGTGAGTGCATCTGCAACAACATTTAATTTCCCTTTTTTGTAGATGATTTCAAAGTCATAACCCAACATCTTTGTGACCCATTTTTGTTGCTCTTCTGAAGATAGTCTTTGTTCCAAAAAGTATTTAAGACTATCATGATCAGTTTTTACCTTGAAGTGTCTTCCCATCAGGTAAGGTCACCATTTCTTTAGTGAATGTAGTATTGCTAACAATTCCTTCTCATAAATAGCTTTCTGTAAAAAAATTCCTTTGATTGGACTACTTTCAAAGAAATGGGTATTCCTTCATGCATTAAAACAACACCAATTCCTTTTCCGGAGGCATCACATTCCACAATAAAGGTTTTTGTGAAGTCTGGCATAGTTATGACCGGTGCTAGGAACATTTCCTCTTTAAGATGTTCAAAGGCCTTAGTTGCTTCAGGAGTCCATGAAAATGCATCTTTCCTCAATAATGTTGTTATATGTGTTGCTATTCTCCCATAATTATTAAAAAACTTGCATTAATACCCTGTTAACCCAAGAAATCCTTGCAACTGCTTTATGGTTGTGAGGAATTTCCATCCCTTAATGGCTTTAATTTTGTAAGGGTATACCTTAACACCCTCGTGAGATATAATATGAACTATATATTCCACCTCTTGTACTCCAAAGAAACATTTGGATGTTTTTGCATATAAATGTTTCTCCTCCAATATTTTGAGCAGCCTGCCAACATGTTGAACATGATCCTTCCGTGATCTGCTGTAGATTAGCATATCATCAAAAAATACTAGCACAAATTTTCTAAGGAAGTGTTTGAAAATGGAATTTATCAACCCTTTAAATGTAGAAGGTGCAATGGTAAGGACAAAAGGCATGACAAAAAATTCATAATGACCCTCATGAATTCGAAAAGTAATTTTCGGAATATCTTCAGTATTCATTCTAATTTGATGATATCCCGAACGAAGATCCAACTTGGTAAAATTAATTTCTCCATGTAATTCATCCAAGAATTCATCAATCACAAGAATGGGAAATTCATCTTTAATAGTGAGCTTATTGAGCTCCCTATAATCCGGACACATGCGTCATGATCCATCCTTCTTGTGCACCAATACTACTAGAGTAGAGAAAGAACTTTGACTAGGTTGAATTATACCAACCTCTAAGATTTATGCAATCATACGTTAAATTTCTCTCTTTTGGACATAAGGATATATATAAGGCTTGATGTTTGGAAGAACACTTCCTAGAATCAAATGAATAGCATGATCATGATTAGGAATAGGTGGGAGTCCTTTGGGAGTTTCAAACACCTTGGAATGATTGTCCAAGACTTTTTGGAGATCTGGAGAAATAGATGATTTTGATGTTGGAACTTCAAGTGAGCATAATTGTGCAATTATGCCTCATTGTAACTTCTTCAGAAGCTTTGTCATGACATTAGAAATTATTATTTTTCCCGGCTTCCCTGCAATACCCTGTAATTTGACTTCCTTTACTTCCGAAAAAAAATTCAAGCTACCGTCCCTAAAGATTGTAACCATTGTACTCCTAGTACAATATCAGCACCTCCCATTGGAATGGAAATCATTTTACTATTCAATACATATTCCCCCATGGTTAGCTTGATATTATGGCATTTTCCAGAGAAATTTATAGTTCCTCCATTTGCAACCATCACTTGACATTTTTGTGTCAGGTATAGGAAACAATTCAATTCCTTGTCTACCTTCAAATGAATAAAATGATGGGTACTGTTGAGCCTCAAAATTGTGCTTTCTTTCACTCCATTTTACCTCATTTTCCTTTGTCCATTGCCATCCTAGACCCAATTGATCAATGAATATAGTTAAAATTACTTCTAGAATGACTTACACAGACCGATTTGCTAAGTTTTGTGATTTTTGCCATTTATGGAAAGCATTTTTTGACCTAACTGAATGTTAATTTTACATTCCGTCACTAACCCAAGCATTCTCATAATGCTCATGTTTGAGTATGTTTGTACTTCGAAGAAAAAAACCGCATATGGGCATACAATCCAGTCATGTCTACATGGTTCGTTGCCCACTCTGGAGGAAGAAACGAATTCGTTACCAAGTGAACGGGGAACACACACTTTTAGGAAGGTAGACTCCTATTAGGACTGCCTCAGCCGTATGTTCTTTCTCTTCAATGTTGTACCACTCAAGAGTCCTAATGTGATTCCGATAAGGAAAGATGTTGTTCCCGAATTGTTGCAAGTCTTGAGTATGTGTATTTTCTTTATAAACACTTGGGAAACCGAGAGCTATGTTAGATTTTGATGTTAGATTTTATGCTAGATTTTGTTTAGACTCTGTGCTACATTTCTGAAGACGCAGAGTGTTATGTTCAAGTTCTTTCATCTTTAATGAAGAAGACAGTGTTGTTGTGAAGGCGTTGATTTAATTTGGAGTTGAATTCCGTCAGGTGGTAGAGGGCCCCTGCCTCTTGCATGGATTTATTTTGCGTAAATTAGATAAGTCTTCTAGCTGCCTTTACGTTTTGAATTTGAATTAATAGTTGTTTTAATTAGCTATCGTAGTTGTACTCATTCTAACTCTTCCACAAGAAGAAGCTCTTCCAAAAGACTATAATGATGAATGGGAAATGACTATAGTATTGTAGGATTAGGAGTTGAATTCATAGTTGTTTTTAATTAGCTACTGTAGTTATATTCATTCTAACTCTTCCACAAGAAGAAATTCTTCCAAAGATTATAATGATGAATGGAAAATGGATATAGTACTGTAGAATTTAGTTGTAATTTTTGTTGTTCACTATCACAGTTACACTGGTTCTAATCACTCTTCCACAAGAAGAAACTCTTCCAAGAAATCCTTAAGAAGTTCAAGACATGACCGTGATAATGAATGATTTAGTTGTGTGTTTGCACTAAGTATCATCTCTGTTCTTGCTCTTAAACGCTTGCCCAAAACATCATAATGATGAGTAGGATATGGATATGATATCTTAGTTTTTCATTGCTTTCAGTCCTTTATGTTTGCATTTGCACTCAATTACACAGTCAGAATTGTTCTAGCTCTTCCAAAAGAAGGAATTATTCCAAAATATCAATAATGATGGACAAATAGATTGTGTAATTTCATAGAATAATGCATGATAGCATAGTTAGGATGCTCCGGAGTTTCATTGCATTTAATTCATGATTCAGTTATTTTATTTTTGGGTTTGATAATGACTTGTAGTTTAACACTGTTTTAGGTTAGTGACACCTTAGGTTTGGTTGTAGTTCAACTCATTGCATTTGCACTCCACATTCAATTGTTATTCACTGCACATTAGATTACTTCAGTTGTTAGGATTAACAAAACAGCCTTCATTATTCACAAACCTCTTCTTGTTCTAAAATCTACAATTGATCTATAACCATATGAACAGAAGACAAACATCACTTTAAGGCCTAAAGTACTTCTGCAATTTCCTCATCATTTCATAAACAGAGCTCTCCCTCAAAAGACTACTTTGAAAAAGAAATCAATAACTCTTGAGTAAAGGTTTTGTGACATTCAATTAAATTGCAGAATAGAACTAGGAACTAGTCCTAGAATAGAAGATCTTAGGATGGTATCAATGTTTTTCCTCCAAATCTGTTTCAAATCTCTAATTAAGGATAAAAATTTTGTATCATCGTAAGATTAGTTGTTTAACTGTTTAGTTAGAAGATTTGCATACTTAGTGATCATTTCTCAAGTTTAGTTTGTGTTTTGAATCATTTGTTTAAAAGTCATTATCAAGCTTTGTTTTTACTTAGTCATAGTTTAGATTCTGCTTCAGTGTTTCTAATTGCATTCACCATTTGTTATCCATCAATTAGGTTTAACTTTGTTTTTTAAATCATCAGCTCATTTCCATCAGCCTTCTAGGCATTTTCCTTGTGAACATAAAACTACCAAAATACCAAAAACATCATAAATCATCACAAAAGACCAAAAACATCACAAAACACTACACACAATGCATTAAGAAACAAGTACCTAGGTACATACAGTACACTTCACTTCAGCAGTTTACAAATCCTGGTTGACAATTAAATGAGCTCAGTTTAGGAGACTAGATTGAGACCAAACATTTTGGCGTCGTTGCCGGGGAAGTGAAAACTAGGTAACCTTTGTTTATTATCATCCAAAAACAACTTTATGCGTAGGGAGAGAGATTCAAGGGGAAGATTTATAAGCAGCAGAGGCAGAAGTTTGATTTCTAGAACACCACTTGTTTCATCTAGATCCAGAGCTAGTACACCTTCAACTCAAACCCATATTCCATCCTCCCTTGATCCTGGACTTCTAGAAGATCTAAGGTCAACTATTTCATTAGAGAAACCTTCCACTTCATCCACTGAACTTGCCATAGAAGAAAATCTAAAGACTCCTAGTAGGGATACAAATCTTTCCACTTCCACAGAAGAGTCAACCATGGCAGAAGAAGGAGGAGGAGGAGTTTTTAATGGAGAAAACACACTATTTGGAGGAAGAGGTAGAGGTAGAGGAGAAGGAGGTAGAGGTGCAAATGGAGGAAGAGGTAGAATAGGAAGCTCTTTTGGGTTCCCTATACTTGATGAAGAAACCAATACAACCATGAAAAACATTTCACCCTCCGTCCTTCCAAACTTCTATGGACTTAAAACTGAAGATCCTGAAACTTTCTTATTCGAATTTGAAGTGCTGTGTAGGACTTATGACTACTTACAAGATGCTCAAAAACTGAAATTATTTCCTTCAACTTTGAAAGGAGCAGCATTGAAGTGGTTTATGAGTCTAATCAGTAGCTCTATTAGAACTTGGGAAGACATGAAACAAGCATTTCTAGAGAGATACTTGGATTATTGTATGCCGGTTAATCATAAGGAAGAAGTGTTCAAGATGTTACAAAAAGAAGATGAAAATTTAGAAGATTTGTTGGAAAGATTTAATTACAACATCAAAAGGGAAAAAATGGAAAATCTAGATCAAGACACCTTAAAATCTCTTTTGTTGAAAACAATTAGGGATGAATGGTTGGATATTCTTAACATGATGGGAAAAGGGGATATATCACAGCTCACATTACCTGAAATATCTGAGTTATGTATCAACCTTTCAAGAGGGAAATCTAAAACTGTAAAAGGTCCAAGAGATCCTGCTCTTGCAAGGGCAAGTAAGTCTGCTTCTGGGACAGTAAGTAGATCAGAAATAGGACACATTCTTGATGATTTTAAATCTGACATCTTAGGGAGTCTTAGTGAACAAATAGACACCCTTAAGATACAAAACAAGCAAAAGGCTGAATCTGATGCTTTGGCAATCTTTTGTCCCAAATGTAGAAAGAAACATGCCTTAAGAGAGTGTCCTTTGGATGTAAAAGTTATAGAAACCTGTGTCATTTGTTCTGAGAAACATGAGGCCAAGAATTGTCCTTCTCTTCCTAGTCTCAAGGCTGTTTTTTAGGAAGAAACTCCTACAGATTCCACAGAGTCTCTTAATTTTGTATCTAGAAGACCTTGGCAGGGACCTCAGACACAAGGATTCCATGATCAAATGTATAATCAACCTCCACCTTGGAATTCTTGGCAGCAACCTTGGCCCCAATTTCAAAATCAATCTCAATCTTGGGCACAAGAAACACAAAGTCCCTATGGAAGATACTCTCCATACTATCAGTATCCACCATCCTATCCACCATACCCACATTTTTATCCTCAAAATCCTCAACAAAATTTTTCTCAAAATCTTCAACAAAATTTTCAACAAAATTCTCAACAACATCATCAAAATCAACCACATCAAAATCAACCACTTTCATTACCATTCCCTCAAAAATCAAATCAATTGCCTGCTCAACCCATACCAAACCCCAATAATAAAAACCCCCTTAATACATATACATGATAGAAGGTCAACGCTTTCCAACTTATTTAATTACTCCTCTAGACTCAGATGTTCAACTGAGGTCTAGAAGAATACTTGAAAAGAGGAAACCTTCTGTGATCATACAAGAACAAGATAATTCTGAGGAAGACTTCCTACGGGTGAATAAAAGTCTTGAGGAAGACACATCCTTTCAAGACCCAAACACTGAAAAACTAAAACAAAAAGATCCAATAAATCCAACTCCTGTATTAGAGCAACCATCCACATCTACTTCTATACCTTTCCCAAAGATTAAGAAATTGACAGACAAGTAGAGAAACTCTGCTGCGAAATAATTATGATTTCCTAGATGAGCTGAGAAATGTTTGCATTAAAATTCCATTATTACAAGCCATCAAGGAAATTCCAATTTTAGTCAAAACAATAAAGGAGTTGAGCATGAAGACAACAAGAAAAAGAATAAGAGAAACCAAGAAAATTCAACTGGTAGGACAAATAGCAGACATTATGATGGGCAAGATTGCTATTCCAAAGTACCTTGACCCAGGAAATCCAGTTGTCAAAATTCACATCAATGGAATTGAAATTCAAAACACACTCATTGATTTAGGAGCAGCAATAAATATCATGAGTAGACAAATCATGGACAAACTGAAACTTCCTAATCTTCTCTTTACACCCACACTATTACAACTAGCAGATAGATCTGTGATCAGACCAGATGGGGTAATAGAAGACATTCCAGTGTCCCTAGACTCTTGGGAGTACCCTGTGGATTTCATGATCCTAACTCCTAAAAATAATCTAGGAGGCCATCCTGTTATACTAGGAAGACCTTGGTTGGCTACAGCTGATGCTTTTATTAGTTGTAGGTCCGGTGATATGTATATTTCTTATGGTAGTTCAACTAAGAGATTCACTTTATATCCTCCAGCTAGGACAATTACAGATCTAGATGACACTCAATGGATAGAGGATGAAGAAGATTTACAACCACTCTTCACAATTTCAGAAATTAGTGAAGATAATCAAATTTTGAATACTCTAGAAAACTTTGAATCCTCTCCAGAACAAAAACATGAATCATTTCAAGAGGGATCCAATATTTAGTTTTTGTCATCTAGGCAGATGTCTCTTCATTCTATGGACAAATTTGGCAGCTCTACAAGTGAAATTTTTCCAGGCAAAACCTTGAACATAAACAAAAACCTAGAAAAATCTCAACAAGAAGAGTTAGTCAAAGTATTACAGAGACATTCTTCTGCATATGCATGGGAATACACCGACATGAAAGGGATAAGTCCCAAGACTTGTACTCATCACATCTATATAGAGGCAAATTGCAAACCAATCAGACAACCTCAAAGACGGATGAATCCAAATCTTAGGGAAATTGTTAAGGAGGAATTGTAAAAATTGTTAAATGTTAATTTCATCTATCCTATTTCAGATAGTCAGTGGTTTTCTCCTTTGGTAACTGTGCCAAAGAAAAATGGAGGGTGTGTGTTGACTACCGAGAACTGAATAAAGCTACTCTTAAAGACCATTTTCCCTTATCTTTCATAGATCAAGTATTAGATACATTAGCAGGTAAAAAGTACTTTTCATTCCTAGATGGGTTTAGTGGTTACAATCAAATCCAAGTAGCACTTGGAGACCAAGATAAAACCACATTCACTTCTGTCCTTGGGGTACCTATGCTCACTTCCCAGTATTTTACTTCATTATGCAATGCACCTTGAATATCTAAAGGGCAAGATTAGGAATTTTTTCGGATCTAATACATGAATTTATGTACATGGATGATTTCTACTATGGGGACACATTTGAAGATACTTTAGAAAACTTGAAAAAGTCTTAAAAAGATGTCGAGAAGCAAACCTTTCACTTAGTCATGAAAAAAATTTTATGATGTTTACTGAAGGTATTGTTTTAGGGCACCACATTTCAGGGGATGGGATTAGAGTTGATGAGGCAAAAGTTGAAGTCATTTCTAACCTATCCATTCCAAGTTGTCAAAGAGATGTTAGAAGTTTTCTAGGATTTACAGGGTATTATCGGAGATTTATAGGAAACTTCACCAAAATAGCATCTCCACTCTTCAAATTACTCACCAAAGATTGTGAATTTAAGTGGACTTCTGATTGCCAATTAGCTTTTGAAACCCTGAAAACCAAAATTTCTGAAGCACCTATATTAAGGGGATCTAACTGGAAGTTACCTTTTCATATCTCGACAGATGCTTCCGATACAGCTCTAGGAGCAGTATTGGGACAAAAAGATTTAATTCCCTATGCCATCTATTATACCAGTAAAAATTTGACTCCTGCAGAGTTAAACTATACTGTAACTGAAAAAGAGTTTTTTGCTGTTGTTCATGTCATAAATAAATTTAGACACTATATAACAGGCTATGAAACTTTTGTTCACACTGATCATTCTGCCATTAGATACTTAATGAACAAATCAATCACTAATGGCAGAGTTATAAGATGGTTGTTACTATTGCAAGAATTCAACATTACTATTCTAGATAGGCCTGGAAAACAAAACACTGTGGCTGATTTCCTATCTAGAATCCAAAATATCAAAGATGACACTCCGGTTGAAGATCAATTTCCTGATGAATATCTTTTTGCAATCTCTACTCAAACTCCATCGTTTGCTGATATTGCCAATTATTTAGTTTCAGGAAAATTTCCTTCAATTATGAATGCAAGGGATAAAATAAAAATCAGTAATGATAGTGCAAGATATTCATGGGTCGCTAATGATTTGTACAAGACAGGTCCAGATTTGATCATTAGAAGGTGTGTTCGTGAAGATGAGATGCCTGAGATTCTCAAGGCATGTCATGATGAACCTTGTGGCGGACACTTTGCAGATAAGAGGACAGCCTATAAGATCCTTAACTTAGGATATTATTGGCCATCCTTGTTTAAAGATGCTAAGGAGTATGTCAAAAGGTGTGACAATTGCCAAAGGGTAGGGAAACCTTCTCCTTCAGGTGAGATGCCATTACAACCTCAGGTACACATTGAACCTTTTGAAAAATGGGCTTTGGATTTTGTAGGGCCTATTAGTCCTCCATCAAGACAAAAGAAATACATATTAGTTTGCACTGATTATGTTACTAAGTGGGTAGAAGCTAAACCATTACTTGCTGCTAATGAATCATCTGTAGTTACTTTTCTTTTTGAGGATATTTTTACTCGTTTTGGTGTCCCAAGGGAAATTGTTACAGATCAAGGAGCTCAATTTACATCAAGGCTAGTGGAGCAAATAATGGAGAAGTATAAGATCAGACATAGAAAAACAACTCCTTATCATCCACAAGCAAATGGCCAAGTGGAATCTACCAATAAAGTCATTGAAGGAATCCTAACAAAGACTGTTCATTTACATAGAAGATATTGGGTAGATAGGCTTCCTGAAGCCTTGTGGGCCTATAGAACTACATGGAGAAACACAACAGGCCACACTCCTTATGAGCTTGTTTATGGAAAGCAAGTTTTGTTTCCCATAGAGTTCCAAATTCAAACATTCAAGATGGCAGTTCAGCTAGGACTTGATCTAACGAAGGCACAAAAGCATAGACTGGAGCAAATTAATGAATTGGATGAGATCAGACAAGATGCAGTTCAGAAAACAAGTCTAGTCCAATAGCAAAGGGCTAGATGGCATGACAAGTACATCAAGGAGAAGAAATTCAAAGAGGGTGACTGGGCTCTCTTGTTTGATTCAAAATTCAAGGATTTTCAAGGGAAATTTCATACACATTGGCTTGGGCCATATGAAATTGTTCGAATTTTTGATAATGGAGCAGTAAAAATCAGAACTATAGATGAAGAAGAGGTCACTTTTCTTGTGAATGGTCATAGATTGAAGCTATATCACAAACCACTCTCAAGAGAAGAATTTGTCAAGAAGTTCCAAGAAAGCAATGATGTGAAGTTAATGAAGAAGAGTTTCTCTTCTTCATCAACTTGATTAAATTTTCTGAAGCATTTCTCTTTGAAAAAAATAAAAAAAATAAAATAAAAAAAAATAAAGGTATAAACATGAAAACCAATCATTGATTGGCATGTTTATACAGAAAAGATAGGGTGAAAATCAGAGTCTCTCTGACACTCTAACTTTTCCTATTTTTGTTTTTATAAGCAACTGTTATAAAAATCATAAGTTCAGTTCCATAGTGCTTATGATTCATTTCATCTCACTCCATTCACTTATCCATCCATACTCCATCTCATCCATCATTCATATTTCACTCCATTCCACATTTCATTCATCTCATTCCATCCTCCATCCATCTCATTTTCATGTCAAAATACAAAATTTGATGTCTTGCTGTAAGTGAATAAAACATGTCATGAATTGCAGTACAGTTCTTATGTTCTTTCACTCCATTTCATAAACTGAATCCATTCAATTTCATCATCCACTTCATACATATCATAATCCATCATCCATCTTCATTCATAACATATAACATTTCACCCATATTCCAAAAACACTCCATTTTCATGATTAAAATGCTCTACAGGAACATTCTGCAGCTCAGCAAACATTCTGCAGCTGATCAGCCTTTCTGCAGCCAGACAGTCTTTCCGCAGCTACAAACCCTGAAGGCATCAATCAGCAGACATTAGAATTGCAACAAAATGACCCAGTGTATCCATGAATCAAAAGCATCAAAGAAGGATAATGAAGATTCTTCCAAAGGTGAACAAGAAGACAAAGACTACAAAAATCAAATGAAAGGCAGAGGTAACAAGTTTAAATTATAATGGCATTTCATTAAAGTTTAGCATAGTTTTAGTTATGAATTGTTCGAAAAGGTTGTTTTAATTATTTTTATTGATCAAGACCAATAAACCCTCCACAGACTTTGGATTAAAACCTCTCAATTCAAATTCCATATCCGACATCATTTAAGCGGTTAAAATGGTCGAGGTATTTGAATTCTTCACGTCTCTTAACCAAATCATTCAATGATGATTCCCTCTGCCGTCGTAAAAATCTCCGCCATCTCTTCAATCATTAATTCATTCCCTCCACCTCACTCCACTACTTCATTCCGTGACCACTGCCATCACTCCATTCTGTAGCCGGCATTTCATTCCGTAGACAGAGATATTCTTATCACCGAGAGCAGAGCCAAAGGATATCAGTTTGAATAGCATTGAGCATTGTAAACGCAGAGCAGAGCAGAAGGGTAAATTTGGAGGCATAACAGCGTGAGGACTTGAAGCCACTTGATTCCGTGGGCAGACAAAGTATCACTGTGGGCAGAGATTGAGCATTTTCACTATAAACACAGAAGTGTAGCAGTGTGGAGTTTGAAGTCTTTTGTCACTAGAAGACAGAGGTATTGCAGTGTTAAATTTGAAACCATTTTCTACCAAGAGCCAAAGGTATTGCAGTGAAGAAGTTAAAGCCAGTTGTCACTGTCAAACAGAGACATATCAGTCCAAAGTTCAATTGTCAACAGAGGCATATCAGCCTGAAGTTTTGAAGCTGTTGCCACTATCAATCAGAGGTATGTCATTCCAAAGTTTGAAGCCATTTCCATTTAGAACTTGAAGCCATTTCAATTCGAAGGTGAAAGTCATTGTTTTTGTGGGTAGAAAAGTGTTAATTTGAACATTGAAAAAAGCAATCATGGGTTTCATTGTAAGGACTGAACCAGTGGGTTCAAAATATTTATAAGGCTATCCTCAATGCAAAGAAATGTTACAACAAATAGGATGGCTTCAATTTTTGGAGAAATTTAATGGCTTCCACAAGGAAGTCACTAAAACATTTGCAAGATCATTTCAAGCAACCGAAGTTGAGGTGGGTGATGTAAAATTTACTGTCACTGAAGTTTTCATTGCAGAGGCTACAGGGTTGCTCAGAACTGGAGAGAGATGGTTTAAAAATAGAGAATTCCACAATGACTCCTGGAAACAAATTTTAAAATCACCAGGTATGGATGTTACTGTATTTAAGAAAGGAATTCCCAGTTCTGCATTGAAAAATAAATGGAGAAACATACTACTTCTTCTGCAAAAAGTTATTACATGTGAGGGTAGATATGGAACATTTTATGTCTACCACATTAGACTCATAATGCATTTTCTGGGGGAAGACTTAAACCTACCATATTTCTTGCTTCAAAGTCTGAAGAAGATGACTTCCTGTGTTCAAAGAAGGGTTCAATTTTTAGAGACAACCCTATATCATCATGGTTTGGTCAAAATCTTGATTGAACATCATCTAGCTAAAACAAATGATACATGGGACGATTTCTTGATAAGAAATCATTTTGAAGAGCCAAAAGAACCCTCACCAGAACCACAGCCTACAAGGAGAAGTAGGAAATGGAGGGCTTCAAAAGTTGAAATTGACAAAACAGTCCAAGAGAGCAGTGAAGAAATCGTTTTAGAGAAGTTGACCCAAATCAAGAGGCAACTTAAGAAAGAGAAGGTAATTAAGAAATCTGCCACAGAGAAAGGAGAGGGATCCTCTCAGCCAAGGAGAAACCACAGACTAAAGGGAAAACTAAAGAAAACTCAAATCAAACAAACAGGGGTGATTGATATAGAAGATGATGAAACATCCATGGAAGAAGATGTTGAAGAGGATTTTTATGAAGGAACCCCTGAAATTGACCCTGCTCAACAGGAAATTTATGACTATGTGGAAACTTTGGAGAGGAGAGCTTTAGAAAGCAGAGAGAGAACCCCAAGTCCTCCACTATCTGAAATAGATATATTAAGAAGGGATAGGTATGAGTTGGAATTACTGAATAGACACATCAAAAATGAGAATGAAATTCTCAAGGATCAAGTCAAGCTCAAAACTGATATGAACTCAACCTTATCCCTGCATATAGACAAGGTGGAGAAGACCAATGAGAAGTTGAAGACAAGGAACAAAAAGCTAATCAGGGCACTCACCAACCTAAGGTTCAAACTTGTTATCAGAAAACCCAGAAGATCTCTAGCTTCCAGACAAAGGAGAAGGAGAGGATTAGATGTCCTTGCAGAAGCCTATGAGTTCATAGGATAATTTGCATGAGGACATGCAAAGAGACAGCAGTGGGGGTATGTTGAGCCTCAAAATTGTGCTTTCTTTCATTCCATTTTACCTCATTTTCCTTTGTCCATTGCCATCCTAGACCCAATTGATCAATGAATATAGTTAAAATTACTTCTAGAATGATTTACATGACTGACTTGCTAAGTTTTTGTGATTTTTTCCATTGTAAAGCATTTTGACCGGAACTAGCTGCAGAATGCAGACATTCCGTAGCTAACTAGCGATTCTACAGCTGCCTTCACGTTTGAGTATGTTCCAGGTGGCCTCTCAAGAAAAACCGCATATGGGCATAATCCACATCATGTCTACATGGTTCGTTGCTCATCATGGAGGAAGAAACGAATTCTGGGTACGGTTTTGGAACGTGGGAACACATTTAGGAAAGCAGACTTCTATTAGGACTGTCTCAGTCTAGATGTCTTTTTCCTCTTCACACAACCACTTCAAGAGTCCTAATGTGATTCTGATAAGGAAAGACAGTGTTCCTGAATTGTTGCAAGTCTTGTTATGTGCATTTGCTTTATAAACACTTGGGAAACCGAGAGCTATGTTAGATTTGATGTTAGATTTTCTGCTAGATTTTGTTTAGACTCTGTGCTACATTTCTGAAGACGTAGAGTGTTATGTTCAAGTTCTTTCATCTTTAATGAAGCAGACAGTGTTGTTGTGAAGGCGTTGATTTAATTTGGAGTTGAATTCTGTCAGGTGGTAGAGGGCCCCTGCCTCTTGCACGGATTTATTTTGCGTAAATTAGATAAGTCTTCTAGCTGCCTTTACGTTTTGAATTTGAATTAATAGTTGTTTTAATTAGCTACTGTAGTTGTACTCATTCTAACTCTTCCACAAGAAGAAGCTCTTCCAAAAGACTATAATGATGAATGGGAAATGACTACAGTATTGTAGGATTAGGAGTTTAATTCATAGTTGTTTTTAATTAGCTACTGTAGTTATATTCATTCTAACTCTTCCACAAGAAGAAATTCTTCCAAAAGATTATAATGATGAATGAAAATGGCTATAGTACTGTAGGATTTAGTTGTAATTTTTGTTGTTCACTATCACAAATACACTTGTTCTAATCACTCTTCCACAAGAAGAAACTCTTCCAAGAAATTCTTAAGAAGTTCAAGACATGACCGTGATAATGAATGATTTAGTTGTGTGTTTGCACTAAGTATCATCTCTGTTCTTGCTCTTAAACGCTTGCCCAAAACATCATAATGACGAGTAGGATATGGATATGATATCTTAGTTTTTCATTGCTTTCAGTCCTTTATGTTTGCATTTGCACTCAATTACACAGTCAGAATTGTTCTAGCTCTTCCAAAAGAAGGAATTATTCCAAAATATCAATAATGATGGACAAACAGATTGTGTAATTTCATAGAATAATGCATGATAGCATAGTTAGGATGCTCCGGACTTTCAATGCATTTAATTCATGATTCAGTTATATTATTTTTGGGTTTGATAATGACTTGTAGTTTAACACTGTTTTAGGTTAGTGACACCTTAGGTTTGGTTGTAGTTCAACTCATTGCATTTGCACTCCACATTCAATTGTTATTCACTGCACATTAGATTACTTCAGTTGTTAGGATTAACAAAACAGCCTTCATTATTCACAAACCTCTTCTTGTTCTAAAATCTACAATTGATCTATAACCATATGAACAGAAGACAAACATCACTTTAAGGCCTAAAGTACTTCTGCAATTTCCTCATCATTTCATAAACAGAGCTCTCCCTCAAAAGACTACTTTGAAAAAGAAATCAATAACTCTTGAGTAAAGGTTTTGTGACATTCAATTAAATTGCAGAATAGAACTAGGAACTAGTCCTAGAATAGAAGATCTTAGGATGGTATCAATGTTTTTCCTCCAAATCTGTTTCAAATCTCTAATTAAGGACAAAAATGTTGTATCATTGTAAGATTAGTTGTTTAACTGTTTAGTTAGAGGATTTGCATACTTAGTGATCATTTCTCAAGTTTAGTTTGTGTTTTGAATTATTTGTTTGAAGGTCATTATCAAGCTTTGCTTTTATTTAGTCATAGTTTAGATTTAGCTTCAGTGTTTCCAATTGCATTTGCCATTTGTTATCCATCAATTAGGTTTAACTCTGTTTTTAATCATCATCTCATTTCCATCAACTTTCTAGGCATTTTCCTTGTGAACATAAAACCACCAAAAGACCAAAAACATCATAAATCACCACAAAAGACCAAAAACATCACAAAACACTACACACAACGCATTAGGAAACAAGTACCTAGGTACATACAGTACACTTCACTTCAGCAGTTTACAAATCCTGGTTGACAATTAAATGAGCTCAGTTTAGGAGACTAGATTGAGACCAAACAGGTACTACCATAATAAATCAACACTATTACCTTTTTCTTCTTGATATGTCCTTCTATTTTGAGGGTTTGAGGAGTGGTAATTCATGCGAATGCATTATAGGATATGGTCATACTCATTTCTTCTTCTTCTAGGGTTGGTTCTTGTTGTATATCCTCTTATTTTGAATTTTCTTGTTCATTTTCTTCCTCCTCTTCACAATCTATGTAAAATATTTTCTTCTCAGCACACTTATGACCTTTAGTGTATTTGCTATCACAACTATAGAAAATCCCTTTTGCTCTTTTTTCTTCCAATTTTTGTGGTGTCAACCTTGTAGGTTGTGGAAGTGTAGGAGTAGCAACACTTCCATCTTTATAGATGTGAGTGGTAAGCTTCCTTGTCGCCATAATTTTACATTCAAATTTTCTTGCCAAATTGAATGCCTTCTCCAGTGAATCAGGTTCCCAAACACGAACCTCATGTTGGATGTTATCCTTTAAAGTCCCTATGAAGAAATCAATCTTGTGTTCCTTTGGAATATCAGTTACCCTTATATTCAATTTTTGGAAGTCCTCAATGTGCTCCACCACTGAACCCTTTTGTTTGAGATTTATCAATTGGCTAAAAAAGGTGTTTCTCTTTGTATCCTCATAATGTGCTATCATTTCCTCCGTAAAAATCGACCAAATGAAATTTTTTTTAGGGAGCAAAGACATCGATACCATAAAAATTTATTTTGTTCCAAATATAAAGTTTCAATCTATACCTTTTGTGTGTTTTTCACATTATTGAGATCAAAATATTACTCCATCTGTAGTATCTATGTTACGGGATACTTGCCATCAAACTTCCTCATATCGATCTTTGGAATATGGTGTGTATTTCATCCAACATTAGAGTTTATGAAATCACGATTAACATTTATTTTTTCCTCATGACGAGTTTCCTATACTATCTTTTCTCCATTAGGAAACATTTCTTGTATCAACTTTGTCAAACCTTCCATGTTTTCTTTTATATCATTATTCATGTTTTCCATTTTTTCATCGATCTTAGCTTCCATGTCATCCATCTTAGCTTCCATGCTAGCTTCCATGACATCCATGCCATTATTCAAACCATCCATCTTAGCTTCCACATCTTTCTTCAAACCATCCATCTTATCTTCCATGCCTTTCTTCAAAACTTCCATTTCTTTTTTTGTTGCTCTTTGCGAGAGAGAAATTTGGTGCACTTGCTCTTGTAATTTTGATATGTCATGTTGCACTTCTTCGTCTTCATGAGTCATAGTAGAACCTTTTGAAGGCTTAATGGGTGTTGAATTCTTTTTAGGGGGGATTTTAGAACCCGATACTAATATCTACTCTACAATATTCCCTTGGAATCAATTCAAACTGATTCTTCAAACAAGACTTATGCAATTCAAAAAAAAAATACACACCTTTTTCTTGCTTGTGAGGAGCTCGATATTGAAATTGAATTATCTCTATTATTCAGGATCTTCAATATCTGAAATTTAGTCCTATAGTATCTCTCTGAATCTTCTTTCGAATGCCACAGGTAAAACCTTATTTGCATTCTTCAAGGAAAATTTTTGCCCAATCTCCCACAATGACCTAATTATGGACTGGTTCAGTAGAGATAACTTGTACGGTGTGCCACATGTCATTATTTCCTGCTTTGGCTCTGAAATTGATACAAAGTAAACTAAAGTCTGTGTAATTGCAACCATTTTTTACAGAACTCCAATCCAATGCTCAGAGAGAGAGAGTTATGACGATTTTCCCATGATCACATCTTTGAGATGAAATTTGGGAACCTAAAAAAACCCTAAATTCCACAAATCATATCTCAGAAACCATTGTGAACCAAGATCTGGAATTTTTACAAGACGTTCCTTAGGATTTTTGTTTCGCGTGATAAAAATTTAAGCTTCTGAAATTTCGTAGACAAAACGTTATAGCGAAAATGCCACGATGACCTGTTTAGAGCAACGAAACCCTAGAATTCAAAGCTATGATACCAAATGTTATGAAACCAACTCCAAAAATAGAAGAAAAGAGAGATAAACACCTTAGAAATAAGCCACTTCGAGAGGGAAACCTCCTTTACATTACATAAATGAACAATTCTTGGATGATACAAATGAAAAAACCTCCTTCTATATATAGGAGTCCATGGGGTCATAATATAATCCTAGCCGACCTAACAATAATAATGTAAGGGCACAATAATAACAATATTGGGGTTACAAGGGTACAACAATAATAATAAGGGGGCTACACTAACAACAGTAAGGGACTACACTAGTAATATAGGGACCTAACAATATGTATCTTACATTTTTATGAGATTGGTTGTAACCACAAGAGATAAATGTGGGTTTAGAAGGGATTTGAGGATTTGTATTTATTGTATAGTTATCCTTAATTTTTGTATAAATAGGACTGCACCCTTCATACAAAGGGTTGTAAAATGTAGGTTGTGTTGTCAGTTGTTAATTGTTAGTTGTTACAGGTTATAGGTAGCTAGTGGCTAGTTTATAATTGGAGGTTCCACGTTCCATTCAAGATGTTATTTGTAAAGTGAGAAGAGAGGATTTTTGTAATATCTTATAACTTCATTTTATGAAATATACTTCCATTTTGATCTCCAATATGTGATAGTTGTTCAATGTGATTTCTGAGGCATGGAGGGCCCCCATAAACCAAAATTTTCACATCTTTGTACATATTAGTAACATAGTATAGTTTTGTTATTTCATTTATTTTGAGCTTGTGTGTTTTTATTTTATGCAAGTGTGCTTTTCCTTTCAGCAGTGTGATTTAAATTATGCAAGCATGGTGTGTTTTCAATTATGCAAGTGTGATTTTCCTTTAAGCGTGGTGTGATTTCAATTATGAAAGTGTGGTGTGATTTCAATTATGAAAATGTGGTGTGATTTTATTTATGCAAGTGTGGTGTGATTTAAATTATGCAAGAGTGATTTCAATTTCATGCAAGTGTGATTTCTTTTATGCAAGTGTGATTTCAATTTATTTATATTTGGTTTGATTTGGTTTGAATTAGATTGATTTAATTTGTTTTATAACTAGTTTTAATTTCTTTAAATTAATCTAATATGAAAGATAACCACCTAGTCCATATAGTACATGTATACCTCGTCAATTTATGAAACCCCAGGCTGAAAATTAAATGACAGGGATTTAACTCATGATTGAATCACCCAACCATAAGTTTGTTCATACTTCTCATATTTGAATATTATGTACAAGTTATCATACTGGTTGCATGCTTATGCTAATGTTAATAAAAGTGATTCCAGTATGTTATGGACATTGGTTTTCTTGTAAGTATAGTTAAGGGGATGTTGAGTTCTGTAATTGTTTCATAAGAATGAGTTATTGTGTTTCTTTCATTAATTTGACAAGCACGAGCTATTGACTACTTGTAGTTTAATTGACCTCTATATGTGAGTTGATATGTTACAACAAATTAATCATTATGTTGCACTAGGTGGGAGCTTTTTAAGTTCCCTGTAATGTACATTTGGGGAATGTAACTCCCTGTACCTATTATATTCCAAGTTTTGTCATCAAATGCATTCTTCAGTGAGTTTGGTTGTTTGTCATGATGCAATTTTAATGGATTTCATGGCCTCAGTGCACTGAAATTGTGGCGAGGTCATGAGGTTCATGTCTTCCCTCACGCAGTATATTCGTAACGCTTCAAACCTGTGAAAACCAAGAAAGAAATTGAGAAAAATTTTCTAAGGGAAAAATATTGCAAAATAAGCTTGTAGTCACTCTGTGGGACCTGCCAAGTCAAATGTTGGAAGGCTGATGGGAAGACTGGGAATTGAGGTTACGGTTGAACCAAGTATGCAAGTGAAAAAATTTGTCGTGACCCATAGGTTAGGAGTCAGGCCAGGATAGGCTAGTCTGCTAGGTTGGGTTCAGTTGGTTAAGGCCAAGGTGAAGTGGTATTGGATGGGGGTTGAACTGACCTTGAGGTTGGGGGTCAGATCCCGTCACTTAGTTTTATATGTTGTGATGTTGGATAGGCCAAACTACGATTCTATCAGAGTGTGTGCCTATCCATGTGGGTATGTCCATGGTGGCGAAGGCATGTGCGTTAGGAGCTGCATGGGGCTCTATAAAACTGCCATGTGGGAGTTAGTGTGGACGTGGCAAGGTAGTGAATGAACTATCATATAATGGACATATATTTTGATCCATAAGTCAAATTGAGGTGAAATTTATGTCATTGAAAAGGTATCGATGTTATGAACATGTTCGCTATAACAAACACCCTCCAAAATTTTACCTACACTTTAATTTTGGAGACTACTATGGATCTTGGAATCAGTGGTTCCATGGTTACTTCTTGATCGGTCAAAATCACTTGCTCATACATGCCTAGTTTGAAACAAGTTCATGATCGCATTATTTTATGCAAGCTTGAACAAGAATAACAAATTCCATCAAGACAATATTTGTGTAATGTTCAACCCATGTCGATAGTCAGTGCACACTATTTTTGATAGTCCCTCACTTTTAATGTACTTCTATTTTGGTGAGTTTTTCAAACTGTCACTTTTCTGCACCTTCGCTCTCACGAGTGCCATTTTCATGGCTTCGTTTGTCACTTTTTCTTTATTTCACTTTAATTTTTTTTTTTTCATGTTATATTCGCTTTGGAATGTTTCACTTTCACCATCGTTCTTGTATCACAAGTGTTGTTCACCCTTTTATCTTCATATAGTAAATGTCGTATTTTGGCATGTGGAGTGTCACAAAATGCACGGAAGACTTTTTTTGTTTGTTTCAAGGGGAAATATTTGATTTAATGAGCTATAATTACCATGTAATAATGTATTGCACTCATTCCCAAAGTTTCAAGCAATTTCGCATAAGTGTCGTCACGGTCGTCGCAAAGTGTATCTTTGGTGTCACACTTGTCATAAGTTGTTGCATTGAGGGAATTATGTTGTTCATGTGTTATGAATGATCTATGTTGTGTCATCAAGTGTTCCAAGTGTGTGATCACAATCATGTCTTGTAATTTTTCACATCAGTTGCATGGATCCCACACTTAGTAAAATTTGGAAAACTTCTTCATCGAATAACTTAGCCTCATCCAACCCTCTCGAACTACGCATTGCGCAGTCTCAACCCTCAAGCTGCAATCCTGCCTCTTTCCAGTGTGGAATTTGCAGCTCCTACCTTCTAGGACTATGCACTATGAAATCACAGTGCTCAAGCTCGACCCTTGAACTCCAAAACTATGCAATCCATCTCTCCAGCTAGGATTGAACTAGGCATTGCATAGTCTTAGTCCTGGAAATGAGCCCTTGAGATATTAAACTATGAAATTGTGCAATAACCTTCCTTCCTCTACCTTCCAAAATATGTGTAATGAGAAAAATCAGTTCTCTAGCCCTTATTCTGAGTCCTTGAGTCCCTTAATTGTGCAATCCTTTAACCCTAGCCATCCTGAACTACTCATTGCACAGTATCAAGCCACAATCCTAGATCTTGGCCTCTGGAACTACACAATACCTAATTCGGTCACTTATCTAGTCACCAGTTCTAGCCCTAACAAGTGATTTCATGAAGCATCTTAGGTTAGGTGTTTTTCATACTGATACCATATTGTCATGGGTGCATTGTAGTCATAGGTATTCTATTATGGAATGACAAGATGATGATGAAGGAGATGTAGAAGGAGACCATGCTAGAAGACACCTACGAATATAAGGAGATAAGACGATCGTTAGGAAATAATACAAAGGAATAATGGATTATAACATAAGAAGGAAGATCAAGACTATATTGAAGACTCCTTATATTCAAGTTATAAGGAGGAGGACAAAGAAGAACATGCACAATATTTTCAAGAAGACACAAAGAAAGAAACAACAAAAAGTGACACGGCATTTCCATGTCATCATGAATTCCATGTCATCAGTTTCATGTAATGTCGTGTCATGAGCCATCATTTTCCACATCAATTGTGGATGATGTAAATTAAATATTGAATAAATGTAGTGTAAAGTGGAAGTCCAAGAGTCATCTATGTAATACGAAAAGTCATGTAGGAAGTTGAAAATTCACGAGAAGTCAAATAATCATGAGGGTAGTCCAATATTCACAAGGGAGGTGAATGGTCACCCAATTGTTTATATATACACCCTCATTTCTCATGAAAAGGACTTTTCACCTTGGCTCCTCCAGCAAGGCATTAGAGAGACAAGTTGTTCTTTTGGGGAGCGAGGAGTGGCTCTAATGCTCCACTATTGGAACTAGTGGTGTTCGTTGTATACATGTGTCTCGGGAATTTTACTTAATATCAAAAGCCTCATGGCCAACACATTCGTGATGCATGGATTATGAATATTTGTAAAACTATTATGTGAATATTTTTAATTCATGTTTGCTTTCATCTGTGCTAAAGTAGTTGAACTATTTCAATTATTTTAGTTCTTATCATATTGACAATGTGTTGTAATGGTTGCTATGACTATCACATATTTCTGAAATATTCTGTTGGATGTTAGAAAAACATCTATTTTTGTGTTGGTTTTAATGACCTTCACATCTTTGTGGACTATTCTGCTAGATTTTAGACGCATCCTTCTTGTTTGTGTGTGTCTCTACTTGGGTGGTACTATTACCTCTCTCTTAGGGGTTCACTTCTTTTTCCCTCCGTAGTAGAAGGACCTTGACAAAACTATGACCAAACACTTTCCAGAAACACTTACTTGATTTTCGAAGGAAGATATGCACTCATCTCTCTTGCCAATAGTTAGAGCCAAGGAAAACCTTTAAGAAAACGACAATCGGGTCGTATTTCAGATGGGGAACCTATCCCAAATGATGTGAGGTCTAATTGGGACCACATATCAAGGATACCCCTTGAATGTTGGCAGGTCCAACACTGTCAACAAAACACAACGATGTTTTTTACTTTAAGTTTTAAGGAAGTTGAAATGGGTCGAAAAATATAGACCCCATTTCCATAACTGTACAATGGAGATTGGGTTAGCATAGTGAAAATCCCATTCTAACCTGTGTTGAGGGTCGGGATTAGGAGGGGTTGATGTTAAAAATGTGATACATGTAACCTAAAAACCCTAGTCACCACCATATATGCCATTTTTTATATCATCTATGTTGATATTTCTATATGAAAAAATTAAAGAAATTAGCTTATGGGGCTCATTTTAGGGGTGGGTCTTGCTTTGGTGATTTGAGGTTCAAAAAATTTTGAAACATGTTTGAGGTAATTAAATGATCATTTTCAGGGTCAAAAAAAGTGTGAACAAATTTCTTACCTCTTGATGTAGTTCCACACATCTAGAGATTTTCAATAACATGAAGATAACCTCAATTGAGGTCTATATGAGTAAGTTATGCCTCTCACAAATTGACTTATCCTATAGATTACCATGATATTGACTGGATTTCAAATGATCTCCCATACTCAAACATGTAGACTTTAGTCATGTGTGGAATTCCAATAAGATTCTAGAAGGTTCAAAACCCTAACCCTAATTGGAGTGTCGAGGCATGCAAAAACCCTAATATAGATGACTATTAGGTCATGTTAAATACTAGATGTCTAGGATAGGAAGTAGAGATATTCTTATTGTATTGTGTATTGTTCAATATTAGAGAAAAGCTTCTAGGATTAGGATATTGAAGCATAAGAAAGAAAGTAGAATATTTTGTATAACTATACATGTTATAGTATCCATGGCAACTCCATAATGAATGCACTTTCTTTATATTTAGTCCATAACAAGGCATATGCCTCACCTTCTAGATAATTTTTTCTAATATTAAATTTTCCTAAAATACATGTTATGTTCATTGTATAAATAATACAATGTTTTCTTAACTAATTTCCTTTTAATTTTAACTTATTTCAATCATTTATTGAGTTGTCTTTAGT
The DNA here is from genome assembly GCA_034641835.2 of Pinus albicaulis. NCBI lineage: Eukaryota > Viridiplantae > Streptophyta > Pinopsida > Pinales > Pinaceae > Pinus > Pinus albicaulis. The sequence continues at coordinate 500,132,540 of CM076573.1, forward strand.
GAGAATTTTTGGAAGCTTTTCCGGTATAATTTCTCTAAAATCCCAACCTTGATGGGTAACCCCTGCACAATCGAGGTGCCCTAGCGGTTTTCTAGGGTTTTGAATCCATATATACAATAAACAACCAGTTTAAATAACACAATACAAGATTTCACCTCAAATTTCTCCGCCGGATTCCAGCACCCGAAAGTCCAAAAAGTTGCACTAAAGACAATCCCATCATTTATATATTAAATTAATAATATGAAATATATAATATAAAATAAAACACTACATATTAAAAAAAATCAAAATATTATAAAATTTAAAATTTTCAATAAAATAACTCCAAAAATTTATAAATCACCATTATTTGCAAATTCGTATATATCTATAAATAAAACATGTCACTCACAATAACCAATATAAAATTTTACATATAAAAAACATGAAACTTTCCTTGCATGCCATCATCAACATGGAGATCAATCTTTACGACATTGTCTACCAAGGTGACAAATTTGCTCGGATGTCAGTAAATCGTCAGAATCCAACCCTTTTTTCTCAAAAACTTTGATAGTATAATGGCTTGAATCCTATTTTTATTGTGGAAATGGACTCAGCTCCATCAAAAACCCTTGGGGCACCCAAAATCTCGAAAATTGACAGTTGCAGCCCGGATTTCCCAATTTTTTTTTGGATTTATCAAAATTTTGTCATAATTCCCATTGTTTTCCGAGAAAATTTGAAGCCTCGTTAGACTACGCGAACCTGGACCACTATCCAAGCACATATTCCTGTATTCCTTGACATGTACAATGACATTTAATAATATTTTCCAAGAACATTTACCTGTATTTCCTCCACATTTACATTGACATTTAATTATACTAAAAGAGTAGTCTAACGAGGCCACAATTTTACTTGAAAAATAGTGAAAATTCTGGCATGATTTAGAGAAAAATCCAGTAGAAATTTTGGGAAATGTGGGTTACAGTTGTCAAGTTTTAGGATTTTGGGTGCCCCAAGGGTTTTTGATGGTGATTAATCCATTTCCACCATAAAAAAAACCATTCAAACACTCCCATTATTAGATTTTTTGAAAAAAATAAATGACTGGATTCTGAAAAATGACTCTTCGGGCGAGATTGTGGCCTTAGTAGACAACACCTAATACCAAATTTTAGTACAAAATTTGATGTGTTATATTGAAATGTTTGGTCAAGAACAATAAAATAGAAGCAAAATTGATCATTAAACAATAGATTAACGTAATTACACGTATCCTATTATAGTATTTTTATTTTTATTTTTTTAACAATAGTGAATTGGTAATTTGTTAAAATAATATGGTGAAAGCTTAGGATTAAACCTAGCGACTCTACTATATCACCAAGAGTATATCCAACAACACATAAATTAAATATATCAAGAATTTATGTAGGATGAACAATGTTTTCCCACTCAATCTCATAAAGAAAACACCTTTCATGTAATTAAATATATCATGAATTTATGACTTGATAAAAGAGACTCCATATAAGTAAGGAAGCCTACTCCTTAAACCTTATCAAAACAAGCTAAAAATGTCCTACCATAAATCTATAAATACTTTATAAATTTACAAATTTACATAAAAAAATAATACTAAAAATTTAATAAATTTAGAGTAATTATTAAACACCTTATAAACTGATGGTAAACAAACACCGCGTCACAAACCAAAAGTGTAATGGGAAGTGACGATTAATGCATAACGCCCAGTGAATATAATGAAAGCATACTTAATGTGATGTCATTTGACACTACATGATATTAATCCTAAACAATTCTATAATTGTAATTTACATGGTATGTAATTAAATTTTACATGATTAGTTGATGTCATAGTATTTATATTATTTTGAATGGATTGATAATTAAGAATATGTAAATATAATGAAAGCAGATTTAATGTGATATCATATGACACTATATGGTATTAATTTTAAACAATTTTATAATTGAATTTTATAAGATATAATTAAAAAGTGACGATTAATGTATAATGTTTAATGAATATAGTGAAGGTATACTTAATGTGGGTGAAAATCACATTAAAGTAAATTTGGTCGACCCATTTCGAACGAGCTAGTGTGGTTTATCATTAGGACAAGAAACGCGTCAATCAAATTTACTTTGATGTGATTTTCACCAAAAGATTTTAATCACAATTTACATGGTGTAATTAAATTTTACATGATTAGTCGATGTCATAGTATGTATATTATTTTGAATGGATCGGTAATTAAGAATATGTGAATATCATCAAAACATAATTAATGTGATGTCATGTGACACTACATGGTACTAATTCTAAACAATTCTATAATTGAATTTTATAAAGTATAATTAAAATTTATAAGATTGGTTGATTTCATAGTATGTATATTATATTTTATAACCGTATAATTAAAATTTATAAGATTTGTTGATTTTATAGCATGTATATTATTTTGAATGATTTGAATAATTCTAAACAATTTTATAATTAAACTTTATAAGGTATAATTCAAATTTATAGGATTTGTTGATTATGCATATTATTTTGAATAATTTGATAATTAAGATGATGTGATTTAAAAAAAAAAAAATTATGGGTTTAAATTTAGAGAAATAAAATATTATATTTTTTTAATTTTTATTTTTAATGAGGTTGAATGTATATATTTTTAAGTGTTTATTTTTTCTCAAAAAATTTGTTATTCCACAATAATGAAATTTCATACACCAATTTAATATCTAATTTAATCATAACTTTAAAATTAAATTATTATTATTATTTATAAGATATTTCTAATTATATAAAGAAATAAAACATTCCGTTAAAATACATTAATTTTTTTATTTATATAATAAATACATATACATTCATATGAGCATATAATATAAGTATGTATTAATAAACGAATTTAAATTTCACGATATTTATAACACCACTAATTTGAATTCACCTTCTTAATTTTCTCCCACCATCCACTCATATCTTAATAAGGGAGTATTACCCCTCATATTTGATGAATATTTCATATTGTAATTATCATTATATTAATGGAGTTTGTAGTTGGTATCGACAAAACATTTAAATGGATTTGGGTCACACCCTTTTATAAAGCTTCTTATATTTTTGTGGCGTTAGATTATTTGATGGAGATTTGTGGTGGGGAAGATTGACTTCTCTATGGTGGATGGTTATTTTGTTGTTTAGTGTTACTTTCATGCTTGCTACTCTATATGTTATGTTATTCTCGATGCATTTTAGTTATCTTACATGGTGATGTTATATTATTGATGTCACTAGAAGGGGGCGTTTTACATGATGTGTTTTTGAGTTTGTGATGGGATATACTTGATATTTTATGTAGTATTATTTTTTATTTTTTTATTTTTTTATATATAGTATTGAATGTAGTGTGATGATACATTTTTCTTTAGAAGGGTTGTCATAAGTAATATAACTTTGTAATATTAGACATCATTGGTAAACGTGTGATGATGTAGTTAACTTTGTTGATGCTATGAGTGAGATTAGGGTAGTGGAATTACTATATATATTTTCATACTTTTCTATTTTTTCTAAGGCTTGATGATGTATTATTTCCTTGGTGGTGATGCACTCTAGCTTCAAGTTTATGTTGAACGTTATGTTTTGTTATTGTATTGATACCATGGTGGGGTTTTGCTAGGAAGAACAACTTTCAATGTTACATGGTATAGCACTTTGCTAGATTACACCCCTTCATTGGCACATATTTTGAGGTAGATCACCATGTTTTATTATTATTTTTCTAAGTTGGGGGTAATCTCCTTAGTCTTGGAGTTAGTTGGGCTACACATGGATCTATGGCATGGAAAAGTATTATTTTATTATTTTTTGGAGATGGCCACACTTTTCTAGGGAACAATTATGAGGTGTTAGTTGATAATGATTATTTAATTATTCTTGACTCTTTTCTTGCACATTGCTAGAGGGTTGTTATGCATTAGATAATGTGTTAAATTAGCTATGAAAAAGCCCTTTCCCTAGTTTCCTTCCTTGACATATGGTCAAAACCATAGGTGTTTCACATGATGGAAGCTATATTGGGTCCACATATGCTATTTTAAGGTAGTGGTTGCACATTTATGGAATGTATATCACTTGGAGGCCACAATTTTATTAGTTGATGATGGTTTACATGGAAAAAACCCTCATTCATTCACATTTATAAGTCTCTTAGAGCATTTATTACATATATTTGAGATAGTTTCACATTGAACAAAAAGGAAATACAAAATCCTTCTATTTTAGGAGGATATTCAAGGTCCCAAAACTTTTGATTTATCTTGCATGTGGAGTGCTCCTTTTGTTTGGCACCCTTGCACACTTATTTATGTATTTTTGTGACAAAGCAGCTTGCTTCATGGAGGAGGATTCTTATTGCACATATATTCATGAACGTTGTGTACAACATTTTTTATTTTGAGAAGGTAGTTGAGGAGTGTTGTCTTAGGAGGAGTATTATATTATTTTTTTATATCATGCATATTGGAGTGTGCACTTGGAGACTTTTATTTGTATTGAACTTGAGCATGTTCTCCAATGTCAAGGAATATTTTATTGTATTTTGAATGCATGCATCTTGGAGGGTGCACTAGAAGTGGAGCTTTTCACATATTGACATGGTCAATGCTATCTTTAGTGATTTTCCTTCTCTCTTGGAGATATGTAGCTTATTTATTCATATAAGTTTAGATGGGGTTATATTTCTTGCAAATGATAGAGTCTACAAATTCATAGTCGACAAGGAAACCACGATATGGACAAGTATATTCTATTATTTATTTTATTTGTTATGGTGTTAATGAAAAAATATTGTCTTTTAGTGTAACAAAGATTAATATCCTTCTCAAATAAGAGCTCTATCTCCATTCATAAGCAAATTCAAGATTTTGGTGATTGAGAGTATGGATATCCAAAGAAGTAATAGGAGAATATGAGCTTAGAGATAATGATGAATTGAGCTCCATTGTATATCAAGTTTGAGGCCTAATGAAGTGAGATGTTTCTTAAATTATGGTTGGTTATGTTTAGGATATTCAATTGTTGATAATATGTTGTATATGGTTATTGATATCATAGTTATGTGAAATCTTAGTGAAATAATTCATCTAGGAGTGAAGCAATGTGAGGAGGTTCTCTATTTTGTTTTATTTGTTGTTTTATTTTTGCACTTTTTATTCATATTATATCAAATTGAATTATAGACTAGAAGTAAATTTCAAAGATAAAACAAAATCTTCATATTAGGATTGATAAGTGATGCCATTATCCCTCCAAGACTTGTCTCTATAACACATTTCCCACAAACATTCAATGGTAAATTCCACCAAAATAATTCCTTTTACCTAAATTAAACACCTTAACGATGAATGTAGTAACTATCACTTTCATACTATAGATGGTTGAATGTGATAAACTAGGTCTTTCTACCATATAGCCTACGAAAGTAGTTGATTGTAATAGCCTTAACTTTATCATTTCCTCCAATATTTCATGGGTCCATTAGCCTAATAGGTTGAAAGCACTAGTCCCATGACATCTGATTTCCTTGTTCCCCTCTTCTTCTTTTCCTTTCTTCCCCATATCCACATTCACATTTTCATTTCCTTCTATACACTACAACCTTTGTTTTGTTAAGGCTTACACAAGGGGGATTCCCTTTTTCCTTTTTTGATAGTTTTGTTTTGTTGAGGCTGAAATATGTAATTTTATTTTTGTTAGTGCACTCTTCCACTATATATCTACATCATATTTCTACTTTTCTTTGAACACCCATAAACAAATGATTTATATTTTAAATTGGAATAAAAAGTTGCAATTATTATTTGGCGAAAAAACATGTTGACTCAATATATATATATATATATATATATATATATATATATATATAATGCTAAAACAATTAAATCAATTTATTATTAAATTTATTAAACTATAATATATTGAATAAATTGAATAAATTTATTAAAAGAGGGTAAACATCAATTTCATCATTACTAATTATTTATATATATTTTATAAATATTACAAATTATTCTTTTTTGTTTGTCAAGTTGTTTGTGATCTTCCAGGCTTGATATGTGGCTTGAGGAGCCATGACCCAAGAGCATATAATATGTCAAAGTCACCTAGGGACCGCACTCGACCCGGGCCACACTAGCCCTAAAGTGTGATGAAGAACCGCTAAGTTGAGGTGAGAAACCTTCCTATGTTACATAAAGCTATCACTTTGGTGCTTGGGACATCACAGTTTTTGGGTGCTAGATTTTTATGGAGGATATTCAGAATACTTTGGCTAGTTGCATAAAAATAGATTTTGAATGAGTTATAATTGGACTATGAACATATGTTCAAGTTTGTGTGGAGATAATTTGACCTCAATAAGGATCTTTCAAACAATTATAAGATATAATTTTTTTAGATAGACATATGTATTGAATTATGAGAATACAACTTTTCAATGCTCAATTTGTCATCTTCCAAGACAATTACAATATTCTTGTCCTCATGCATGAGCTCATTCATGGAAAAAAATGGGCTAAATCTAAATAAAAAAGTTGGATATGTAGTAGGTTGAAGAAGAATAAAAAGACGAAGAAAATTAATAAACACATTCTTTTGAGAAGACAAATATCATTTGTCCACAAGTGCTACGTGGGGAACCCTATTTTGTCTCAAAAGATAAAATAGATGCCAAAGATATTTGGATTTCCTCATAGAGCATGGAAGTTGTAAAGTTGTACTTTTGTCTTTTTGACAGATTGAAGGTTATTTTTTTAAGGTAAGAAATGGTCTGCATTAAATATGTGATTTTATTTTTGTTAGTGCACTCTTCCACTATATCTACATCATATTTCTACTTTACTTTGAACCCCACAAAAATATGATTTATATTTTTAATTGGAATAAAAAGTTGCAATTATTTTTCTTTGGTGAAAAAACATGTTGACTCATTAATATATATATATATATATATATATATATATATATATATATATATATATATATATATATATAATTAATGTTAAAACTATTAAAACAATTTGTTATTAAATTTATTAAACTATGCTATATTGATTAAATCGAATAAATTTATTAATAGAAGGTAAACATACATTTCATCATTACTAATTATATATTATAAATATTATAAATTATCATTTTTTGTTTGTTAAGTTGTCTGTGATCTTTCATGCTTGACCCGTGGCTTGAGGAGCTCTGACCTAAGGACATCTAATTTTTTGTCAAATTCACGCGAGGATCACACCCGAACACCAACCCTAAGTTGATTGATTTTTTAAGCAAGTCTCCTACCCCTAGCATAGGGCACAACCACCCCCCGCGGAGGTTTGATCCAGGGTCGCCTTGCTAACTAAGCTCATCCTCAATAGATTGTGCTAGTGGGACTTGACATAAATATTTTAAATTATAAAATAATAAAAAAAAATCAATACATTCAAATATAGGTATTGTAATCAGATTGGACTTGAAGTTATGTTTGGTTAAGAACTCATTTTTGTCTTACACAAGGAAACATGTTAACTATTTAAGACACTGAGACATTTAGCAGGAGTGAAAACCTACTTTACATACCATCATACCATCTATATGAAATAGTTTTCATTAAATAACAATTTCAAGTCAACCTGCCTCCTGATGCAGGAGCATCCGACTAGGGTGGCAACCGGTCAGACAGGTGTTTCCAGGTTTACAATTTCGAGTCATTTTACAGGTCTCAAAACCTGTTCCTGTTTTAATTTATTTCTTTCCTTAGGATAAAAGAGACTAGCTGTCAGTGGAGTTGTTAGTTTAGTTGTTTATTTAAATTTTGATTTAAACAACTGTGGTAGTTTTGTTAGGTGAAGTAAAACAGTTCAATGAGTAAAAAGTGAATAACCATAATGTAAAAACATGTAACTGTGTAACCAACTGGTGACAGTTATCAGTTGGAACGAATTAGCCTGCAGAGAGGATTACAAAAGAAACGGAGAGATGACTGTAAAAGGGTTCTGCAATTTAATACACAGAATGGAGTAATGAAACAGAGTTTTTTATGCTCCTCAGAATTATACCAATTGTACTGTATGTAGGAATACTGAAATGAAATACATATCCAAAATTCACTGTCAAAATATTTGCATGCACATTCTGAATCAAATATAAGTACATGTCTTTTTCTTTCTATTAGAGGAATATAGTTATCCGTGAACAGGCATAAATTGAAATACGAGGACGTGGTCAATGCACGCAAGAGCTGAAGAAAGGCGCAGACGAATACAACACAAACAGAGAAGTTGTATTAAGATGGCGAAGTCCGAACAGCCAACAAACAAAACGAAGAACACAGAACTTACAGGTATTTACCATTAAACTGAGCCATTGCATTTTTAACAAACTGAAAATAGATTAAGCCCTCTGACAGGGTCGTAATAACAAGACAGTCCATACTGAAATGTATATAATTACATATTGAAACCGCCGGAGAAAACAAGACAGGACTAGTAACCTAGGGTTACAGCCAGGAGGCCTACAGCCACAGGCGAGAATTCCAGATAGCAACCGAGGGGTACAGGAGGGGTTTTGAAACCCAAAACAATTGAAAGCCGAACTCTGTCCGAGAGACAACACTTGCAAAAGAGACAGAGTAACCATAGCGTGACAACGTCACGACAATACCTGAAAGCGAAAACTGACAGAGTCAACTAGGACACTTTCACACAGACTTCTACATTGAGAATGATGCGAGCCATACGGTGACTTACCATTGAAAAACTGAAGCGGAATGAAACCCTGACAGAAGTCTGGAAGCCGACGGGGTTCGAGAAACCTGTGTAAGAAACCCAAACAGTCAGTTAAAAACCTGTGCAACCATAATTGTTGAAACAACGAAATTAACAGTGGGAAGAATCCTTTGGGCATTTACCTTGTGGAGAGAGAGAGTCGTTCTTTTCCGAGGAATCGAGCAACCACCAGGAGCATTTTGAACCTGCTCACAAGGAGCAACGAGATCAGTATGGAAACAACACCAATGGGGTTTTGAAACAGAGAGGGATAACTTACCAATACCGACGTCAACTGGAGCGAAATTGACCGGAGAAAGCTCAGGGCCGAGAGCCAAAGAACCTGTAGAAATTGTCACGAGACAACGATTAGCCTGAGGAAAAATCACAAACACAAACAATCAGAGTAAATTAGCCTGACGAAGAACCTGTAAGTGTCGAGCGAAGAACAGAGGTCGCATTGATTCACAAGCACAGCCACCGTTGCTGTGACCAAATTCCACAGGGTAGCACAAACCCTTGGCAACAAGACACAGGGTCGAAACCCTCACACCTTACGCAGAGCACAAACACCAAGTGACAAATGAAACAATGAACCAAGTGAAAGATTAAGGCGGGATGGCCATATGCGTCGGCAAGTGGGCCGAGTGAGCCATTCGAGGCCAATAACTGTGCCATTAATCCAAGTACCAGAAAGCAGCGTAAGACTCGAGGCTAGTGGTGAGAAGCAAGGGCGCGAAACCGACGTGTAATTCCACGTAACCACAATCGTTAAACCTTGTGTTTTAATAGTTGTGACATTGATCCAGCTGACCGGGCACGTGGGCTGGTGACCCCATCAAGTGGTATCGGAGCAAAAGTTTTGAAGTAGCAAGAAGATGGAAGTTGGCAGAAGAGGAAGAGGAAGAGGAAGAGGTAGAGCAATCCGGAGAGTGGCAGAAGAAGGACTGCGAGATGAAATTCGGATTCTAAATCAGAGATTGGCAGCAGTAGAAGCTGGGGGAAGGAGAGACCCAGCAGATGACAGTGACGAGGAAATTGCAGAACCGGAAGATGAGTTTGAAGGAGTGACACCTGAACTTAGATTGTTGAAATCAGTTCTGTTTTCCAGTCATAAGCCGAAGCATGAGATTTCCACTTATGATGGCAGTTTGTCGGCAGATGTGTTGCTGGACTGGTTGAGTGAAGTAAACAAATACTTCGAATTTGAGGAAACCAACGAGGACAAACAGGTGAAGTTTGCTGCCACCAAGCTGAAAGGACATGCGTCCTTGTGGTGGGACAGCATACAGGCGGAAAGGAAAAGGCTACATAAACATCCTATAAGGAAGTGGACTAGAATGGAGACGAAACTGAAGGAGAAGTTTTTGCCTAAAGATTATCAAATTGTGCTGTATAGACAAGTACAAAACCTGAGACAAAGGGGGATGACGATTAAGGAATATACTGAAGAATTTTATAAACTGAATTTGAGGGCAGGTTATGTGGAAGACACCCCAGAAAAGATAGCAAGGTTCGTAAATGGGCTGAGGGGGGAGATATTAGATGAAATTGGTATCCTTTCACCCAGAACCTTGGAAGAAGCATATCAGTTTGCACTAAAGGCTGAAGAGAAAATAAACAGGAAACAGAATGCCAGGAGAGGAGGTGGATCTGGCAAAGGAAAGGGGAAGGCCTTTGGTAAAGGCAGAGGAACAGGTTCCAATGAGGAAGGCAGCAGTTCCAAAACTACAGGAATAGCAGAGAAGGACAACAGCACTAGAGGAGGACGACAGCCCAGCGAGGGAGAGGAAATGGTCGGGGCAGAGGAACTATCCAGTGCTACAGGTGCCAAAAGTGGGGGCACAAATCGTATGAATGTCCTGAAGGTGAACCAGCAGGTGGAAGAGGAGCTTATGTTGCTCAGCCTGAGGAAGCGGAAGCACCTCCTCAGGAAGTGGAAAATGCACCAGAGACAGGGGAAGCCCTGGTGTTGAACAAGGTGTTGTTAAAACCAGCAAAGGAGGTTATGGACCCAGATCAAAGGAAGGCTTTGTTCAGGACAGTTTGCAAATCACAGGGAAAGTGCTGCAAGCTGATCATTGACAGTGGAAGCACTGATAATTTAGTGGCCACGGAAATTGTGGAGAAGTTGGGATTGAAAAAGCTGAAACATCCCACTCCATACAAAGTGTCGTGGCTATAGAAAGGACATCAATTGTTAGTTGATGAACAATGCGAAGTGGAGTTCCAGATAGGTAGATATAAAGACAAGATTGTCTGCGATGTTATGCCAATGGATGTCTGTCACATCTTCCATTGGGAAGGCCACAGCTATTTGACGAAGGTGATGTGGGTGATAACAAAAAACTGTTACAAGTTTGTTAAAGATGGAGTCAAGCACACGCTGCTGGATTTCCCATCAAGGAGGAAGGTACGAGAGGCTAGTGGAGCAAAAACAACTGGCACATTGGGTGGAAAGGAGTTCTTGAAGCAGTTGAAGATAGTGAAGTGAATTTTCTTTGTTGTAAGGAGACCAAAACCGGTGGTACTACACACACTAAAATTTCAGATTTACGAAGAGATACAAGAGATGTTACGAGGTTGGGGATATTGTGGTGGATGATCTCCTCTACCGGACGAACTGCCCCCCGAGAGAGGTATCAGCCACTGTATTGATTTTATACCAGGAGCTAGCTTGCCAAACAAGGCAACTTATCGTATGAGCCCGAAAGATCATGAAGAAATTCGGAAACAGGTGCAGGAATTGCTTGATAAAGGACTGATCAGAGAGAGTATGAGTCCCTGTGCAGTTCCGATAGTATTGGCTCCTAAGAAAGGTGGCGAATGGCGAATGTGTACAGATTCGGGAGCTATTAACAAGATTACGATTCGGTACAGGTTTCCACTACCGAGGATGGATGACATGATGGACTATTTGAGTGGGGCATCATATTTTTCGAATATTGACTTGAAAAGTGGCTACCACCAGATTCGAATCAGAGAAGGGGATGAGTGGAAGATAGCTTTCAAGACGAATGAAGGGTTGTATGAATGGCTGGTGATGCCATTTGGATTGAGCAACGCTCCCAGTACTTTCATGTGCCTAATGAATGAAGTACTAAAAGATTTTATTGGAAAATTTGTGATAGTGTATTTAGATGATATACTAATTTTCAGCAGAACAAAGGAGGAACACTTCCGACATGTTCGAAGTGTATTGAGAAGTTTGCAGCAGAACAAGCTGCTGATAAATCTGAAAAAGTGTACTTTTTTTCAAAAAGAATTAGTTTATCTGGGTTTTGTGATTGCAGAGAATGAGTTGAAGATGGATTCGGAAAAGATTGCAGCAATCGTAAGCTGGCCATCTCCAAGGAACTTATTTGAAGTTGGAGTTTTCGTAGTTTTAAGCGAGTTTCTGAAAGTTCATCAAGAACTTAGGTGGGATTTATTACTTTATGTTGGATACGTTAAGAAGGCAAATCGGCCTTTTAGATTTGGGTAGGCAATGACGATTTGAGACTTTGAAGAAAAGATCCGCGAGAGGCCGATCTTGAGATTGCCGGATTTCAACAAACTTTTTCAAGTTGAATTCTGGCCCTTGGCCAATCTGACCAGTAGGCGGTAAATTTCGGCCGGAAAACTAGGTTGCCGCTATTAGAAGTTGAGCAGCGGCCGAAGTATTAGATCTTATGACAAAGAATTTTATGCGGTCGTTCAAGCCTTGAAGCACTGGAGGCACTATTTACTAGGTAATGAGTTTGTGTTATTTTTTGACAATTCTGCTTTACAATATGTTATGCAGCAGCACACGTTGAACCACAAGCATGCAGAGTGGGTGGAATATCTGCAAAGCTTTACTTTTGTATTGAACCATATCAGTGAACAATCCAACAAGGTGGCAGACGCATTAAGCAGGAGAGCTCTGCTTTTGCAGGAGAGTACAGTGTAGGTACTGGGTTTTGAACACCTGAGGGATCTATATCAAACAGATACAGACTTTAAGGAGGCACATGAAGCATGTCAGAACCCTTTGCCGCGGAATCACAGTCCGTGGTTGGACTATAATCTGCAAGAAGGATTATTGTTTAAGGGAGGACAGTTGTGTATTCCCGATTGTTCAATGCGGGAAAACATCATTCGAGAGAAACATAGCGGAGGTCTAGCCGGACATTTAGGCATAGACAAGACACTCTCTCAGATAGAGCATTTCTATTATTGGCCAAAGTTGCGGCGAGATGTGTAGAGATATGTGAGCAGGTGCAAAATGTGTCAGTTGGCAAAAGGCCACAGCCAGAATGCAGGACTCTATACGCCATTTCCCATACCAAGTAGACCATGGGACTCAGTCAGCTTGGACTTTGTCCTGGGTTTACCTAGGACGCAGCGAGGATTTGATTCAGTGATGGTAGTGGTGGATAGATTCTCGAAAATGGCGCATTTTATACCCTGTTGAAAAACCAATGATGCTACTCATGTAGCCCACTTGTTCTTCACAGAGATTGTTCGACTACATGGCTTGCCGAGGTCCATTATTTCAGACCGGGATGTACGATTCACAGGACACTTCTGGCGTACCCTGTCGAAAAAGCTGGACACCCAACTAAATTTCAGCTCCGCTTATCACCCACAGACCGATGGGCAAACAGAGGTGGTAAATAGGAGTTTGGGAAACCTCCTAAGAAGCTTAATCGGAGAAAATTCGCGGATGTGGGATCGCGTACTTGCCCAAGCGGAATTTGCATATAATGATTCTCCCAATCGCGATAGGACATAGTCCTTTTCGAGGTCCCATGCGGCATGCATCCTCGCGGGTACATGAGCTGAGTTGGGAAACTAGAGAAACGACGCCGATGGTGAATTTCGCTGAGCGATGAATGATGCACATGAGCAAGGTAAAATTGAAGTTAGTGTACGACGATCGAAATTATAAACGACGGGCGATTTGTGAAGAGGCGGGAAGTTCAGTTCAACGTCGGGGAGGAAGTCCTTGCCCACTTGCGCAAGGAACGCTTCCCCAGAGGGCAGTATAACAAGTTAAAGTTTAAGAAAATTGGCCCTTGCAGAATTCTCCGCAAGTTTTCAGCCAATGCTTATGAGATACAGCTGCCACCCGGAATAGGCATTTCACCCATCTTTAATGCGCCAAGCGGACTTGTTCCCTTACCCTAACAATCCCGGAGAAGAAGAGGCAACACGGCCAGAGCGGAATACCCCAGGTGAAGAGGATGTTTGGTTGAAGCAGATGCCTCCAGCGCAGCCCCTTGAGATCGAGGGTATCCTCGACACGCAAGTAGCCAAACGCACACACAGGAAGGACTACTTACAATACCTGGTCAAGTGGAAGGACCGTCCTATTGAGGACGATGCATTGACCACGGCACGGACCGAGAAAATTGGCTATTCGGTGGATGACCTCATGGAGCGGGCCATGACTTTTTTTATTTACCCTAGGACGTGCGGGCATCAGGCTAGGGTGGCAACCGGTGGAGACGAGTGTTTCCGGGTTTTACATTTTGAGTCATTTTACAGGTCTCAAAACCTGTTCCTGTTTTAATTTATTTTTTTCCTTAGGATAAAAGAGACTAGCTGTCAGTGGAGTTGTTAGTTTAGTTGTTTATTTAAATTTTGATTTAAACAACTGTGGTAGTTTTGTTAGGTGAAGTAAAACAGTTCAATGAGTAAAAAGTGAATAACCATAATGTAAAAACATGTAACTGTGTAACCAACTGGTGACAGTTATCAGTTGGAACGAATTAGCCTGCAAAGAGGATTACAAAAGAAACGCAGAGATGACTGTAAAAGGGTTCTGCAATTTAATACACAAAATGGAGTAATGAAATAGAGTTTTTTATGCTCCTCAGAATTATACCAATTGTACTGTATGTAGGAATACTGAAATGAAATACATATCCAAAATTCACTGTCAAAATATTTGCATGCACATTCTGAATCAAATATAAGTACATGTCTTTTTCTTTCTATTAGAGGAATATAGTTATCCGTGAACAGGCATAAATTGAAATACGAGGACGTGGTCAATGCACGCAAGAGCTGAAGAAAGGCGCAGACGAATACAACACAAACAGAGAAGTTGTATTAAGATGGCGAAGTCCGAACAGCCAACAAACAAAACGAAGAACACAGAACTTACAGGTATTTACCATTAAACTGAGCCATTGCATTTTTAACAAACTGAAAATAGATTAAGCCCTCTGACAGGGTCGTAATAACAAGACAGTCCATACTGAAATGTATATAATTACATATTGAAACCGCCGGAGAAAACAAGACAGGACTAGTAACCTAGGGTTACAGCCAGGAGGCCTACAGCCACAGGCGAGAATTCCAGATAGCAACCGAGGGGTACAGGAGGGGTTTTGAAACCCAAAACAATTGAAAGCCGAACTCTGTCCGAGAGACAACACTTGCAAAAGAGACAGAGTAACCATAGCGTGACAACGTCACGACAATACCTGAAAGCGAAAACTGACAGAGTCAACTAGGACACTTTCACACAGATTCTACATTGAGAATGATGCGAGCCATACGGTGACTTACCGATGGCGAGCGGAATGAAACACGGCAGAGTACGCAGGCAGAGCGGGGGTTCGAGAAAACACATTGTAAGAAGCAAACGATCGATTAAACACCATGCAACCATAATTGTTGAAACAACGAAATTAACGATTGGGAAAAATCCTAGGGGCATTTACCTTGGAAAGTCGTTCTTTTAGAGGGAGATAAGGCAACCACCGAGAGCATTTTGAACACCAACTCTGAGAGCAACGAATCGGTATGAAACAACACCAATGGGGTTTTGAAACAGAGAGGGATAACTCACCAATACCGACGTCAACTGGAGCGAAATTGACCGGAGAAAGCTCAGGGCCGAGAGCCAAAGAACCTGTAGAAATTGTCACGAGACAACGATTAGCCTGAGGAAAAATCACAAACACAAACAATCAGAGTAAATTAGCCTGACGAAGAACCTGTAAGTGTCGAGCGAAGAACAGAGGTCGCATTGATTCACAAGCACAGCCACCGTTGCTGTGACCAAATTCCACAGGGTAGCACAAACCCTTGGCAACAAGACACAGGGTCGAAACCCTCACACCTTACGCAGAGCACAAACACCAAGTGACAAATGAAACAATGAACCAAGTGAAAGAGTAAGGCGGGATGGCCATATGCGTCGGCAAGTGGGCCGAGTGAGCCATTCGAGGCCAATAACTGTGCCATTAATCCAAGTACCGGAAAGCAGCGTAAGACTCGAGGCTAGTGGTGAGAAGCAAGGGCGCGAAACCGACGTGTAATGCCACGTAACCACAATCGTTAAACCTTGTGTTTTAATAGTTGTGACATTGATCCAGCTGACCGGGCACGTGGGCTGGTGACCCCATCACCTCCTCTAACTATCGCCAATACTAATTCAACAACTAAATTATAATATATTTTCCCACAATAAAAAAAATATTATAATTAAACAACTTTAAATATATTCTATAATTTAAAAAAAAAAATTAGTGCAGCTCAATTGAAGAGTACCGTTTTCTCCTTTCAAATGCTTTTAGGTGAAAGCATATCCCTAACTGTACAGAGTCCATCCCCTGGCGGAGTGTTATAAGTCAACATACAGGGAACATGTGTAGCTTTAAGTTGCCTTATATAATTAGATTGTCCTTATCATGTGATAAGTGATAACGTGATAAAGTATATCTCATAAGAGGCGTGCCACTTACATTTGACGTGTTAAATAAGAAAATCGATCCAGACAAAGATGACTCATAATTGGCACTACTATAACAATGGTGGAACCTCGCAAATCAAAGATGACGTTATATTCGAGATTTATTATAAGCATACAAATCGTGGTGGTTGAGATATGGAATTTGTCAAAGATGACGGTATATTCGATATTTACTCTAAGGATGCAAAGCATGGTTGTTGAGAAATGGAATCTAATTTGAAGGAGAAAGTAAGTTCCATAATTATGTTTTTATAACTCATAATTAATAATAAATTGGGTATTAATTTTATAGTTGAGATATGGAATTTGTCAAAGATAACGTTATATTCGATATTTATTCCAAGGATACAAAGCATGGTAGTTGAGAAAAGCATGGTAGTTGAGATATGGAATTTATTTTGGAGAAGAAAGTAAGTTAGTAGAAATTTTTTCGGTTATAATCATATGCAAAAGAACGAGGTCGACGCGTTTCGAACCAAATTATGTTTCATAATTATGTTTTCCTAACTTATAATTAAACATGACTCATAATTAATAAATGGAAAGGGTATTACTTTTATGGAAACGGTTTATTTATATATATTGGTGTACTTTAATTAATAAATAAAATGGTATTTTTTTTTTTGGAATTTGTTAATATAATTGTGTTGATTTTTTGTTATTAAAATGTATTTTTGAATGTATAAATAGATGCTTTAGTCTATTTGTTCTATGTGTTGGAGGATTTTTTGACATATTTTTTAGTACAATTTTTTTAGAATGAGGTAGGGATTTATTGGAATCGCAAATTGTTTATTTTTGGAGGATTTTTTGACATATTTTCTAGTGTAAGGATTCCTTAGAATCACAAATTTGAGTTGTAAGCGCCTTGAGGGTTTTTCACGGTGCTGAATCAAAAACCCATTTTAAACAAAAAAAAAAAAAAAAATTTAAGATTTGACCAAAAAAAATTTCACCTCATTTTGGCCAAAAACTCCAGAACTTAGCATGTTTAGACAAGGTCTAAATGGATTCAACCCAAAACATTTGATTTTTGTTTAGAATTTGATGTTTGCCAATTAAACAATTTAAATTCATGATTCTTAAAATATCTAGTGGATTTTGGCACTAACAAGAAAAAATGCTCTGAAAATGGCCATTCCTCTCTAAATTAGACTAGCCCTTGGAAAAATGTTTGGAGAAAGGGCTAAATATATATTAATTTTACATTTAATGAATTATTTATTGCATTAGTTTGTAGTAAAGATGATAATATATAAATATTTGTATGTAATTCTAAATATAAAATTGAAGAAACTTGTATCTTTCATTATTTTCTTAAACTAGAAAGAGTATTTGTATTATATAATTTTGTGCCTAGTTCACAACAAATACATCACACATTATAAAGCTAATTCATCAAAATTTTCCACTTGTTTTCTCCTTTCCAATAGGAATACATGATTTTCTTGAGGATGATCTATCTGAGCAACAAAAAGATGGGTTTTGTAGGTGAATACCTTATAAAACTACAACAACAAAACAAAAAATTTACAACAAATAAAGCTAATAGGAATTTTTTTTAATAGACTTCTTTAACCATTAGGGAATTATAATGGGCTCATTTTGGCCATTAATCTTTAATTCGCACATCTTCAATTTACACCCTTCATAGTATACTTGTGCTTCTCCATTGAAGTCTCTCAAGATATGGAAATATGCTTTGGATGGGATATCTTATTTTTCCTTAATTCTTTTCATGATGTTTTCCATAGATTTCTCCTTTGGGAGAGAGCATTTCACTAGTTGATATAGGATTAGGAGAGAATATCCCATACTCATAAGTGTGTCCACCTAATGTTATTTGGCTAACAAAATTCCCTAGTAGAGACCATATATCTCTGCTTGAATACTTGTCATATGACCCCGACTACATGAGTACCTAGACACTTTGTCCTCCTCGGGGCCATAGGGTACCCCTCACCCTCATGCCACCCTTGGTTTTTCTTTGGATGCCTCATCAAAAGAGAGAATCCAACCTTGTCGTGAGCTCTTCCATGATCTTAATTCTAACTTTATCACTCTTAATTCTAGATTTCATCTGTTTTAGGCTTGTTTCGTCTTGTGTTTTGGGAATGTTTTTCCAAAACTATAAAATTTATGAGCCAACCCCCTTCCATTTGGTCTAGGTTTTGTTGAGAAGAGTTATGATCTATAGTTTGAGCTCTAAAATCAGGACACAATGAGATTTATTTCATCACTATGTTGTGGGGAGGAGTATTCATGTTATTAAAGATTGCATTATTCCTTACTAACCATACTTTCCAACATATAAATTTTGGGAGAGCTTCCCAATATTTTTTGAAGAGAGATTTCCTCAAAAATATTCCAGCATATTTTTTTTCGAGGAAGAGAAGAATCTTTGAAAATCATAGGGCCATTTCACTATACAAGAGATTAGGGAAATTTTTTCCATCCAAACTGCTCTGGTATAATCACAATATAGAAATATCTAGGAGATTTCTTCCACTTGATGCAAACAAAAATGACACCAAGTGAGGCTCTAGATTCGTCTCTTTCTTAAATTCTCAGATGTCATAAATTTTCTATGAACAGAAGCTAACAAAAATAGTTTAGCTTTGGATTGGCATTAACTTTCCATATTTTTTTCCAAGTGTTGAGCTTTGGGGGAACTCAATATTAGAAGAGTAAAATGATGAACCCCAATTAAACTGAATAAATTGAGGCATTCCATCCTACCTGATCTGCTTTCTCTAGTTGATCACAAGGCTTGAAGGCCAAGTGTTGAATATTCTATGTAATATTTATAAGGTTCCATCCACTCCAATTACCTTCTTCATCTCAATTAGAAATATCAAACATGGAGAATTTTATTTTAGAACATAATAATTCTCTTAGGGGAAGAAATTATTGGAAATATTCTAGTGGCCGATGATCCATTATTTTATTTTCCCATAAGTTTATATTTTATCCATTTCTTGACTTCTAATATACACCTAAACAAATGAGAAGGGTTGCTGATACAAATAATTTCCAAATTGGGGAGTTTCCTCTCGAGGCTTGAATTGAATCCATATTTCTTATTCTTTCTCCTTGAGAAATTCCTTCCACCAGCCTTCTTCTTGGGTGATGAATCTCAAAAATATGTTTTTCCGTATTACTTTATTCATTATCATAGGGTCCCTAATGCCAAACCCTCCATTAATTTTAGGATGCTTCACAGTAGCCCATTTAATCAATTGGAATTTCTTTGTTCTTGTTTTGCCTCCTTCCCATAGAAATTTGCAAATTTCTTTAAAAAAAAAGGAATTATTTTTGGAGCAAAAATGATTTGAATGGAAAGAGGTATCTTCCCATGGTATTTATCCATGGTATTGAATGATGTAAATAATGCACTAGGAATATTATAAATAACATGCCTCACCTTACAAAAGGAAAGATTGGTCCATCATGATGTAATGATAAAAAAAATATCTCATTTAATAAATGGTTATTATTCCTTTCACATGTTGGATGCATTCAACGTGTATTTGTTTTTCAATGTTTTTTCATGACTAGTTTCACGAAAATTTTCCATTTTTCCCTCCTATTCTCTCAAAATTCATGGTTCCTCGATGTTATCCCCCAAGATTCAGATCAATGGTATCAGATCCAGTTATGACTCCATGGAAATCAGGGTTTTAAGGGTCTCCCATGGAAGTTATCATATATGCTCATATCGACAACACTACACACTGAGCGTCATGATCAATTGTAGCCTCGAATGCATGGGAATGTTCTATGTTCCTAGCCTTGTTCTCCATCATATTCATTTGGTGCAAGGTGATATTGAACCTTTTGCCATTGGGAATTGATGGATGGGGTGTTGATTCTAGTGCAAGTAAGACTAGTTCAAATTTTCAAACTAATAACCACTTATAATGACACAATTTGACTTCTTTAGAGCGTTCCAATCATTAAGCAGTTACACTTGAAAATTTTAAACCATTAACTTCAATAGAGCAATAGATATCACAATAAAGACAATGAACAAGAGACACTAAAACTTATTGGGACAAAACCCAACAAGAGGGAAAACCCTGTAGTATTTCCTTATGAGAGAGTTTAATTCATCAAAATTTACATCAAAATATCCCAATCAAAATGCTAATATATTACCTCGATAAATGCTAAGAAAAACCAGTGAAAAGAGAGAGAACCTAACCAACACTGCTCATAGTCAAAGTTTGCATAAGAGGGCTAAATTTTGGCCTGAGGTAGTTGGTCAAAAGGGCCAAAATTTGGCTTGGAATTCCTTAGAAAATCTCGGTCAAACTTCAGTGGTTGACCTATGGTCAACTCTTGTTCAATTCCCAGAAAATACACATATTTATGGTCAATGAATAGTCAAAGAATAGTCAACGAACAATGAAGAATATTCGACCTCCAAGTCTAGTTAAAATATTGGTCAAATAACAACAGTAAATCCTAAGTCAAGACTGGTCAAATAAGAAATGAGAAAGGTCAAAATTCATTGGAAAATTTGTATTCTTCCTCCTTCACACGTGTGAACAAAACTACTTGTTTCGTATTGAATGGATGAGTTGTGGTGAATATCAAATAATGTCAATTGAAAGCCAATATATATGTATTCTATGATATTGGTTTTGAACTTGGGGTCAAAATCCTTCAATAGGTGGGTTCGAATTTTCCAAATGAGGCTGACCTGGACAACTAGAATATAATTAATTTATTCTTCAATTTTGAACATGAAAATTCTGACTGAAGCTACCAATTTTCAACACTACCTCTTAGCTAGGGAGATACTTTTCCTTCTCTCTCTTAGGAAAAATCTCCTCAACCAATCTGTTTGTCTCTTAGTAATGACCTAAGGGAGAGATCACAAAGTTAGATGTACAAGTCTCATCATAAGGAAAGATACATAGCGTCAAAATCATCCCATAAGCCAAAACCAAATGGCATCAAGGTTAGAACACAACTGGCCATGGGATCAATCACTGTGAAGCAAAACTCTCCAACCATATGAAATTTTTTCTCATTCAAGCATAATGTGTAATTTGTATATGAAAGCTTGAGGATTATGTCTAGTTTTTCAAGTGAATAAATTAGGGTTTTAAATCCTCTTATGTCAAATTCATAAACACATAAAATGCATTAAAATTTCAGTTTGTTCAGAAAATAGAAGATAACATCATCATAATAGTAAACAAAAACCAAAAAGAGATGAAGGAGTTCACCCCTCCCGGGCTACTATTGATCAATGGTTGTCATTTATGTCAACCCAAGCACCAGGGCCTACCCCGATCTTGCATGGGAATTTTGACTTGGAAACTTACTCTATTTCGAGTCAAGGATATTTTGGGATGATTTCTACTTGTCGATGTGTTTTCGTTGATATATGGCACGCCACATAATTCTTCACGTTTTGAGAGATATTCATGTTTGAAGTTAGTAACCCTAGTTAATGGGCTAAAACCCCATGGGGTTGTGGCATGGAACTAATCATTGATTGTGGTCATTGAATAGTCAATAATTAATAACTTTTTAAGCTCCTAAAATCCCTCAAACGTTCACTTGTTGAAGACCCTCTCAACCTAAGCATTTATATAAATTGTGACCCTCATATCCTCCTCATGTAAGGATTTCGTTACTAAAAACAGGTCATCGTAGAATTTTCACTATAAATTTTTTCTGCGGAGCTTCAGATACTAAAACCAAAAACCCACATGGGAAAAATCCTAATGAAGCTCATGTCAGAATTTCAGATCTTGGTTCGTTATATTTTCAGAGATATGATCTGTGGAAGTTAGGGTTTTTGAAGGCTTATGAATTTCATCTCAAAGAGGTGACCTTGGGAAAATTATCATAACTCTCTCTCTGAGAAGCGGATTAGAATTATACAAAAAGTGGTAG
Source organism: Pinus albicaulis (assembly GCA_034641835.2). NCBI lineage: Eukaryota > Viridiplantae > Streptophyta > Pinopsida > Pinales > Pinaceae > Pinus > Pinus albicaulis. Next base: position 500,155,023 of record CM076573.1, read on the forward strand.
ATAGTGCACAAAATATAGCTTTCTTTGTATCAATTTCAGATCGGAAGGAGGAAACAGTGACACGTGGAACATCATACAAGTTCGCTCTACTGAACTAGTCCATAATTAGGTCATTGTGAGAGATTGGGCATAACTTTGCCTTGAATAATCCAAATTGGGCCAGACCTATGTCATTTGAAAGAAGACTTAGAGGGATAGTACAGGACCAAAGATCACATATTGGGGATCTAAAATCACAAAGATACATCATATTCAATATCAAGCTCCTAGAAGGAAAGAAAAAGCTAGATCATGTGTTGTCAAGGGTGTTGAAAATGCAACAAGATGATGGAGCTTAGTGAAATGAAGTCGCCTTCACTAAGTGGGCCCACAGGCAAATTCTGGCGCAAAGTCTATTTTTAGACTATGTCTATTTTTAGACATATGGAGCATGGTCCGGGGATTGCAGTATGTTATTCTTGGAGTATTGGTCATGTTGGTAAAAATAGATGGACCTCTATTTTTCGACCTATAGGTCGAAGTCTATTTTTAGACTGCCTATCCTAAAAATAGGGAAGTCAAATATTATTTACCCTTAATAATATTTGGACTCTAAACTTTAGTTTACTCTCTTGGAGCACTTCAATTCGAGCTACAGAAGTGGCTCATGCATCTGATAGAGGAATTACGCTATTCCTAAGGGTTTGGTGAGCTCATGCATGGTTGACTTCAGTTAGGACTTCAGTGGCAGAAGTTTGGTGGAGTTGATGAGACAGTTGGTGGAGTTGTGTTCGGTTTAACTTAGTTGAACTAGTTGAGATTAGTTTAACTAGCTAATCAACTAGTAATGAGTGGAGTGAATTAAATATTATTTAAATCATTAATTAGTAACTCATTATTCAACTCAAGAACACATCAGTTCACTACAGTGCATGGACAGTTCAGTGGAGACCAGTGAAAGAGGTAGATGAAAGGGTGGAGTTAGCTATCAGTGGCGACATCAGTTGTGCATGGGATTTGCACCACACTTGGAGGAATTTCCCATGATGATTGCGCTGTCAAGCCAAGGAGATTCGAACCTTGGATCTCTATATAGACAGGCCTGGATTGCGCAATAGAGGCAAGGCAATTGGCGGTGAGTTTTGAACCAGTAACCTGTTCAAAACTGAGCTAGATTGTGTGTAACTTCATGAGAAAGTACCGAGTACTTGTGAGGAGTATTGTACTGAGTTTGTTACATGATTTCTCCATTATAATATACACAATAGCTGCGGGGTTTTCAGCTATAAGCTTTCCCCATACATACTGTGTTAATGTGTATGATGAATTGATGTGCTATTGCTTGTTTTATTTCCGCATGTGTGATGATCTGAGTGGAAGAGATTATGTGTTGCATATGAATTCGAATTGATATGTGATCAAGATAGTCTCGGTGGATAATTAATCATTATTCAGCAAATTTCTACATGGTATCGGAGCTATTGAAGCATAGATTGATCATCACAGTGATTACAAACTTATTTCGGTAGACAGAGTCTGCATGCGGGCCAGGTAGCCTCTGGATCCATCCTTTCCTTTGAAAGGTGATATATCCAGTAAATGCCCCTTGCAGTCGATCTCTGTGCTAGAAATAATTTTTTCTCACAAATCTAGAGCGGTTGAGCTTTGAAGTGGAATTCGAATTTTGCAGCAGTTTTGTTTTCTTGGTGCCGGTGTTGAAAATGTCTTTCAACGGTTTGCGACTCGAATATGCTCTTGAAGGCAGTTCGAATTATGTTGCATGGAAGGATCACATGGAGGCAGTATTAGAAGATAATGGATTGAAGGAGTTCGTAGATACGGATGTCCAAAGGCCCACTGATCCTGCTGAAGTCGAAGTCTGGCAAAAGAAGATGGCGAAATGTCGAAGGATCCTGTTAGAGGGCGTCAAGGATCATATTGTATCCAGCCTGCATGGAAAGGATTCTCCATATTTAATGTGGAAAGCTTTGACGGATCTATTCCAGATTAAGAGCGACCAAAGGAAGCTGGCGCTCAAAGATAAGCTCAGGAACATCAAGATGGAGAAAGGCGACAGTATCGCCAAATACCTCACGAAGTTCACTCAATGCAGAGATGAGCTAGGAAGTGTGGGGGTGACTGTCGAAGAAGAGGACATGGTCGACCTGGCTCTCCTTGGTCTTCCGAAGGCTTGGCACTCATATCAAGATAGTTTCAATGGTCGGGAGAAGCTGCCAGGATGGGAGCGCCTTTGGGCGGATCTCATGCAGGAGGAGATAAGGAGGACTACTCGAGATGGATCTTCATCAAAGGGAGATGATGAAGAAAATTGCGCTTTGGTTGCCAAAGCAAAGAAGGGGAAGGGTAAGAAAACTTCTCATTCTGGTGCAAAGGGCAAGAAGCAGGATATGGTGAAAGTGAAGTGTTTTCACTGCCATGATCACGGACATTATGCTACCAATTGTCCAAAGAAGAAGAAGAACAAGCAAGCGGGAAGATCTGTAGATGGAGAAGCTTTGGCTTCACAGTTCGAGCTTGACTTTTCACTGATTGCATGCTTGGTTTCAAGTGTGATGGGATCGGTGTGGTTCTTGGATAGCGGTGCGTCATTTCATATGACGGGAGATCGAGAGTTGTTCTCAGATCTGGAGGACAAAGATTTGGGTGTGCACATCGAGATGGGCGATGATGGTAGATACAGTGCGACTGGTATCGGTACCATATCCTTTCAGAGGGAGTCTGGTAAGCCCTTTGTACTAAAGGATGTCATGCATGTACCTGGATTGAAGAAGAACTTGATCTCTGTGGAAATGTTGGAGGATAAGGGGTATGATGTGGTCTTCAGCGAAGGAAAAGCCTTCCTGCGCAGTAAGACTACTGGAGAGACCCGGAAGATAGGGGTTCGAACTCAGAACCTTTATCAGTTGCAGGTAGATGACTGCGCAGCTATGGCATGCAAGGCGGGAGAAGTGGTGAGCCGGGATGATGAGGGCGAACTGTGGCACAGGAGATTTGGCCACCTTCACCATGGAGCTTTGAAGATCCTGCAGCAGATTTCTACTGGGCTTCCTAAGGGCACTCTTGCGCAGTCAGATCAGTGCAAGGGGTGTACTTTAGGGAAGTATGTGAAAGCCACCTTTCACGAGAAGGATAGTCGCGCCACGACGATCCTTGAGAGAGTTCACACAGACGTGTGTGGTCCTTTCTCAGTTGCTTCGATAGCAAAGCACAAGTACTACGTGATCTTTGTTGATGATTTCTCTCGAAAGTGCTAGATCTTCTTCATGCAGAAGAAGAGCGATACATTCGCGAAGTTCTGTGAGTTTAAAGCACTGGTCGAGAAGGAGTCGGGGAAGAAGGTGATTGCTCTAAGGAGTGATAACGGTGGTGAATTCATCTCGGCTGAATTCAAGGAGTTCTGCAGCGCAGAAGGGATTCGGAGAGAGCTCATCGCACCTCATAACCCACAGCAGAACGGGGTGGCTGAGCGGAAGAACAGAACGATCGTGGGTGCTGCACGGGCGATGTTGCATGATCAGGGCCTACCCCTTCACTTGTGGGCTGAGGCATGCAATACAGCAGTGTATGTGCAGAACCGTTGTCCTCACAAGGTTCTTAGCATGAGTACACCAGAGGAGGCTTATTCTGGCAAGAGGCCTGATATTTCCCATTTGCGGATTTTTGGTTCTCCTGTCTACATGCATGTGACGAAGGATGCGAGAAGGAAGCTGGATCCAACTGCTGAGGTTGGAATATTTGTGGGGTACACTGATACACCTCACAACTATTGGGTGTATTTTTCAGACAGTCGAAAGACTGTTGTGCGACGGGATATAAAATTTCAGGAGGAGAAAGCCATGCAGTGTTCGCTTGAGAGGGAGCTACACTTGCATGCAGATGAGGAGCCGTTAGTTCCTAAGGAGGAGCTTCCGGATGTGGATCAGCCACAAGAGGAGGTTCAGGAGGTGGAAGAAACCACCCATGCAGCGCCAACCATCAGAGGGCGCATGCGCACTACAGAAGCTGAGCGACTGGCTCGGGATGCAGAAAAGGTTGTAGGACCACCTACAGCACAGCGCAGACAGAGACAGTCACCGGATCGGTACACTGGATACATGGCTCTTATGAGTCAATGTGTTGTGACAGAGCCATCCTCTTTTGAGGAAGCTGTGGAGGAACCCGCATGGTTTGATGCCATGATCGAAGAATATGATTCGATCATCAGGAACAGTGCATGGGAGATTGTCCCAAGACCGGTTGGGAAATCAGTTGTAGGTTCGCGATGGATCTACAAAGTGAAGCAGGCGGCTGACGTGAGTGTGGAGAAGTACAAGGCGAGATTTGTCGCCCGTGGCTTCTCACAGATCGAGGGGATTGACTATGAGGAGACTTTTGCACCTGTCGCAAGGTACTCTTCCATACGGACGATCCTTGCTCTCTCAGCGCAGATGGGGTGGCACATTCATCAGATGGATGTGAAGACTGCGTTCCTCAATGGAGTTATTGAGGAAGAGGAGTACATAGAGCAGCCTGAAGGTTTTGAGATCTTCAGCAGTGAGTCGCATGTGTGCCGACTCAAGAGAGCACTGTATGGGCTGAAGCAAGCACCTCGTGCTTGGTACACTCGGACAGACAGCTACTTCACCGGGCTTGGATTCTCCAAGAGTGAGGCGGATCCAAACCTGTACCAGATTGTGGTGGAGGGGAAGCTGTTGATCATCGTACCGTATGTAGATGATCTGATTTTGACTGGCGATGAGCAGTTGATACTTTCATGCAAGGAGGATCTTGCACGAGAGTTTGAGATGAAGGACTTGGGCATCCTTCATTATTTCCTCGGATTGGAGATTTGGCAGCGCAGCGGAGGACTGTTTGTTTCTCAGGGCAAGTATGCCCGGGAGATTCTGGAGAGGTTCAACATGCAAGGCTGCAAGCCCGTTGACACTCCTCTTCCTGGTGGTTGGAGGAAGGAGGATGCTACTTCAGCGGAGGTAGTGGATGCCACTGTCTATCGACAGTTGGTGGGGTCGCTTATGTATCTGGTCAATACACGACCCGATATATGCTATGCTGTTAACCAGCTTTCGCAAGCTATGGTTAAGCCTACCAAGCTCTTTTGGAAGGCAGAAAAGCATGTATTGCATTATATTAGAGGCACATCGGGATATGGTCTATGGTACAGACAGGAGGATGGAGCGAAGCTTTCTGGCTTCACTAATGCAGATTGGGCAGGGAGCCCAACGGACCGGAAGAGCACATCTGGAGGAGTTTTCAGCATTGGGTCGACAGCAGTTTCCTGGTACAGCAAGAAGCAGAGATCCGTGGCACTCAGTTCAGCAGAGGCCGAGTACATGGCAGCAAGTTTAGGTGCATGCGAGGCTATTTGGATGAGGAAGATCCTCGTTGGATTGTTCGGTTGCATTTGGAGCTCGCTAAAGGATTTATCGGATAACCAGAGGCTGCATTAAACTCTCATTAATCCATAAACATTTCATGACAGTCCAAAGGGTCGAAATCGTACCATCATATCTCAATTGTGTTCACTGAGAATCATGATGCTTTCATATGTTCCCACGTGAGGATCGGATGCCGACATCCTCACAAAGGCGTCACCAGAGCAAGTTCGAATTCCACGTAGGCAGGATAGGGCTGCGTATAATCCATATCTTGTCGAGAGGGAGTGTTGAAAATGCAAAGAAGATGATGGAGCTTAGTGAAATGAAGTCGCCTTCACTAAGTGGGCTCCTGGCAGTACCTGCGCAAAGTCTATTTTTAGACATATGGAGCATGGTCCAGGGGTTGTAGTATGTTATTCTTGGAGTATTGGTCATGTTGGTAAAAATAGATGGACCTCTATTTTTTTGACCTATAGGTCGATAGGTCGAAGTCTATTTTTAGACTGCCTATCCTAAAAATAGGGAAGTCAAATATTATTTACCCTTAATAATATTTGGACTCTAAATAGCAGTTTACTCTCTTGGAGCACTTCAGTTCGAGCCTTGGAAGTGGCTCATGCATCTGACAGAGGAATTATGCTATTCCCAAGGGTTTGGTGAGCACATGCATGGTTGAATTCAGTTAGGACTTCAGTGGCAGAAGTTTGGTGGAGTTAATGAGACAGCTAGTGGAGTTGTGTTCTGTTTATTTTAGTTGAACTAGTTGAGATTAGTTTAACTAGCTAATCAATTAGTTATGAGTCGAGTGAATTAAATATTATTTAATTCATTAATTAGTAACTCATTATTCAACTCAAGAACACATCAGTTCACTACAGTGCATGATCAGTTCAGTGGAGACCAGAGAAAGAGGTAGATGAAAGGGTGGAGTTAGCTATCAGTGGCGACATCAGTTGTGCATGAGATTTGCACCACACTTGGAGGAATTTCCCATGATGATTGCGCTGTCAAGCCAAGGAGATTCGAACCTTGGATCTCTATTTAGACAGGCCATGATTACGCAATAGAGGCAAGGCAATTGGTGGTGAGTTTTGAACCAGTAACCTGTTCAAAACCAAGCTAGTTTGTGTGTAACTTCATGAGATAGTACTGAGTACTTGTGAGGAGTATTGTACTGATTTTGTTACATGATTTATCCATTATAATATACACAATAGCTGCGGGGTTTTCAGCTATAAGCTTTCCCCATACATACCGTGTTAATGTGTATGATGATTTGATGTGCTATCGCTTGTTTTATTTCCGCATGTGTGATGATCTGAGTGGAAGAGATTATGTGTTGCATATGAATTCGAATTGATATGTGATCAGGATAGTCTCGGTGGATAATTAATCATTATTCAGAAAATTTCTACAAAGGGCCGCAAAGGACTAGAATTTCTAGGGTAGCAAAGTAAAGCAAGGTGCAGAAAAATGATGTAGCAGAGGTAAGATCCAAGTAAGTATCTTCTGTATATGCATGTTCATCTCGTAATTTCATTAGGTTCTTTGTATTTTAATATGTTTTTTTGTTTCGCACTGACTTATGCTTTATAGGATGAGGTAAGTTTTGCTATTATCATGTCATGGGTATTTCCTTGAAGAATTTTTGCAGGTATTATATATTCATCAAGATAAGACTCAATTCATGATCCAATGTTCTGAAGAGTGAGAAAGGGTAGCATGACAAGAGTAGCAATCAAGGTACATAACAACAATAAGAATTTCACCACATGAAGTCTTCAAGTGGGCAGCACTGCATACAATAATTGTAAAGGTATCATTGTATTGAGTCATTGTAAAAGCATAATTGTAAAAGTTGTACAAGTTTATATCTACCAAGATTTGAAGAGGCAGTGTTGGGAGGTCTACGATCATGATTAGGTGTTTGTGTCATAGTTGGGGTTATGGTCTAGTATGTCATATTCTTCTACATCATTCCATATCATTGTAAAGTGGACCATTTTCCCAGGTACAGGAGACCATTCTTCTTTTATTCTACTATAGGGTGGTAGGGTGGTGCTAGGCTAGTGCATGAAGTCACCAACAGGTTCAATCCTGTGAAAACTTCAGGGTGGTAGGGTGGTGCTAGGGTGAGTTGTAGCTCATTGGGTGTTGGGGCATCCATTCAGTTGACTATTGAAGAATCTAGGGCATTGGAGCGTCCATCCAGTGGGAGCTGGAGAAGAATTATTTTCTAGATTATAGGAGGTTGGAGCTTTCTTTTTAATTGGATTTGAATATTAAATAATTATTAGAAAAGCATTCAGGTGGTTTTTGTCTTGGAGGGGGTTTCCACCTTAAAAAATATGTGAATTTGTGTTCCTTTTGTTTACTGTTATCATTGTACAAACACTGATAATAATTGAAGATTAACTAGTGCTATGAAAGATTAATAATAATACTAATTGAAAGAAATACTGATTCACCCCCCTATCTGTATTTCTAACAATTGGTATTAGAGCTTGGTTCCTTCAATATCAGTTTAACAGCTAGAAGGAGGTCATGGAGCATACCAAGAATGGTGTACCTCTATTCAATGAAAATAATTATGCACTCTGGAAAGGAAGAATGGAGGTCTATGTCTTGGCGCAAGGTTACGAAGTATGGGACATTGTTCAAAATGGCTTTACACCATCCGCGGATGAAGGTAAGAAGAATTTGGTAAATTATGCAAAAGAAAATAATATTATTATCAGTGGACTTATTGAATCTGCTTATCATAAGGTGTTGGGTTGTAAAACCACCAAAAATGTATGGGACAAGCTTGAGAATATATATGTAGGTGACTCGAATGTCAAAGAAGCGAAGCTTCAAATCTACAGAGAAAAAATTGAACAACTTAGAATGAAAGAAGATGACAACATTGATGCATACTTCCAACATGTTGATGAAATAACCAACACTCTAGAAGGATTGGGAGATCGTGTTGACGAGAAGACTATTATAAAAAATATTCTTAGAATATTACTAGGAAGGTTCAACCCAAAGGTATCGGTCTTAGAATACAGTGAAAATCTGGACAAACTCAACAAAGAGGAATTACATGGAGTTCTCATAGCATATGAAATGAGACTTTGATGAATAAGAGGGTACTTCGCATCTAGAAATTTCATTCGCTGCATCTAAGAAAACTAATAAGGACACAGAACCTTCAAAGGAAAATACTTGCACCTGTAAGTGTGAAGAAAAAGAAGATAATGGAGAAGGTCTTTCAGATGGAGAATATGCTTACTTTATGAGAAAACTAAAAACTGGTAAGGGGAAATTCAAAGGTAAACTTCCATTGATATGTTTTGGCTATGGTGAGGTTGGGCATTTCGCAGCAAAATGTCCGAACAAAGTGATGGAAAGTCAAAGGAAAGAAAGGATTTAAGAAATTAAACAAGCAAAGCAAGAAGAAAGGATTCAAAATGAACTTTCTCTCTAAAGAAGATAGCTCATCATCTGATGAAGACAGTGACAATGAGGAAGAAGCCAATGAGAGAGTATTGTTTATGGCCAAGCATAATAAACAAAAGGTTTCAAACAATGAAGAAGAAGGGTTGACCATAGAATAATTTTCTGAGGCAATTAGGTTTATAAAATAGATCAAGGCTGAGAAGATTCATTCCAATACTCTTGAAGAACAAGTTCAAGGTCTCAAAATTGAAGTTGAAGAACACAAATGTATTAAAGAGTCACTTCAAAAGAAGTTGGAAGAAAGCAACCAAGAAAGGGAAGCATTAGAAGCCAAAGTAGTCTTGCAGCGTAAGGAAGTGAAGAAGGGAAAAACTATCCAAAACTATGCCAACAACTCAAGGGCATTAGAATAACTCATCAACAATAAACGATCTTACAACGACAGAATTGGCCTCGGTTACAAAGAAGAAGAAGCAGGACCTTCTACAACAAAATACAATGAACCTATGAGACTTGACAGTCATTTATATTGTTATTAATGTGGAAAATTTGGTCATAAATCCGTAGAATGTCGTACGTACCCTAGGAACTAATACAATTCTAGGATATCTATCAAATATGAACCTCCCAGAGCTCAAAGAAATATCAATATATTTTAACATTTAAGAAATAATATTGAATGTTACAAATGTCGAAAATTTGGACACATAACCAAAGACTGCAAACTTGAAAATCCTCCAGAAGAATCTTCAAAGCCACAAAATGAACGAACATGTAAGAAGAAGAAGACTGATAATTGTGCTCTCGCTCTCAAGGATCAAAACAACAAAGATGTGTGGTATGTTGATAGTGGTTGCTCAACACATATGACTAGATATAGAAAGAATTTTGTATCTCTGAAAGAGAAGAAGGATGGAACCATGTCCTTTGGAAATGATGGATCTTCAAATGTTATCAGATCAGGTACCATCACTGTCGGAAGAAAAGATGCTCTAGCCAAGAATTTTCTATTAGTTGAAAACATGAATCACAATCTGCTGAGTGTTGGAAAAATGTGTGATCAAGGAGACACAATGCTATTCAACTCCACAAAATTTGAAATCAGGAAAGGCATGTATGGTAAAATTGTGGCTACAACAAGTCGAGGTCCAAACGACATATATGTTTTGGATGAAGTAACTAAAGCATGTCTACTAGCTAAAGAAGATGAAAGTTGGTTATGGCACAAGCGAATGGGTCACATAAACTTTGAAAAATTTGTCAGGATAAGAAAAAATGAAGTAGTATGAGAAATATCGAAATTATCAAAACCTTCCAATGCACTATGTGAGGCCTATTGGCACGGCAAGCAGAAAAAATACGAATTTAAAACAAAAGAACACTTTGCATCACATCCATTAGAATTGATACATACTGTTCTATGTGGTCTTGTGAGAACAAAAGGATTATATGGATAATTATATTTCATGTTAATAATAGATGACTATACCAGGATGACAATCGTCCATTTCCTAAAGAAAAAATCTGAAGCATTTGAGTGCTTTAAGATCTACAAGGAGTTGGTCGAAAATGAAACTGATTTGAAAATAAAGTGTCTAAGATCAGATAATGGCAAAGAATTCACTTCCAAATTATTTCAATAATACTGTGACGAAAATGGAATAAAAAAGAAATTTTCAATAGCATGAACACCTCAGCAAAATGGAGTTCCTGAAAGAAAGAACATAACCGTACAGGAAATGGGTTGAACAATGTTGAAGGACTCAAAATTGGATGAAAAATTATGGGTTCAAGCAATTGATATGACAGTATTCATTATGAACCGAATTGTTCTCAGAAATAATTGCAACAAGACCCCATATGAATTATGGAAAGGAAAACTGGCTAATGTAAAATATTTCAGAATCTTCAGAAGCAAATTTATATCAAAAGAGAAGATCAAAATTTGGGTAACTTTGAATCACATGTCGAAAAAGGTATATTTTTTGGTTACTCACGCAAAATAAAGGCCTATAGATGCTATAATATAAGACAAAAATAGATAGTGGATAGCATAAATGTTACATTTTACGGGGATGGTGTTCTAACGAGTAATGATGAGAATATAGAATCTTTGAAACTTGAGACAGAGGCTGAAAAAGACATAGAGAAAATTCTATAACAAGAAGAAACTGTCGACCAGGAAGAAGTAAATAATGATCATAAATATATATAGGAACAACAACAAGAAGCTCCTCCAAAGAGAAAAAAAGAATGGATTCAAAAGAACCATCCATCAAATCAAATCATTGGTGACAGAAATGAAGGTTGACAACTTCGTCCACCACAACAAGCTCACATTGATTTTCTAGCAAACTTTGAGCCTAGTAGTTTTGAGGAATCCGGTCAGAATGAACATTGGGTAGCATCTATGAATGAAGAATTGGATCAAATCAAGAAAAATAACACATGGAAATTAGTTCCATGACCAAAAGATAAAAATGTCATTGCAACTAAATGGGTGTTCAGGAATAAATTGAATGAAGATGGGCAGGTTACCAAAAATAAAGAAATATTGGTTTGCAAAGGCTATGCACAAGTGGAAGGAATTGATTTCGATGAAACATTTGCACCAGTTTCCAGGATGGAAGCCATCTGGATGTTTCTTGCCTATGCATATTTAAGAAAAATCAATGTCTACCAAATGGATGTTAAGTCAACATTTCTAAATGGTGAATTAAAAGAAGAAGTTTACATCGAACAACCTAAAGGTTTTCTACTATATGAAAAAGAGGATTATGTTTGTAGATTAAAGAAGGCTCTATATGGTCTCACACAGGCTCCCAAAGCATGGTATGCTCATCTTGATCGATATATACGTCAACAAGGGTTCAAGAAAGTTACTATTGATAGAAATATTTATGTACAAATAGATAAACATAATTTAAAAATCGTTGAGGTATATGTGTAAGAACTTTGCTACAAATATGAAAATTGAGTTCGAGATGTCTTTACTTGGTGAGTTGACATACTTCTTATGGCTTCAAATATCTCAGCAAGAGAAAGGAATATTTATATGTCAAGGAAAGTACATCAAGGAAATGATCAAGAAATTCAAAATGGAAGATTGCAAGCCCATCCTTATTACGATGGTAACAGGTTTCAAATTGAGCATAAATGACTCATCTAAGGATGTGGATCAGAGGTTGTACAGATCTATGATTGGTAGTATTTTATATGTAACAGCCTCCCGGCCAGATGTTATGAAAGTCGTTGGACAAGTAGCAATATTCTAAGCAGCACCAAAAGAATCACATATTATTTCCATCAAAAGAATTCTTTGATATCGAAAGGGCACAACAAAATATGGCTTGTGGTATCCCAAGGATAACAAACTCATTATTCAAGAATTTATATATGTAGATTGGGAAGGAAGCGTTGATGATCGTAAGAGTACTAGTGAAGTAACATTCTATCTAGGTGGTTGTCTTGTATCATGTTTGAGCAAAAAGAAAACCTCAATCTCGTTATCTACAATGGAAGCAAAGTACATTGCAGCGACAACTTGTTATACTAAAGTACTTTGCATGAAACAAAATTTGTAAGATATTCAAGTACAATTCAATGAGCCTATTCCCATATTCTATGATAACACCAGTGCCATAAGCACCTCCAAGAATCATGTCATGTATTAAAAAAAAAAACACATTCCAATCAAATATCATTTTGTTAGAGAACAAGTCACTGAAAAGAATATCAAACTTGAATATGTTGGTACAAAAGAACAAATTGCTGATATCTTAACTAAACCTTTACCTCGTAAAGCATTTGAATATCTTTTCCAGAATCTTGGGATTCTCCCAAGTTCTCATTATATTTTCCTTATTTAGAAAATAAAGTGGGAGTGGAAGTGTGTACAAGTCCGCAAGATGGTTGTGTGTCTGGGGGAGTTACCCTTTGCCATTGATGTCAAAGAAGGAGAGAATGTTGTAGGAAGAGGTTTCATGATTGCAGGGGGAGTACTTGTGTTTCCATTAATGCCAAAGGGGGATATTGTTGATCAGTGGCTGTCACTGATGTCAACCCACGCAGCACTAGGGGCTACCCCGATCTTGCATGGGAATTTTGACATCAAAACTTACTCTATTTCGAGTCAAGGATCTTTGGGATGGTTTCTACTTGTCGAGATGTTTCCATTGATATATGGTACACCACGTAATTCTTCACGGTTTGATAGATATTCGTGTTTGAAGTTAGTAAACCTAGTTAGTGGGCTAAAACCCCATGGGGTTTTGGCATGATACTAATAATTGATTGTGGTAATTGAATAGTCAATAATTAATAATTTTTTAAGCTCCTAAAATCCCTCCAATTTTCACTTGTTGAAGACCCTCTTAACCTAAGCATTTATATAAATTGTGACCCTCATATCCTCCTCATGTAAGGATTTCACTACTAAAAACAGGCCATCGTGGAATTTTCAATATAACGTTTTTTCTACGAAGCTTTAGATACTGAAACAAAAAAAACGCTTGGGTGAAATCCTGATGAAGCTTGCATTCGAATTTCAGATCTTGGTTCTCTATATATTCAGAGATATGATCTGTGGAAATTAGGGTTTTTGCAGGCTTCCGAATTTCATCTCAAAGAGGTGACCTTGGGAAAATCGTCATAAATCTCTCTCTGAGAACCGGATTGGAATTCTGTAAAAAGCGCACAGACTATAGTTTTCAATGTATAAATTTCAGAGCTGAAGAAGGAAATAGTGACACGTGGCATGCCATACAAGTTCGCTCTACTAAACTAGTCCGTATTTAGGTCATTGTGAGAGATTGAGCATAAATTTGCCTTGAAGAATCCAAATCGGGTCAGACTTGTGCCATTGGAAAGAAGAATCAAAGGGATACTACAGGACTAAATATCACATATTGGGGATCTGAAATCATAGAGATACATCAGATTCAATATCGAGCTCCTAGAAGGCAAGAAAAAGCTAGATCATGTGCTGTCAAGGGCTATAAAGGACTAGACTTTCTAGGGTAGCGAAGCAAAGCAAGGTGCAGCAAAATGATGCAGCAGAGGTAAGCTCCAGGTGAGTATCTTTTGTATATGCATGTTCATCTCTTAATTGCATTAGGTTATTTGTGTTCTAATTTGTTGTTTTTGTTTAGCACTGACATATGCTCTACAGGATGAGGTAACTTTTGCTATTATCATGTCATGGGTGTTTCCTTGAAGACATTTTGCAGGTATTATATATTCATCAAGATAAAACTCAATGAATGATCTAATTTTCTGAAGAGTGAGAAAGGGTAGCATGACAAGAGAAGCAATCAAGGTGTAGAACAACAGTAAGAAGTTCACCACATGAAGTCTTCAAGTGGGCAACAATGCATACAGTCATTGTAAAGGTATCAGTGTACTGAGTCATTGTAAAATCATCATTGTAAAGGTTGTACAAGTGTCTATCTACCAAGAGTTGAAGAGGCAGTGTCGAGAGGTCTAGGATCATCATTAGGTGGTTTTGTTATAGTTTGGGTTATGGTATACTGTGTCTTCTTCTTCTACATCATTCTATATCATTGTAAAGTGGACCATTTTCCATGTTACAGGAGTCCATTCTTATTTTATTATTCTATAGGGTGGTAGGGTGGTGCTAGGCTGGTGCATGAAGTCACCAACAGGTTCAATCCTGCGAAAACTTCAGGGTGTTAGGGTGGTGCTAGGGCGAGTTGTAGCTCATTAGGTTTGTTTAAAATGCAACAAGATGATGGAGCTTAGTGAAATGAAGTCGCCTTCACTAAGTGAGCCCGCAGGCTATTTTTGGCGCAAAGTCTCTTTTTAGACTATGTCTATTTTTAGACATATGGATCATGGTCTATGAGTTGCAGGATGCTATTTATGGATGATTGGTCGAGTTGGTAAAAATAGATGGACCTCTATTTGTAGACATTGGGCGGTTTCTATTTTTAGACTGTCGAGCTAAAAATAGAACAGTCAAATATTATTAACCCTTAATAATATTTAGACTATAAACATTATCTTATCCTCTTGGAGCACTTTAGTTTGATTCTTGGATGTGGCACATGAAGCTGACAGAAGGAAATATGCTTTTCCTAAGGGTTAGTTGAGCTATTGCATGGTTGACTTCAGTTAGAACTCATGTGGCAGAGTTTGGTGGAGTTGATGAGACAGTTGGTGGAGTTGTGTTCGTTTTAACTTAGTTGAACTAGTTGTATTTAGTCTAACTGATAAATACACTAGTGATGAGTGGTGTGAATTAATTATTAATTAATTCACTAATTATTAAATCATAAATCAACTAAAGAACACATCAGTTAACTGCAATGCATGGATAGTTCAGTGGAGACCAGTGTTAGAGGTGGGTGAAAGGGTGAGTCTACTATCAGTTGTGACTATTGGTTGTGCATGAGATTTGCACACACATTGATGGAGATTTCCAATGAGGATTGCGCAGTTAGAGCTAGTGGGATTCGAACTTGGATCTCATCATTAATCAACTTGGATTGCGCAGTAGAGGCAGGCAGACTTGTGGAGGAGATTTGAACCTGTGACTTGTTCATCTTCATAACTAGTTTTGTGTGTAGCATTTAGATAGTGCTGAGAGCTGTGAGAGCTTTGTGCTATGTATTGTTACATGTTATATATAATTATAATATACATATAGTTGGGGAGTTTTCAGCTATTGCTTTACCCATTACATCCTGTGTTGATATGTGTGCTTGATTATGTTTTAATGAGCGCATGCGACTGCTTTCTATTTCCGCATATTGATGATAAATTGTAGAAGAGGTTATGTATTATGCATGAAGCTTAAATAGTGTGTAATCAGGATAATCTCGGTGAATAATTCAGAAAATTATTCAAATTTCTACATGGTATCAGAGCAAATAATTGATCATCGGGATCTATTACAGTGATTACAATTATTTCGGTAGACAGAGTCTGTAACGGGCCAGGTAGCCTCTGGATCCATCCTTTCTTTGAAAGGTGATATATCCAGTAAATTCCCCTACAGTCGATCTCTGTGCTAGAAATAATTTGTTCTCACAGATCCAGAAGCAGCTGAGTTTTGAGCTTGGAATTCGAATTTTGTAGCAGTTTTGTTTTCTTGGTGCCAGACTTGAAAATGTCTTTCAACGATTTGCGACCTGGGAGACAATGCGACCTAAGTTCCTAAATTATAGTTACATGAGCATCATAATGGAGGCGGTGGCTAGATGGTTAACCTGGCCGAAGGAGTTCAGTGGCTGAGATCCCAAACCACCAGGTCACCCGTTGGTACTTTAAGTAAAGATGCTTAAGTGACCAGATTCTGAGGCGGAGATCCACATTGCATCCCGCCCTGCAGTGCTTCACATTTTTACCAGTGTTGATGTGATCTGTCTCAGAGAAAGAGCACTGTAGAGAAACAGCCTGGTAGATGCTAAACTGCAGCTCAGTGGAGAAAGTGCTGGGCAGATCACAAGGCCTTCAATGTGGAAGTTTCCACGCAATTGCAAAAAGATGAGCTCAAGTGGTGAATCAAGTGATGAGACTTATGGCCTGTCTGCTGGCTCTTCCTTCCTCAAGAGTTGGGTTCCAATGCAGACACTCTAACACAGAGCCCCAGAGAAGTTGCCAGATGGGAGCGACTTTTGACTGTGGTCGGATCTGATGCAAGAGGAGATAAGGCGGACTACCAGGGACGGATCTTCATCAAAGGTATATGATGAAGAAAATTGCACTTTGGCTGCCAAAGAAAAGAAGGGGAAGAGCAAGAAAGCTTCTCAGTCTGGTGCGAAAGGCAATAAGCAAGACATGTCCAAGGTGAAGTGCTTTCACTGTCACCAACATGGACGTTATGCCACAAATTGTCCGTAGAAGAAGAAAAATAAGCATGTTGCTGGATCTGCAGCGGGAGAGGCATTGTTCTCCCAGTTCGAGCTGGATTTTTTGTTGATCGCATGCTTGGTCTCAAGTTTGATGGGATCAGTATGGTTCTTGGACAGTGGTGCGTCATTTCACATGACCGGAGATTGGGATTTGTTTTCAGATCTAGAGGAGAAAGATCTTGGAGTGCACATCGAGATGGGCGATGATGGTAGATACAGTGCGACCGGTATCGATACCATTTCCTTTGAGAGGGAGTTTCGTAAACCCTTCGTATTGAAGGAAGTATTGCATGTTCCAGGATTGATGAAGAATCTAATCTCTGTGGCGATGTTGGAAGACAAGGGGTATGATGTGGTCTTCAGCGAAGGAAAGGCTTTCCTGCGCAGTAAGACAACTGGAGAGACCCGGAAGATAGGGGTTTGAGTCAAGAACCTTTATCAGTTGCAAGTAGATGGCTGCGCAGCAATGGCATGCAAGGCGGGAGAAGTGGTGAGCCGGGATGATGAGGGCGAACTGTGGCACAGAAGATTGGGCCACCTTCACCATGGAGCTTTGAAGATCCTGCAGCAGATTTCTACTGGGCTTCCTAAGGGCACTCTTGCGCAGTCAGATCAGTGCAAGGGGTGTACCTTGGGGAAGTATGTGAAAGCCACCTTTCACGAGAAGGATAGTCACGCCACGACAATCCTTGAGAGAGTTCACACAGACGTGTGTGGTCCTTTCTCAGTTGCTTCGACAGCAAAGCACAAGTATTATGTGATCTTTGTTGATGATTTCTCTCGAAGGTGCTGGATCTTCTTCATGCAGAAGAAGAGCGATACATTCGCGAAGTTCTGTGAGTTTAAAGCACTGGTCGAGAAGGAGTCGGGGAAGAAGGTGATTGCTCTAAGGAGTGATAACGGTGGTGAATTCATCTCGGCTAAATTCAAGGAGTTCTGCAGCGCAGAAGGGATTTAGAGAGAGCTCATCGCACCCCATAACCCACAGCAGAACGGGGTGGCTGAGCGGAAGAACAGAACGATCGTGGGTGCTGCACGGGCGATGTTGCATGATTAGGGCCTACCCCTTCACTTGTGGGCTGAGGCATGCAATACAGCAGTGTATGTGCAGAACCGTTGTCCTCACAAGGTTCTTGGCATGAGTACACCGGAGGAGGCGTTTTCCGGCAAGAGGCCTGATATTTCTCATCTGAGAATTTTTGGCTCACCTGTCTACATGCATGTGACGAAGGATGCCAGAAAGAAGCTGGATCCGACCGCAGAGGTTGGAATATTTGTGGGGTACACTGATACGCCCCACAACTATCGTGTGTATTTTCCAGACAGTCGCAAGACCGTTGTGCGACGAGATATAAAATTTCATGAGGAGAAAGCCATGGAGTGTTCGCTTGAGAGGGAGCCACACTTGCATGCAGATGAGGAGCTATTAGTTCCTAAGGATGAGCCTCAGGATGTGGATCAGCCACAAGAGGAGGTTCATGGAGTGTAAGAAACCACTTATGTAGCACCAAACATCAGAGGCGCAAGCGCACTGGCGAAGCTGAGCGACTGGCTCAAGATGCAGAGAAGGTTGTAGGACCACCTACAGCACAGCACAGACAGAGACAGTCACCGGACTGGTACACTGGATACATGGCTCTTGTGAGCAAATGTGTCGTGACAGAAACATCCTCTTTCGAGGAAGCTGTGGAGGATCCCACATGGGTAGATGCCATGGTGGAAGAGTATGATTTGATTTTCAGAAACAGTGCATGGGAGATTGTCCCGTGACCGAAAGGGAAATCAGTGGTGGGTTCGCGATGGATCTACAAAGTGAAGCAGGCAGCTGACGGGAGTGTGGAGAAGTACAAGGCAAGATTTGTTGCCCGTGGCTTCTCACAGATCGAGGGGATCGATTATGAGGAGACCTTTTCACCTGTCGCAAGGTACTCTTCCATACGGACGATCCTAGCTCTCTCAGTGCAGATGGGGTGGCACATCCATCAGATGGATGTGAAGACTGCGTTCCTCAACAGAGTCATTGAGGAGGAGGTGTACATAGAGCAGCCCGAAGGTTTCGATATCTTCAGCAGTGAGTCGCATGTGTGCAGACTCAAGAGAGCACTGTATGGGTTGAAACAAGCACCTCGTGCTTGGTACACACGGATAGACAGTTATTTCACCGGACTTGGATTCTCCAAGAGTGAGGCGGATCCTAACCTGTACCAGATTGTGGTGGAGGGGAAGTTGCTGATCATTGTACTGTATGTAGATGATCTTATTTTGACGGGAGATGAGCTGTTGATACTTTCATGCAAGGAGGATCTTGCAAGAGAGTTTGAGATGAAGGACTTGGGCCTCCTTCATTATTTCCTGGGATTGGAAATCTGGCAGCACAATGGAGGACTGTTTGTTTCTCAGGGTAAGTATGCCCGGGAGATACTGGAGAAGTTCAACATGCATGGCTGCAAGCCTGTTGATACTCCTCTTCCTGGAGGTTGGAGGAAGGATGATGCTACTTCGGCGGAGGTAGTGGATGCCACTGTTTATCGACAGTTGGTGGGGTCGCTTATGTATCTGGTCAATACACGACCCGATATATGCTATGCTGTTAACCAGCTTTCGCAAGCTATGGTTAAGCCTACCAAGCTCTTCTGGAAGGAAGGCAAGCATGTATTGCGTTATCTTAGAGGCACATCGGGATATGGCTTGTGGTACAGACAGGAGAATGAGGTGAAGTTGTGTGGCTTCACGGATGCAGATTGGGCAGGGAGCCCAACGGACCGAAAGAGCACATCTGGAGGGATCTTCAGTATCGGGTCGACAGCATTTTCCTGGTACAGTAGGAAGCAGAGATCCATGGCACTCAGTTTCGCGAAGGCCGAGTATATGGCAGCAAGATTGGCTGCATGCGAGGCTATTTGGATGAGGAAGATTCTGGTCGGGTTGTTTGGGTCGCATTTGGAGCCAACTGTGATTTATTGTGATAACCAGAGTTGCATTAAACTCTCGGCTAATCCAGTATTTCATGATAGATCCAAACACATTGACATCAGGTACCATCATATCAGAGATTGTGTGCAGCGGAGAATCATGTTACTTTCATATATTCCCACGGAGGATCAGGATGCTGACATCTTGACGAAGGCGCTCACCAAGAGCAAATTCGAATTCCACAGAGGCAGGATAGGGGTTGCAGATAATCCATATCTTGTTGAGAGGGAGTGTTGAAAATGCAACAAGATGATGGAGCTTAGTGAAATGAAGTCGCCTTCACTAAGTGGGCCCGCAGGCTATTTTTGGCGCAAAGTCTATTTTTAGACTATGTCTATTTTTAGACATATGGATCATGGTCTATGAGTTGCAGGATGCTATTTATGGATGATTGGTCGAGTTGGTAAAAATGGATGGAACTCTATTTTTAAACATTGGGTGGTTTCTATTTTTAGACTCCCGGGCTAAAAATAGAACAGTCAAATATTATTAACCCTTAATAATATTTAGACTATAAACATTATCTTATCCTCTTGGAGCACTTTAGTTTGATGCTTGGATGTGGCACATGCAGCTGACAGAAGGAAATATGCTTTTCCTAAGGGTTAGTTGAGCTATTGTATGGTTGACTTCAGTTAGAACTCATGTGGCAGAGTTTGGTGGAGTTGATGAGACAGTTGGTGGAGTTGTGTTCTGTTTAACTTAGTTGAACTAGTTGTATTTAGTCTAACTCACAAATACACTAGTGATGAGTGGTGTGAATTAATTATTAATTAATTCACTAATTATTAACTCATAAATCAACTAAAGAACACATTAGTTAACTGCAATGCATGAACAGTTCAGTGGAGACCAGTGTTAGAGGTGGGTGAAAGGGTGAGTCTACTATCAGTTGTGACTATTGGCTATGCATGAGATTTGCACACACATTGATGGAGATTGCCAATGAGGATTGCGCAGTTAGAGCTAGTGGGATTCGAACTTGGATCTCATCATTAATCAACTTGGATTGCGCAGTAGAGGTAGGCAGACTTGTGGAGGAGATTTGAACCTGTGACTTGTTCATCTTCATAACTAGTTTTGTGTGTAGCATTTAGATAGTGCTAAGAGTTGTGAGAGCTTTGTGCTATGTATTGTTACATGTTCTCTATCATTATAATATACAGATATTTGGGGGGTTTTCAGCTATTGCTTTCCCCATTACATCCTGTGTTGATATGTGTTCTTGATTATGTTTTAATGAGCGCATGCGACTGCTTTCTATTTCCGCATATTGATGATCAATTGTAGAAGAGGTTATGTATTATGCATGAAGCTTAAATAGTGTGTAATCAGGATAATATCGATGAATAATTCAGCAAATTATTCAAATTTCTACAAGGTTTTGGGGCGTCCTTTCAGTTGACTAATGAAGAATCTCAGTCATTGGAGCGTCCATCCAGTGGGAGCTCGACAAGAATTATTTTCTATATTATAGGAAGTTGGAGCTTTCTTTTCAATTGGAGTTGAATATTAAAGAATTATTAGAAAAGCATTCAGGTGGTTTTTGTCTCGGAGGGGGTTTCCACCTTAAAAACTGTGTGCATTTGTGTTCCTTTTGTTTACTAATTTAATTGTACAAACACTGATAATAACTGAAGATTAACTAATGCTATAAAAGATTAATAATAATACTAATTGAAATAAGTACTGATTCACCTCCCCTCTCAGTATTTCCAGCAACTACATCTCTTGGTCCAACTTCCAATGGTTGGGCCTCTTTCATTATGCTAAAAAAATGGTGTTTACATAAAGTTAATGTTAGGTCCCTATATTGCTAGTGTTGTCTCTTATTGTTGTTAGTGTAGCCCCCTTATTGTTATTGTTGTACCCATGTAACCCCCATATTGTTATTTTTGTGCCCTTACATTATTATTGTTATTGTGACCCCATGGATTCATATATATAGAAAGGAGATTTTTTCATTTGTATCATCCAAGAATTTTTCATTTATGTAATGTAAAGGAGGTTCCCCCCTCAAAGTGGCTTATTTCTAAGGTGTTGATCTATTTTTTCCTTCTATTTTTGGAGTTGGTCTCATAAAATTTGGTATCAGAGCTTTGGATTTTAGGGTTTCGCTGCTCCAAACAAGTCATCATGGAATTTATGCTATAATTTTTTTTCTAAGAAGTTTAAGAAGCTTAAATTTTTACCATGCGAAGCCGAAATCTTGAGGAAATTTGTGTAAAAGTTTCAGATCTTGGTTCGCAATATTTTTGGAGATATGATCTGTGGAAGTTAGGGATTTTGCAGGCTCCCAAATTTTATCTGAAAGAGGTGACCTTGGGAAAATCCTCATATTTCTCTCTCTAAGCATCTGATTCGAATTATGTATAAAGTGGCAGAAATAACACAAAATTTGGTTTCCTATTTATCAATTTCAGAGCCGAAGGAGGAAACATTGACACATGGCACTCTATACAAGTTCGCTCTACTGAATTAGTCCATAATTATTTCATTCTGGGAAATTGGTCATAACTTTGTCTTGAAGCATCCAAATCATGTAAGACCTATGGAATTGGAAAGAGGATTCAGAGGGATACTACAGGACTGGATTTAAGATATTGAAGATCCGAAATCACAGAGATAATCAGTTTCAATATCGAGCTCCTCAAAAGCAAGAAAAACGTGTGTATTATTTTTTTTTTCAAATTGCATAAGTCTTGTTTGAAAAAATAGTTTGAAGTGATTCCAAGGTCATATTGAAACATATATATCAGTATTGGGTTCTAAAATTCCCCCTTAAAAATAATTTAAAACCCATTAAGCCCTTAGAATACTCTACTATTACTCATGACGATGAAGTGAAACATGCTATATCAAAATTACAAGAGCAAGTGCACCGAATTCCGCTCTCGCAAAGAGAAAAAAAAAACGAAATGGAAGTTTTAAAGAAAGGCATGGAAGCTAAAATGGATGGTTTGAATAAATGCATGGAAGCTAAGATGGATGGTTTGAATAATGGCATGGAAGAAATGGAAGCTAATATAAATAGTATAGAATAAAAAATCAAAGACAACATGGAAGACATGAAGAATGATCTAAAAGAAGACATGGAAGGTTTGAAGGAAGATTTGACAAATTTGATACAAGAAATGATTCCTAATGGCGAAAATATAGTAGAGGAAACTCATGATGAGAAAAAAATAAATGTTAATCATGATTTCATAAAATCTAACGTTGGATTGAAGACCCACCATATTCCAAAGATCTATATGAAGAAGTTTGATGGCAAGGATCCTGTAACATTGATGTCTTCATAGGGACTTTAAAGGATAACATCCAACATGAGGTTCGCCTTTGGGAACCTAATTCATTGGAGAAGGCATTCAGGTTGGTAAGAAAAATTGAATGTAAAATTATGGCCACAAGGAAGCCTACCACTCATATCTATAAAGATGGAAGTGTTGCTACTCCTATACTTCCACAACCTACAAGGTTGACACCACAACAATTGGAAGAAAAAAGAGCAAAGGGCTTTGCTATAGTTGTGATAGAAAATACACTAAAGGTCATAAGTGTGATGAGAAGAAATTATTTTACATAGATTGTGAAGAGGAGGAAGAAAATGAAAAAGAAACTTCAAAATAAGAGGATATACACTAGGAAGCAACCCTAGAGAAAGAATAAATGAGTCTGACCATATCATGTAATGCATTGGTATGAATTACCACTCCAAAAACTCTCAAGATAGAAGGACATATCAAGAAGAAAAAGGTTACAATAGTGTTGATTTATTCAATTAGTACCCATAATTTTATTCATTGTAAGGTAGCCAAGGAATTTAATTACTTCATATACCCAGTGCCAGAATATCAAGTGATGGTTGCAAATGGAGGAACTATAAATTTCTCTGGAAAATGCCATAATATCAAGCTAACCATTGGGGAATATGTATTGAATATTCCAATTCTTTCCATTCCAATGGGAGGTGTTGATGTTGTACTAGGAGTACAATGGTTACAATCTTTGTGGACGATAGCTTTTAATTTTCAAGAACGTTTCTTGATTTTTTTTTTCGGAAGGAATGGAAGTTGAATTACGGGGTATCGTAGGGAAGTCGTGAAAGATAATAAGCTCTAATGTCATGAAAAATCATCTGAAGAAAGAACAACGAGGCATAATTTCACACTTATGCTCACTAGAAGTTCCAACATCAAAATAATCTATTTCTCCAGATCTCCAAAAAGTCTTGGACAATCATTCCAAGGTGTTTGAAACTCCCAAGGGACTCCCACCAAGTTGTGATCATGATCATGCTATTAATTTAATTCCAAGAAGTGTTCCTCCAAACATCAGGCCTTACATATATCCTTATGTCCAAAAGAGAGAAATTGAACGTATGATTGCAAAAATGTTAGAGGCTGGTATAATTCAACCTAGTTAAAGTTCTTTCTTTGCTCCAGTAGTATTGGTGCACAAGAAATATGGATCATGGTGGATGTGTCTGGATTATAGGGAGCTCAATAAGCTCACTATTAAAGATAAATTTTCCATTCCTGTGATTGATGAATTATTGTATGAATTACATGGAGCAATTTATTTTACCAAGTTGGATCTTCGTTCAGGATATCATCAAATTAGAATGAAGACTGAAGATATTCCGAAAACATAATTTAAAACTCATGAGGGTTATTATTAATTTTTGGTCATTCCTTTTGGCCTTACCAATGCACCTTCTACATTTCAAGGGTTGATGAATTCCATTTTCAAACCCTTCCTTAGAAAATTTGTGTTAGTATTTTTTTATGATATACTAATCTACGATAGGTCTTGGAAGGATCATGTTCAACATATTGACAAGGTGCTCAAACTATTAGAAGAGCAACAATTATATGCAAAATCCTCCAAATTTTTCTTTGGAGTATAAGAGGTGGAATATCTGGGTCATATTGTATCTCACGAGGGTGTTAAGGTAGACCCTAAAAAAATTAAATCCATTAATGAATGGAAACTCCCCACAACCATAAAGGAGTTGCGAGGATTTCTCGAGTTAACAAGGTATTATCACAAGTTTGTTAAGAATTATGGGAGAATAGCAGCACCTATAACAACCTTATTTAAGAAATATGCATTTTCATGGACTCCTGAAGAAACTAACACATTTGAGAATCTTAAAGAGGCAATGTGCCTAGAACTGATCTTAGCTACGCCATACTTCACAAAAAACTTTAATGTGGAATGTGATGCCTCTAGAAATGGAATTGGTGCAGTTTTAATGCATGAAGGAAGACCCATTGGTTTTGAAAGTTTTCCAATCAAAGGAAAGTATTTACATAAAGATATTTATGAGAAGGAAATGTTGGAAATACTACATGCACTAAAGAAATGGCGACCTTACCTAATGGGAAGACACTTCAAGGTAAAAAATGATCATGATAGTCTTAAATACTTTTTGGAACAAAGACTATCTTTAGAAGAGAAGAAAAAATGGGTCGCAAAGATGTTGGGTTATGACTTTGAAATCATCTACAAAAAAATGAAGCTAAATTTTGTTACAGATGCACTCTTAAGAAAGGATGAAGAGGTGGAAGCATTTCCTTGTGCCATTTCTATTATCCAACCAGATTGGATAACCAAAGCAGGGGATGAATGGAAGAAGGACGAAGAAGTTTGGACACTCATTCAAAAGTTGCAGCAAGATCCTAGTACATATGATACATTTATTTGGAAAAATGATTCCTTATGGTACAAAGATCACTTATATCTTTGTAAGAATTCCCAACTAAAACAAAGGTTCTTTTGGAATTACACACATCTCCCTTAGGAGGACACTCAGGATTTTTAAAAACTTACCACAGGGTGAAGAAGGATTTTTTTTGGGATGGCCTTAAATCCAATATTCAAAAATTTGTGGTGGAATGTTTGGTTTCCCATCAAAATAAATTTGAGACAATTAAGACCCTGGGTCTTCTACAACCTTACTCCATTCCAAGTCAACGTTGGGAGGAGATTTAAATTGATTTAATTGCAGTTTTACCTAAGTCCAAAGGAAAGAGTATCATCATGGTGGTAGTTGATAGAATTACCAAGTATGCACACTTTTGTGCATTATCTCATCCATTTAAAGTAAGTAAAATTGCTACTGCATTTATGGAAACAATTCAAAAGATACATGGAAACCCAAAGATTATTGTAAGCGACAGAGATCCCATTTTTACTGGAAATTTTTGGACGGAATTTTGTTTGTTTTTTTGGGTACTCAACTAGCTCATATCTCATCTTATCATCCTCAATCCAATGGGAAAACTGAGATAGTGAACAAATGTTTGGAAGGATATCTTCGTTGTTTTTTGTTTGATAACCAAACACAATGGGTCAAGTGGTTACCTTTGGTTGAATGGTGGTATAACACTTCATTCCATACTGTAGCGAAAATGACCCCATTTATGGCACTTTAGGGATATCATCCAATGTCCATCACATCATATTTAAGAGAAAATTCTATGGTTCAAGTAGTGGAAGATCACATCGAGCATAAACAACAAGTTCTCCAACTCTTAACGGATAACCTAAATTTGGCACAAAATCGAATGAAACAATAGGCAGATCAACATCGCAACGAAGGAAATTTTGATGTAGGAGACTGGGTATTTTTACAGCTACAACCATACAAAAAAGTATCCCTCAAGAAAGCTAAGAAGGATAATAAATTATTTCCAAAGTACTATTGTCCTTACAAGGTGTTGCAAAATATTGGTACTATGACATACAAATTGGAGCTTCCTGCTTCTTCTCAAGTGCATCCAGTTTTCCATGTTTCATGCTTAAAGAAGGTTAGAGGTGACAAAATTCTAGTTCAAACAATATTGCCAGAACTTGACGAGGAAGGAAAAATTATATTGGAACCTGAAGCAGTCACGGAAATAAGAACTTGACAACTACGAAATCGATCAATTTCAGAGTATCTCATCAAGTGGAAGAACTTACCCATTGAAGATTCAACATGGGAAGATGATAATTTTATACAAAAGAATCCAGAGCTACTGAAGCATTGAGGACAACACTTTTTTGAAGGGGAGGGGCATGTTAGGCCCCTATATTACTAGTGTAGTCCCTTATTGTTGTTAGTATAGCCCCCTTATTGTTATTATTGTACCCCTGTAATCCCCATATTGTTATTATTGTGTTCTTACATTATTATTATTATTTTGACTGCATGGAATCCTATATATAGAAAGGATTTTTGCCATTTGTATCATCCAAGAATTGTTCAATTATGTAATGTAAAGGAGGTTGCCCCCTCGAAGTGGCTTATTTCTAAGGCGTTGATCTCTCTTTTCTTCTATTTTTGGAGTTGGTTTCATAATAGTTAAAATGCTCAAATGGCTTCAACAATGGCCCCAATGGCTCCAGAATAGTCAAAAACCCCTGTCTAGTCTCTTTCTGCTCCAAAAAAGGATAAAAACTAAATGAGTTATACTCTCTCCAAGTTTCTACACTATCTATCCTACAAATCACACTTGCCTGCAATTCGTCCTATAAATTAGATATTTTTCATCCATGTGGAGCACCAATTTGTCCCAACGCTAGTGAGATTCCCACCGTT
Source organism: Pinus albicaulis (assembly GCA_034641835.2). Lineage (NCBI taxonomy): Eukaryota > Viridiplantae > Streptophyta > Pinopsida > Pinales > Pinaceae > Pinus > Pinus albicaulis. Next base: position 500,182,274 of record CM076573.1, read on the forward strand.
CCAGGTGAAATTTATCGCTTGGTTAAATGGCCTATGTTGGCCTTTACCTGGCTAATCTGGCACCATGTTGCAGGATTTCTGTCGTCAATTTAGGTGTGGGAATGGGTTTTTCCGTAGAATTTTACCATAGCATAAAGTTTGACTGTCGCATGTGAATTTTGGTCTACTGGTGGTTAACATTACCACTACCGCAAATATAACCCACTCCATCTAACCACGACATCTAATTGAACTACACCATGTGACATGTCTGCCGGTGGTTAACATTACCGCATCAAAAAACTTATATTTTGGTGTAACTGCTATGAAACCCCGTGCTTTTGAACACTTCTAAACTACTACTGAGTCGTTAATAGGACTGGCGCTCAACTCCTGTAAAAAAATTGATATATGGGTTTTTAACAAAGGTTTTGGTTGTAATATAACATGGATCTTCGCTGAATATTTTTGCACCCGAACTTTGATTAAATGGGTTTTGATGTTTGATCTCTCCGCCAATTCATATGTGCCATAAAATTTGGCTATGTGGGTTTTTAAACTTTAATATATATTTCGGGGTCGGGGTTAGCCCCTAACCCTAGTCTATGGATCAAGGTTAATCCTAGTCCCCACCCCCGATGCCGAAACAAATAAAACTTATTTAGGACTTGAGGGCTAATAATTTTAAGGCAAAAGCGTAGAGCAGTTGGTCAGAGGTATGTATAGCATAGTGGAGGTCTCATATTCGATTTCCCTAGGGTATGGTCTAGACTTTAACCAAAATTTTAGTGGCCACCAGGAGGCCATGTGGCATCCTTTGGTTGGCCATGTTGTCCTCTCTGGTTGGCCCACCTCACCAACCTATTAACCAGTGAAATAACCTACAAAACACACCAATACAATTGTGCCAACTATCAAGTAGAGATTGGAAAGTGATGAGCAGTCAACATGTACAGTTAGGGTCTGATCAGCAGTACAGACTGATGACTATGCAACCCTGCAAACCCAAAAACATAATTTTTTATGTTTCCCAAAATGAAAAAAACTTGATATCAGGAGCATCATATGTTGTATTTTAACGAAATGAGCTGCGCCTGATTTAGAATGACAAGATCTACACAAGAGCACTGGTTTCGATCCATTCTGAAAACTTTGAGTTTTGAGCATAAAATTGATCTAGCAGATCAATGACTCAAGAGAGTAACCGATATGAAAATATCTAAGCATACAAATGGTGTCTTAGTCAAAATTAATGACCTGAGAGAGTACACATAGTCCATATATTTGACCATAAACAAGGTCTCTCGGTCCATAACCCAATGTAGTAATCACTATTTTTATATAAAACTCCCTGATTATATAGTCTCTTGGTCAAATACAATGACCTAAGGGAGAGAACTCAAAATGAGTGTCCCCGACCATACTCACTAGTATCTTGGTAAAACAAAATGACCTAAGGGAGTACTCCAAGCCTTAGAACCAACCTCCCCAACCATAATGGTTTCTTAGTCAAACTAAATGACCCAATGGAGTAACAATCTTCCCAATGATAAATCATGGTTTGTCAGCCACGCCCAAGGAATATTCATGATGCTATAAAATCAATGCTCTTTCGCTCTCTCTCTCTCTCTCTCTCTAAGAGGAATTCTCAACTAATCCAAGCTTCTCATAGAAGCAAGTAAAATTCATTAAGGATAATGGCTTTATCAAAACATAAAAAATCTACGTATCAAGATAATTATATTTGAGTCTCACAACTCTTATTTGGAAAACATATTAGGTATAGTGACACTTTATCTCAATGTTCTCTGACCTGTCATGAAATAGTAGATTCTTAGAAAGATTGACACAAATTTTATTGCCACAATATATCACAGTCGATTCTAGTACCTAATCAAACAAGTGAACACACAAATTTCAAAGGAAAAGTGCTTCACAACAGGCTAAAAAATAAGTTATATACCCAACGTCAGCTGTGCCAAGTGCAGCAGAGGTCTACATTGTATGTATCCATGATATCTTGAGTTAAAACAACATCCAAAAGCACTCTTTAGAGCATATAGCCCAATCAGAATCCATGCATATACAATTCACCATTCTATCTGTAATAAATGGTGCCAATTATATATCTTAATAACTTTTTGTTGTAATTCAATGCTCATACCGTAGCATAGAAAATAATAGTTTTCAGATAGTTCAAGAACCAGTCAATTGATGAGAAATAGAAAGATAAAAATTAGCACTACAAGAAAAAAGGACATTGGTGAGGGGTGAAAAATGTCACCGTAAGCTCATTGGTGAGGGTCAAAAGAGCATTCGTCACCAAAAATTGAATGTCACCAAAGGTGGTGTCACTGAAAGTATAGGTGTTGTGGTGACATTCAAGGTTCATCACCAATAATGATTTATAATGACAGATAGTGACCGTCACAATTTCATATGAGCAATGGTGACAGACAATAGCCTCCACCACCAAAAAACTGAACGTCACCAAAGGTGGCATCACCGAAAGTATGTGTTGTGGTCACATTCAAGGTCCGTCACGAATATTGATTATAATGACGGATAGTGACCATTACCATTTCATATGAACAACAATGATTTTTTGTGATGGACCTTTCATGGCCATCACTATTGGTGCATATATATGGCGACGTTCATTGATCGTAACCATAAACTCATTGGTGACATCAAGGTCCATCACGAATGATGACTATAATTACAAACAATGACCCTCACCATTTCATATAAGCAACAATGATTTACGATGACAGACCTTTAATGGTCGTCACTATTGATGTGTATATATGGTGGCATTCGTTGATCGTCACCATTTCATATTTTGGTGAGGGTCGAAAAATGTCACCATAAGCTCATTAGTGATGGTCAAAAGAGCATCTGTCACCAAAAACTGATCCTCGTCATTCCCTATGAATATCAGGGCATGATGGAATCGAACCACCAACCTCCTGCTTGTAAAGCAGGTGCTCTTTCATTGAGCTAGTATCCTTTAAAGAATTAGACTTTAAACTATCAATTGCCCCTAAAGGTGCAAAGATACACCAAATGAATAAAAAATCTTGGAAGATCAAAATTTGCTAGAAATAATATGTTTAGTATATATAAGAAAAAGACAATAAGAATAAATATTATTTAAATATACATAATAAAAATTTAATAATTCAATTGATTAATTTCCTCTATGATACATAATATTTACCAAAACTATTCATGATTAAATACTTAATATTAGATTACTTGTCAATAGAATGTACTTGTTTTTTATCACCTTTGGATATTAAAAAAAGTTTCTTATTATCCCACCCCAATCTATACAGTGTGCATAATTTCACATAATTTTTCTAGAACTCCGTAGTAATTTATCTATAGACAACACCACCAGGCATGCCATATACAACTTATTGATTGATGGTTGTTAGATGACATTGTTAGATACACTATCGGTCTCCTCATTGACATGCCTAGCTTTGCAGATACCACCTTGTACTTCAAATATTGTTCAGAGTACCTCTTACAATATAAGGATGTTTTTTAAGTATTTAGTTAGTCTTAGGATTTAGCTCATTTTGTTCCCATATTCACTGGAAAACCAAGGTGATGAATGAGTCACAAGCATTTCCTATTTTCCACAATTAAGTATGCTTTATTCTTTCATCTCCCAATATAATCTTTGTGCTGCTAGGCGAAGCAGTTGAGTCTTGCACCCTAGATGGTGAGAGTCCAATAGCCAAAAACATCCTTGACTTATGCTCTAACCTGAGTGGCATGGGGCACGTGGAATCTCATGTGAAACGATAAGGACCACCTTGCAAGGCTAAATACTCCTGGGTGACCGATAGCAAAATAGTACCATGAGGGAAAGGTGAAAAGAACCCCCATCGGGGAATGAAATAGTACATGAAACCGTAAGCTCCCAAGTAGTGGGAGGAAAATTAGATCTCTGACCACGTGCCTATTGAATAATGAGTCGGCGACTTATAGGCAGTGGCTTGGTTAAGGGAACCCACTGGAGCCGTAGCGAGAGTTAGGCAAATATGTAATTATGAATATGCATAGGAGGGATAAGCCATGTGTTTTGTAAAATTTAATACCATTCCTCTGCATGATATTTTGTACCACACCTACTATAAGTTTTTAGAGTCAAGTAATCATGACAAGAGATGGGTAATTCACAAATTTCACTTTGATCTTATAAATATAGAGCACAATATTCAAGACCAAAATGGAACTCAATAACAAAACCATACCAAAATAAATCTTGATTCCCAATAGGCAAGGCATTTCCCATAAACATGGAGATAGGATACCATAAATGCCATGATGATAATAGATACCGGATATACCGGATACCGGATATGGGCCTGTTCTTATATATTGATATAGATAAAGAAATACAAATCTAGAAAATCCAAGTATCACACAACAATGTCTTGAACAAATATCAATATGTAAAATAGTATTTTTTGCATTTGGATTTACCTTGCAGAACCTCAAGAAAAAGTTTCCACAGAAACAACCAATAAACATAACAACATGGACCTTAGGAGAAATTATGCAGGGGATAAATATGAAGGTAAAGCACTAGAGAAGTATTCAAAGAAAATGATGAAAAGCATATCTATAAAGAACCGAGAACCCTCTGAAGTAAACCACACATTTATCATCGTGACTAGTACACTTGCAAAAAAAAGATCACAATAAATTATGAACTATTCCACCAAAAAACACTGAATTTTTCCACTAAAATACAATTTCAAATTAATCACTAGCATGATGTTAGAGATAACAGATAGAATATTTAAGTTTAAAAGACAATACACTCTGATGAATTAGGGATTACTGTGGCATTAGAGGGCACGTGCAAAATTACATTATCATATCCAAATGCACCCCTACGTAGTGTCCATCTCACACTTTGTGACTTGAACCTTTAAAAGGCTTACTCAGCCACTTCATCATTCGAGATTTATTGTGAGATTATGATGTTACAATGTGACCTGCATGTCCCAAATAACATGAGCCAACAATGAAAACCATAATTAAATTATCAATGCCTTACTAATTTAATCCTTGAAAAGACGAAAAACATGAATCCAAGAAAGAAAATGATAAGGTTCTCATTAACCAACTATTATATTTACAGATATGGAAAAATTTTTGATTGGTTGTTTCAGAATTTAAAACATTTTACTTATTCTCTCAAGGATATGAAAAGACACTAAAATTACCAAGGTCATATTTCAACATAAATCTTGCAGAAAATAATATTGCAACTATGAAGATATTATTACAAAAATCTTAAAGAAAATTAGATTGCAACTATGAATATATTATTACAAAAACCTTGAAGAAAATTAGATTGCAACTATGAAGATATTATTACAAAAATCTTGCAGAAAATCAGATTGCAACTATGAAGATATTGTTCTAAATTTTAAAAATTATAGTAATAAAATCCATCTTCAACATGCTTTAACATTTTATATCATATTAGACCAATTTTGAGTTAGGGAACAAGTACAAGGTTCATAGTTAAAATATTTGTGTCAAGGACAAGTAGATATCATATAAAACTTTCTCAGTTGAGGTTTATCACTAGAGAACATAGTCTTGAGTCTTAAACCAATACTTAATGAAGGACTTTTGGAAATAAATGGGTACAAGATGTAAATTCATCCCTCATGAGTCATGGAAACCCCTAGACAACTCCTAAGGCTTTACAACCACTATAGCTGCACCCATCACACTACGTTTTTAGGTTGAATTTTTCACACCTGAGTCTTTGCAAGTTGCATCCACTGTAGTTGCACCCATGAGTACACCACCTTTTTAGGTTGAATTGTACACATGTCCTAATCCACATAAGATGTAGTTGAATAGTATGTTGTGCTGAATTGCACATAATTTTCCCACAGCTGACCATAAGTACTTGTGTGTGATGAGTGCACCAGACATGTATCATGGGAGCCACAAAACCCGCAAACACAATTATCCATGAAGTCCAGAATGGGGAGGATGTAACTAGCAAGAAAAAAACTGGGACAAATTCTCCCTTGCAATGAAATTCTAGATGTGACTCCTCATGAATAAAGAGCTATTGGGCTATAGTAATCACTATTAAATGCCTAAATAGTACACATTAATTATCAATCCAGGGATGTCTTTTTATTCCAATGACAATTGTACTGTCTGTGCCGATACACCCAACCAAAAGCAATTCCAAAGAAAAGAAATTGTTGCTGAAGTAAATGCTGGAAATAAATCACTCATGCAGAAGAAAAATGATCTACAAGATTGGAATCACACTTCAATTAATCTATTCTAGCGTGCCACACAACAAGTATCTAGCTGGTGTCTCTAATATCATATGTGTAATAGCATACAAAGTATTGAAATTGAAGCATACATATTCACAGCTGAACAATAGCAACAAAACTCTATTGATACATAAATTGAAATACAAATACATACACCCAACTACTTAATCACTGCAATCCCTGCTAAGAAGGAGGGCCCTTCCTCCCTAGTAGGGAGCAGGTTGAGAAATAACTTAACAGAAACTAAATTGAATAATGCATGTAACAACAATAACAGGATAATCTGTATTAATCTAAGCACAATTACAGAACCAAAATAATGTTTTTCTCCGCTAACCTTTTGACCTCTAGGGCCTAGAACTATATAGTGGTTACATCTTAGAAAATCAAGGGATAGATCAGCCATGATAATCTTATGATTCTCATGCTGATCGAAATAGAATACATATAGTTATAACCACTTCTTAATAAATTTCTGCCTAGAAAATTATAGATTACAATCAAAATCGCCGTTAGGCTGTTATCCAAAACTACAATGCTAAAAAAATTCTACAACTATCATAATAAAACCATAGTTGTAGTGTAATAGCTAAAGGACAGGTCAGCAATAGGTGTTGACGAGATCCAGTCAGCGGTACAACTGTATCAGCAGTTCAACAGCGGGTCTGTAACAGCAGAGTGTAACAACAGTTTGTCGAAGGGTCTGTAAGCAAGGTGTAACAACATTACCTCGCTGTAACAACACCCTCTTAACTTCTTCTGTAGACCTCATGCTCGGGATCTTTGGTGCTATAAATGACATCTGGAAAGAAAACTCAATGACCATAGATATTCTCTAAACATTCATCCTCAATTAGTCATAAAAAGGCATGATATATCATAATAATTGATGAAATGGCAGAGTAATGAAAATAAGGTGAAACAACACAAGTTATGATAGTCCCATTGGTTATAGTCATGAGGAAAAATGGGGAAAACAAGTGTAGGAAATGTGTGCAAAACTTGCACCCAACATCTCCCCCCAAATGAAATACTTGCATGTCATCATGCAAACTCATCTCTCATGGGAGTATCTTCGGTGCAGGTCAGTGAGATCATAAGCACCAGATGTATCTTTTTCTGTAGGCCTCTACCCCTGATTGGCCATCAACTGCCGTACCCAGGACTTTGACTCATACTTACTCAATTCATAATTACTCTGATAATCCTTAATTGGTATCTAGATCAAAGGAAAATTGAATCTCAATCCCAGCCACAAAGCACCAAGGGATTGTATGATCTGTGAATAAGCTGGTACATGTGTAATAGCCACCATGAAATTATGGAAAGAGAATGGGTCCCCCTTCAATAGCTCAGCACTGCTGGCTTCCGTGCATTTCAAGCACCCATTCAAGGCTTGACTCTTCATCATTGAGAACTGATTGAGGCAGAAGTTCACAATTCTTCTTCTATAAGTGGCAGCCAGTTCTTTAATCCTAGGGGTACTCAACATTCTCCTAAATTCTCTCCTTAACTCGGTAGCTCATCCCAGTACTTCCCTAACCCACAATGCCATCTTCTCCACATTAGCCTCCATAGATTTGATGGCCAAATGCCATTCAATTTGATTATTCATGAAGGACACAAAAGCTCTCAACTAAAGATATCCCATCTAGGAGAATATTGTCACAACCATCTGCATACTCACATGTTCACAAATAATATTGTGTAAGAATAACTCACACTGCAAGCTTTTCTCATCGAAATCGGAGGCACAAAAAACATCTAAAAATGTGCGAGTGGAAGAACATAAATAAGGCTAATCCTCCATAATAGATTTCATCTAGAACAGGAAGTAACGTTCCCATAGAAAGATAGGATAGGATGGAGAAGGCCGCCTACAACCCAACAAATTGAGGGCGAGGTCATGAAGTTTTTGCTTATCTATGGTGAGATCCTGAACCAACTGCTATAACAACAGTAGTTGTTCCTCATGTTTCTTTAGAGCTTCCTTCTTCTTATAATTCTCCCGTCCTTTCTCAACTCTTCTTTCATCCATCTTTCATGTAAAGTGTCTATTTCTCTCTGATGTTCCTTCAGCGAAATCGTCCCCTCCTGAAGGGAGATTGCTTCCTGTTTCCACTTTTGTAATTCAGAAATTAACAAGATTTTCTCAGAACTTCATCCCGAGATGGGACTCACCGTTCTTCTGCATTCAATATCCACATCAATAATGGGTGTAACAACCTCTGCTACATGGGGTTGTTCCACCTTTGTTTCTAGTTCTTGTGTAACAATAGCTTTCTTGGTGGGTTCTTGTGTGTCAACCCCTTTGTTTCCACCTAGAGTAGCCTCTGTGTCCATTGTTGTTTCTTATACAATAGGAGTGGCCTCCACAGGTTCCTATGGGTTGGCTTCTAGGTCAATTATTACAGGAGGCTCTGCTTTAACTGTTGGTTCTTGTGTAACAACAGTATCATCAGTAGGATCTTGTTTAATAGCCTCATGTTGTTCTGTTTTTGTTTCCATTGGGCTGATATTTTATCTACAGATCTTATATCCCACTGCTGTTAAGTCTTGAAAACATGTCATGTATACAGACACCGATATTTCCTTCCCCTCAGATAATTCTTGCTTTAATTATTCATTTTCCTTTCTTATATTTTCGAGTTCTAAAAACAAGAAATGAGTTTCGTCCTTACCTGATGAGGAGGGTTTCCTTTCTTCTTCTAATACTTCTGCTTTTGTCTGATTTCCAGTCGTAGGCAAATGTTCTGCAGGTATGCTGAATTTCACTCTTTTTTTTGGCCTTCTATCCCCAATTGGTTCATCAGTAGGCTCTTTCCCAATTCTAACTCCAGCAGGCCGACTCTGGGTTTCCACTTTTGCCTGACTTCCTCATGAAGTCGTGGTCTGTTTCCCCCGGCTTGTCCTCGACCTCTTTCGCTTGAATTATTTCCAAGTTTTTCCTTGTTGGCCTAGGGAATCCAGCACCATTAACTTGATGAGTCTATGATTATTCACACATGCCTCTCGGTGTATTGTTGGTTTTACTACTGCCGCCATATGCTTTATGCTCCTTAACAAATAGAATGGAAGATTAGTCTTTTGTTGGTGCCAAAGGTGATTAAGTAGAGTAAAGTGATATTTAAACACTATCATGGATATTCCCTCACAAGTGATATATTTAATTAAACCCAGGGCAACATCTGCCCAAGGATGAGGAGGTGACAACCTGTCAATTCCTCTCCCTTTCTTCTCCTTCTAGGAAGTCTTCTTTCAAGGAGGGGTCATTGATTTTTATGTTAAACCACATATGTCCCTCTACTGGAAATGAATTTACCCAGGAAATTACCTCTTTAGTCACCTTAACTTGCATGCCCCTTACTTGGGTTTGATTATTGTCCAAATTTTGGGAAAATTCAATTGCCAGTGCCTCATCTGAGCCTTAAAGCTTATGGAAATACTTAATCCATCCGGCATCTCTGAAAATATTGTAGGCTTCTAGAAAATTCTGCAAGGTATCTGTTATCTCCCAGAAAAAAATGAAACATCATTTGACAAAGTCTTAGAGGTTCATGTGTCAAAGGTAGGGTCATAGAATTCATTTTTCATTACTTGGTTAAGGAAAATTTTAAGTTTTTCTTATTATCTTATCCTAAAGTTTAAAACTCACCCCCATTCAAATATTTTCATGTCACATTAGTCATTATTTCCTGACATGTTTCATTTCCCAAGCTTACAACCCTGAAAAGGTCATTTTATCCAAGAATCCCTACTTTCATAGCAAATTACACAGAAAAAACACACTTTTCGCTACAGAACTGCTAATACTTTTGTAGCGAAACTGCCCAGAAATACACTAAGAACACTACGAAAGGAAGGATTCATGTCTGTCTTGTCAAAATAGGTGCTAGGTGTCAGTAAATGATTGAAAGGGATAGGGTAGATGCCATTCGAGTCAATTAGGGTTAAATCAAGGTACAATGGTCATGGCTGAAGTCATTATTACCATTTTAAGCATGTATGAGTCATCATTATGCCATGATTTGTCATAAAACTTCAAAATATTTCCCAATTGAGTCATTTGTAATTCTCCGCTCCCTCTTTGCATGTTATTGAGCTTTGGAGAGTTATTTCACTGAGCCCAAGCTGTGGCTGGTATTTTCAAAAGTTTTTAGGTATCACTGATCAAGCAAGGCAGAGAAGACATAAAAGTACCATGGTTGCAAAGAGGAAGACCAACAAAGGTGGCCACTTTCTCAGATATGAGCCATCAGACATGAACCTGATAAATGAAGACCCAACAACTTAAAAGTTTTCATAAGAATAGGGTGTTTGCAGTTTTTCCAAAGATTGCAAGGATGCCATGTACAGGTTTCTAAAGATTTTTCCCTAAATTTCAATGGGACAGCTGCAAAAGTGGGAATACTGAGCCTCACTATAAATCTAGAGACCATTGCAGAAGCAGCAAGAATTCCAAGTGGAGAAGAACAATGGTTCAAAGGTTTGAAATTCAACATGAAGGAATGTAAAGAGTTTATCAAGCCAAATTATAGTGAGGTTGACCTTACAAATTCCATTCCAAGGAGCTACATGAAAGATAATTTCTCCAAGCTACCGCTACTCATTCAGAAATACTTCACTTGTGAAGGGAGGTATCATAAGGTCTATTCTTACCACTTCAATCTTCTGATACATTTTGTTGGTAAGAAATTTCTTGATCTACCTTTTTATTTATACACAAGTTTAGAAAAAATGGCAGATAAATTTCAAGATAAATCTGAAGGAAGTGAAACCTCACTATTTCATCATGGTTTAATAAAGTTGCTGGTTTTAGATGAGTTAAAAAGACGAGGCAGAGACTAGTCTTCTATTTTGTTTATCAGTAGTTTTGAAGTGGATGCCTTCACCCATAAAAGAACTCCTAAACCTAGAGGTATAACATCACTTTCAGTGGCAGAAGAAAGTCAACCAGTAATCATGGAAATAGAGAAATTGCAGAAACTTGATACACCTACTGTTTCACCTACAAAACAAAATTCAACTATGAGAAAGCCTGCAAAACAAGAGCCAATTGTGAGTAAACATGGCAGCAAAAGGATTAGAAGGAGCCTGTTAGGTCCCTATATTACTAGTATAGTCCCTTATTGTTGTTAGTGTAACCCCCTTATTGTTATTATTGTACTCATGTAACCCCCATATTGTTATTATTGTGCCCTTAAATTATTATTGTTAGGTCGGCTAGGATTACATTGTGGCCCCATGGACTCCTATATATAGAAAGGAGGTTTTGTAATTTGTATAATCCAAGAATTGTTCATTCATGTAATGTATTGGAGGTTGCCCCCTCGAAGTGGCTTATTTCTAAGGCATTGATATCTCTTTTATTCTATTTTTGGAGTTGGCTTCACAACATTTGGTATCCGAGCTTTGGATTCTAGGGTTTCACTACTCCAAATAGGTCATCATGGCATTTTTTCTATAATTTTTTTTTCTACGAAGTTTTAGAAGCTGAATTTTTTAGGGTACGAAGCCGAAATCCTGAGGAACATCATCACAAAATTTTAGAGCTTGGTTCGCAATATTTTCGGAGATATGATCTGTGGAAGTTAGGTATTTTTGTAGGCTCCTCAATTTAATCTAAAAAGGTCATCGTGGAATTTGCGCTATAAATTTTTCTCTACGAAGGTTTAGAATCTAAAATTTTTAGGGCGCGAAGATGAAATCCTGAGGAAACTCGTCGCAATATTTCAGAGCTTGGCTCCTGAGCATCTGAGCATCGGATTGGAGTGCCGTAAAAAGTGGTCACAAGTACACAGAATGTAGTTTATTTTCTATCAATTTCAGAGCTAAAAGTCGAAATAGTGACACGTGGAAAGTAGTACAAGTTCGCTCTACTGAAGCAATCCATAATTAGGTCATTGTGGGAGATTGGACATAAATTTGCCTTGGAGAATCCAAATCAATTCAGAACTGTGGCATTAGAAAGATAATTCAGAAGACTACCTCAGTGCCAAATTTCAGATATTGAAAAGTCTCAATCACAGAGATAATCCAATTTCAATATCGAGCTCCTCAAAAGCAAGAAAAAGGTGTGTATTTTTTATTTTTTTTATTTTATTTATTTATTTATTTTATTTATTTATTTTTCTGAATTGCATAAGTCTTGTTTGAAGAATCAATTTGAATTGATTCCAAGGGCATATTGTAGAATAGATATCAGTATTGGGTTCTAAAAAATGCCCCGTAAAAGTAATTCAACACCCATTAAGCCTTCAGAAGGCTCTACTATGACTCATGAAGATGAAGAATTGCAACATGATCTATCAAAATTACAAGAGCAAGTGCACCAAATTTCACTCTCGCAAAGAGCAGCAAAAAATGAAATGGAAGTTTTGAAGAAAGGCGTGGAAGCGAAGATGGATGGTTTGAATAAAGGCATGGAATCTAAGATAGATGGCATGGAAGCTGGCATGGAATCTAAGATGGATGACATGGAAGCTAAGATTGATGAAAAAATTAAAGACAACATGGAAAACATGAAGAATGCTCTAAAAGCGGACATGGAAGGTTTGACAAAGTTGATAGAAGGAATTTTTCCTAATGGTGAAAAGATAGTAGAGGAAACTCATGATGAGAACAAAATAAATGTTAATCGTGACTTCATAAACTCTAATGTTGGCGGGAAGAACCACCATATTCCAAAAATGGATATGAGGAAGTTTGATGGAAAGGATCCTGTAACATGGATACTACAGATGGAGCAATATTTTGATCTCCATAATGTGTAAAACACACAAAAGGTACGCATTGCAACTTTGCATTTAGAACAAAATACATTTGTATGGTATCGATGGCTTTGCTCCCGTAAAAAAATTGTCACTTGGTCAATTTTTACGGAGGAAATGATAGCACATTATGAGGATACAAAGAGAAACACCTTCTTTAGCCAATTGATAAATCTCAAACAAAAGGGTTTATTGGGGGAGCACATTGAGGACTTCCAAAAATTGAATATAAGGGTAACTAATATTCCAGAGGAACATAGGATTGATCTCCTCATAGGTAATTTAAAGGATAACATCCAACATGAAGTTCACGTTTTGGAACCTGATTCATTGGAGAAGGCATTCAAGTTGGCAAGAAAAATTGAATGTAAAATTATGGCGACAAGGAAGCCTACCACTCACTTCTATAAAGAAGGAACTGTTGCTATGCCTAGATTTCCACAAACTACAAGGTTGACACCACAACCATTGGAAGAAAAAAGACAAAAATGGATTTGCTACAGTTGTGATAGTAAATACACTAAAGGTCATAAGTGTGCTAAGAAGAAATTATTTTACATAGATTGTAAAGAGGAAGAAGAAAATGAACAAGAAGAGGATATACATCAGGAACCAGCCCTATAAGAGGAAGAAATGAGTCCGACCATATCGTGTAATGCATTGGTAGGAATTACCACTCCTCAAACTCTCAATATAGAAGGACATATCAAGAAGAAAAAGGTAATAGTGTTGATTGATTCAGGTAGCACCCATAATTTTATTCATTGTAAGGTAGCCAAGGAATTGAATTTTTTCCTATACCCAACACTAGAATGTCAAGTGATGGTTGCAAAAGGAGGAACTATAAATTGATCTAGAAAATTCCATAATATCAAGCTAACCATGGGGGAATATGTATTGAATAATCCAATGCTTTCCATTCCTATGGGAGGTGTTGATGTTGTATTAGGAGTACAATGGTTACAATCTTTGGGGACAGTAGCTTTTAATTTTCAAGAACTTTTCTTGAAATTTTTTTCAGAAGGAAAGGGAGTCGAATTACGGGGTATTGCAGGGAAGCTAGGAAAGACAATAAGCTCTAATGTCATGACAAAGATTCTAAAGAAATAACAACGAGGCGTAATTACACAATTATTCTAACTAGAAGTTCCAACATAAAAATCATCTATTTCTAAAGATCTCCAACAAGTCTTAGACAATCATTCCAAGGTGTTTGAAACTCCCAAAGGACTCCCACCTATTCGTGATCATGATCATGCTATTCATTTGATTCCAGGAAGTGTTCCTCCAAACATCAGGCCTTATAGATATCCTTGTGTCCAAAAGAGCGAAATTGAACGTATGATTGCAGAAATGTTAGAGGTGGGTATAATTAAACCTAGTCAGTTTTTTCTCTGATCCTGTAGTATTGGTACACAAGAAGGATGGATCATGGCGCATGTGTCCGGATTATAGGGAGCTCAATAAGCTCACCATTAAAGATAAATTTCCCATTCCTGTGATTGATGAATTATTGGATGAATTACATGGAGCAATTTATTTTACCAAGTTGGATCTTCGTTCGAGATATCATCAAATTAGAATGAAGACTGAAGATATTCCAAAAACAACATTTCAAACTCATGAGGGTCATTATGAATTTTTGGTCATGCCTTTTGGCCTTACCAATGCACCTTCTACATTTCAAGGGTTGATGAATTCCATTTTCAAACCCTTCTGTAGAAAATTTGTGCTAGTATTTTTTGATGATATACTAATCTACAGCAGGTCTTGGAAGGATCATGTTGAACATGTTGACAGGGTGCTCAAACTATTGCAAGAGAAACAATTATATGCAAAAAAATCCAAATGTTTCTTTCGAGTACAAGAGGTGGAATATTTGGGTCACATTGTATCTCACGAGGGTGTTAAAGTAGACCCTAACAAAAGTAAAGCCATTAAGGAATGGAAAGTCCCCACAACCATAAAGAAGTTGCGAGGATTTCTCGGGTTAACAGGGTATTATCGCAAGTTTGTTAAGAATTATGGGAGAATAGCAGCACCTCTAACAACATTATTGAACAAAGATGCATTTTCATGGACTCCTGAAGCAACTAAGGCCTTTGAACGTCTTAAAGAGGCAATGTGCCTAGCACCGGTCTTAGCTACACCAGACTTCACAAAAACCTTTATTGTGGAATGTGATGCCTCAGGAAATGGAATTGGTGCAGTTTTAATGCAGGAAGGAAGACCCATTGCTTTTGAAAGTCGTCCATTCAAAGGAAAGTATTTACAAAAACCTATTTATGAGAAGGAAATGTTAGCAATACTGCATGCACTAAAGAAATGGCGAACTTACCTAATGGGAAGACACTTCAAGGTAAAAACTGATCATGATAGTCTTAAACACTTTTTGGAACAAATATTATTGTCAGAAGAGAAGCAAAAATGGGTCACAAAGATGTTGGGTTATGACTTTGAAATAATCTACAAAAAAGGAAAACTTAATGTTGTTGCAAATACACTCTCAAGAAAGAATGAAGAGGTGGAAGCATTGCTTTGTGCCATTTCTATTATCCAACCAAATTGGATAATCGAAGCAAGAGATGAATGGAAGAAGGACAAAGATGTATGGACACTCATTCAAAAGTTGCAGCAAGATCCTAGTACATCTGATACATTTAGTTGGAAAAATGATTCCTTATGGTACAAAGATCATTTATATCTTTGTAAGAATTCCCAACTAAAACAAAAGATTCTTCTGGAATTGCACACTTCTCCTTTAGGAGGACACTCAGGATTTTTAAAAACTTACCACAGGGTGAAGAAAGATTTTTTTTGGGATGGCCTTAAATCTGATATTCAAAAGTTTGTGGCGGAATGTTTGGTTTGCCAATAGAATAAAGTGGAGACAATTAAGACCCCGGGACTTCTACAACCTTTATCCATTCCAAGTCAACGTTGGGAGGAGATTTCAATGGATTTTATCACAGGTTTACCTAAGTCCGAAGGAAAGAATGTCATCATGGTGGTAGTTGATAGACTTACCAAGTATGCACACTTTTGTGCATTATCTTATCCATTTAAAGCAAGTACAGTTGCTACTACATTTATGGACACAATTCAAAAGCTACATGGAAACCCAAGGGTTATTGTGAGCGACAGAGATCCCATTTTTACTAGAAATTTTTGGAAGGAGTTATTTTCTTGTTTGGGTACTCAATTAACTCATAGCTCATCTTATCATCCTCAATCTGATGGTCAAACTGAGATAGTAAATAAATGTTTGGAAGGATATATTAGTTGTTTTGTATCTGATAAACAAACACAATGGGTCAAGTGGTTACCTCTCGCTGAATGGTGGTATAACATTTCCTTCCATACTACATAAAAAATGACCCCATTTATGGCACTTTATGGATATCATCCAACATCCATCACATCATATTTAAGAGAAAATTCGAAGGTTCAAGCAGTGGAAGATCACATCGAGCATCAACAAGAAGTTCTCCAACTCTTAAAGGATAACCTGAATTTGGCACAAAATCGAATGAAACAACAGGAAGATCAACATCGTAGCGAGAGAAGTTTTGATGTAGGAGATTGGGTATTTTTACGGCTACAACCATACAAACAAATGTCCCTCAAGCAAGCAAAGAAGGATAATAAATTATCGCCAAAGTAGTATGGTCCTTACAAGGTGTTGCAAAAGATTGGTACTATGGCATACAAATTGGAGCTTCCTGCTTCTTCATGAGTGCATCCAGTTTTCCATGTTTCATGCTTAAAGAAGGTTATAGGTGAAAATATTCCAGTTCAAACAATATTTCCAGAACTTGATGAGGAAGGAAAAATCATATTGGAGCCTGAAGCGGTCACAGAAACAAGAACTCAACAACTACGAAATCGATCAATTTCAGAGTATCTCATCAACTGGAAGAACTTACCCACTGAAGATTCTACATGGGAGGATGAGAATTTTCTACAGAAGCAGCCATAACTACTCAAGCATTGAGGACAACACTTTTTTGAAGGAGAGGGGCATGTTAGGTCCCTATATTACTAGTATAGTCCCTTATTGTTATTAGTGTAACCCCCTTATTTTTATTATTGTACCACTGTAACCCCCATATTGTTATTATTGTGCCCTTAAATTATTATTTTTAGGTCAGCTAGGATTACATTGTGGCCCCATGGACTCCTATATATAGAAAGGAGGTTTTGTAATTTGTATAAGCCAAGAATTGTTCATTCATGTAATGTATTGGAGATTGCCCCCTCGAAGTGGCTTATTTCTAAGGCGTTGATATCTCTTTTCTTCTATTTTTGGAGCTGGCTTCACAACAGAGCCAAACAGTGGCTAAAGGAAATTTAGAAGACATTATACATGCTATTGATATTGAAGAGACTCCCATAGTCCAAGATGAGGATATAGATGAGGGAGGAAAGAAGCTCAAGAAACCCAAATCAACAAAGAAGTTAGATTTTGAAGGTGAGGATGCATGTTTTATGTTTCAGGCTAGAAAACCCATGACAAGACATGCTATAAAACTATTGGAAAGTAGTAAAGAAGTTTAGAGGGTCACTGAAATTGTGCAACCACTGCCAAGTATCATTGACCTATCATCACCTGCAAAAGAAGATCAAGTCATCAAGTGAAAGAAAGGAAAGGAGAAAATTATTGAAAAAACAGAGTTTGAGGTCCTTGGGGAACAGTTGAAGTTAGAAAATCATGAAATAGCAGTCATGAAGAAAGAGGCAAGGAAACTTAATTTCCAAAAAGTGCAGTTTGAGAAAATGAAAGAGATTTGGGAAGAGCAGGTTGATAGTGTGTCAAAGACCTTATATGATACACAAAAACTAATCAAATGGACTATGCTATTAAGAAAAGAGGTGAAGCATGTTAGAATAATGAATCTACACTCAAAATCTAGCAACAGAAAACTGAAGGACCAAGTTAAAGACCTCCAAGAGCAGTTAGAATTGATCCATGAGGAGCTGGAGAAGAAGGGTTTAAAGATGACTTTAGTTGAGGAACCCATAGCTCAACTCATCATTAATGAAGAAGAAACACCTCAAGGCTCTTAAGTTGAGTTTTTTAATGTTTTGAGAGGTTAATGGCATGTTGAAAACCAAGTTTATATAGCTGGAAGGTACCTTTTTGAAAGAAGGTCAAAATTTGGAAATGATACAGTTTTCCACAGTTTCATATCGTTTCCTAGGCTTGAAGCCAGGAAAACACTACGAAAATTTTTGTAGCTGTATTTTTTCCTTTAAAACCACTTTTTTTAGTTTTCAAGAGGGGATAAAGGTTATGATGAAGTTTCATGTCATGATGGACACCATGCAAGAGCAAAGAAGCAGAAATTTTGAGTGAAGAAGTCATTTTTTGGACACTACGAAAGCATGCTACGAAACTGCCCTATTTTCGTAGCGAGCTGCCTTTGAAGGTTTCTGAGCAGCTTAAGAGTATTTTTGGACATGTGGGTAGATAAAATAGGTCAAGGGACCTTTCCAACAATCATCCATGACTTGAAGACTATGAAATGAAGACAACTCATCAACTGAAGCATTCGTTGAAGATAGGGTCTTGTTTTCCTGAAAAATAGGGTTTGTTTCCATATGTTGAGGAGGATATTTAAGATGTCAAGTAGTGATGAGATATGGCATAGCCCATTCAAACATGTGAAGAATTAGTTGTTAGATATGTAACTGTTTTAAGAGATAAGGTAGTTTGATGTAATAAATAGGAGTTGGAGTCCTATTAGGAAAAGGACTGTTTTAGAGTGTAGTTGTCATTTTCTCATTAAAGCACATGTTTTCCTGTTATGAAAGGTGTCATAGGAAGAGTTCAATGAATCTAGCCAAGAGGCATATCATCTTTGATGTAAGAAGGTCTATTAAAGGGCATATTATCGAAACTGTAAAGGGTTGGAGATTTTTTGCACTACTGCAACTTTATGTAATTTGACTGATATAAGTAATACATAGGACTTTTTCTTAATAGACTTGAAATTCTCATGGTGTTTTTAATGCTTTTCTGATCTATATTTTTATGTGTCCTAATTGTAGTGGATTTCATATTTATTACTCATAATTCATATATGTATGCTCTGACTTCCTTTATTGATGAAATGGTTGTGTTGCTCTATGTTCTATGTGTGATTTACCTTTGTTAAAAACTCTTACCTGCCTCAACTTCCATGTTAAGAGACCTTACCACTGAACCTACTGATTTTTTGACTCCATAAGCCCATTGGTTGCAGACCTATACCCTTTTCAATCTACATACATCACAATTAAGTTATGTTTTCAAATAGAGTTAGCCATCTAGTTTCATTATTGTCTAATATCATAAACCCATTTGAGAGAGCCCTCTCAGACTGAAGAGGTTAAGCTTCAGTCATAAGTTGTTTTGAAACAGTTACATAGAGTTGTATGATTAGAAGCCAATCAAGTGAAATTTTGTGATAAAATTTTGGTACGTCTGCCGAGAGTCTGAATATATACATCTCCTGAAATTTTGACGATGAACTCTTGAAGGTAGCAGGAGCTCAGAATCTGATCGAGGCTGAAACTACCTTGGCAACTCCATCGTTGAAGAATTAAAAATTTGATAGATTCATGGTGATTCCACTAGACTTATGAAGAAATAAAATGCCACCATTCTTTTTTCAAGGTATGCATGCCTAGATTTTTCAAGAATTTATGGTTTCCCAAATCCTTTTCCCAAGTATGCATATTTTTTAAGGAATGGTCCAAAATTTAATGGAGAATATTTGAGTTTGACTTTGAAGTATATATCAGATTTTCATGACTTTAATGAGCTTCTTAGAGTCAGACATGAAGATATTTTCATCATATTGTTCTATGATTCATTTCAAGGGAAATTTAAAGAGTGTATTGAAATCTTTCCTATAATATCTATTAAGTCATTTGACGAGTTTTGGCTTATTTTTGTGGAAACATGGATGGAAAGAGGAAAGTTAGTGGTAGAATCTCCTTCCATCCAAGGTTTTAAACAATGGAATGATGATAAAAATAATGAGGATGTGGATGAAATTTTTTCTTTGTCTTTGTCTTCTTATTTAAATTCATTTGAGTGCAACTCAGAAGATAAGATTCAATTTTTGGATGAAGTTGCTAAGAACATTGAAAAATACATTGAAGTTTTAGAAGGTCAAATTCAATCTTATAGTCTTCATGATCAAGATCAGTATTTTCAAAAGTTTTTAATTCTAGAACATAAAGAGAGGGTGCTGCTACCTTTCTCTTTTGAGATTGAGGAAGAATACCCTATTTTTGAAAATCAATTTAATAGCACACATTTGAAATTTGTGTTGTTGAGAAAATCATATATGAGTTTTCCAAAGCTGCAGAATGTCTTGAGAATCATCAAACAAATTATGTCTTCTATGATCCTATGGCTGACTACATGGAAGAGTTCTATGGTCTAAATTTCTAGTTATATTTTCATTATGAAGATTAGATACATCTTATGTTGCCTTGGTCATTTCAGTATCCTATTTACTTTTGGTTCAACTACAGTCAAGATGTTCGAGTTTTAGATTAGATCAATGGCTGGCTTCATTGGAAGTTTCATGTTGCTTGAATCAAACATGAATATTGCAGTTGTTAGGGTAGGTAGGAGTGTGTGTGAATAATATCAAGAAGGCTGAGCATATTTTCAGTAGGTACAAATTTGGTTTTTCAGCAGTAATCATCAAGATTGAGCCCGAGGTGAAGGCCATAAGAGTTTGAAGGAAAGCTTGGAAAATTTCATAGTTTTGTTTTCAAGAAGATGGATAGTAGCACTGGAACTACAGGTTATTTGGTGTACCACAGGGGTACACCATCCCAAGTGGAGCCACCGTTATCACCCAAAAAATAATGAAACATTATTTGAAAATGTCTTAGAGGTTCATGTGTCAAAGGTAGGGTCATATAATTCATTTTTCATTACTTGGTTAAGGAAAATTTTAAGTTTTTCTTATTATCTTATCCTAAAGTCCAAAAATCACCCCCATTCAAATCTTTTCATGTCACATCAGTCATTATTTCCTGAAATTTTTCATTTCCCATGCTTACAACCCCGAAAAGGTCATTTTAGCCAAGAATCCCTACTTTCGTTGCAAATTACACAGAAAAAACACACTTTTTTGCTATGAAACTGCGAATACTTTCATAGCAAAACTGTCCAGAAATACACTAAGAACGCTATGAAAGGAAGGATTCTTGTTTGTCTTGTCAAAAAATGTGCTAGGCATTAGTAAATGATTGAAAGGGATAGGTTAGATTCCATTCGAGTCAGTTAGGGTTAAATCAAGGTACAATGGTCATGGATGAAGTCATTATTACCATTTTAAGCATGTACGAGTCGTCATTATGCCATGGGTTGTCATCGAACTTCAAAATATTTCCCAATTGAGTCATTTGTCATTCTCCGCTCCCTGTTTGCATGTTATTGAGCTATGGAGAGCTATTTCACTGAGCCCAAGCTATGGCTGGTATTTTAAAAAGTTTGCAGGTATCACTAATCAAGCGAGGCAGAGAAGACATAAAAGTACCATGGCTGCAAAGAGGAAGACCAACAAAGGTGGCCATTGTCTTAGACATGAACCTAATAAATGAAGACCCAACAACTTCAGAAGTTTTCAGAAGAACAGGGTATTTGCAGTTTTTCAAAATATTGCAAGGATGCCATGTACATGTTTCTAAAGGGTTTGCCCTAAATTTCAATGGGATAGTTGCAAAAGTGGGAATGTTGAACCTCACTATAACTCTAGAGACCATTGCAGCAGCAACAAAAATTCCAAGAGGAGAAGAAAAATGGTTCAAAGGTTTCAAATTCAACATGCAGGAATGTAAAGAATTTATCAAGCCAGAATATAGTGAGGTTGACCTTACAAATGCCATTCCAAGGAGCTACATGAAAGATAATTTCTCCAAGCTACTACTAATCATTCATAAATACTTCACTTGTGAAGGGGGGTATCATAAGGTCTATTCTTACCACTTCAATATTCTACTACATTTTGTTGGTAAGAAATATCTTGATCTACCTTTTTATTTATACAGAATTTTAGAAAAAATGGCCGATAAAGTTCAAGCTAAATCTGAAGGAAGTGAAACCTCACTATTTCATCATGGTTTAATAAAGTTGTTGGTTTTAGATGAGTTAAAAAGACTAGGCAGAGACTGGTCTTCTTTTCTATTTGTCAGTGGTTTTGAAGTGGATGCCATCACCCCTAAAAAAACTCCTAAAGCTAGAGGTATAACATCAATTTTAGTGGCAGAACAAAGTGAAATAGTAATCATGGAAACAGAGAAATTGCATAAACTCGATACACTTGTTGTTTCACCTGCAAAACAAAAGGCAACTATGAGCAAACCTGCAAAACAAGATCCAAATGTGAGTAAACATGACAGCAAAAGGATTACAAGGAGCCAAACAGTGGCTAAAGGAAATTTAGAAGACATTCTACATGCTATTGATATTGAAGAGACTCCCATAGTCCAAGTTGAGGATATAGATGAGGGAGGAAAGAAGCTCAAGAAAGCCAAATCAACAAAGAAGTTAGAGTTTGAAGGTGGGGATGCAGGTTTAATGTTTCAGGCTAGGAAACCCATGACAAAACATGCTAGAAAACTCTTGGAAAGTAGTAAAGAAGTTCATAGGGTCACTGGCATTGTCCAACCACTACCAAGTATCATTGAACTATCATCACCTACAAAAGAAGATCCAGTCATTAATAAAAAGAAAGGAAAGGAGAAAATTATTGAAAAAACAGAGTTTGAGGTCCTTGAGGAACAGTTGAAGTTAGAAAGTCATGAAATAGCAGTCATGAAGAAAGAGGCAAGGAAACATAATTTCCAAAAAGTGCAGTTTGAGAAAATGAAAGAGATTTCGGAAGAGCGGGTTAATAGTGTGTCAAAGACCTTAGATGATACACATAAACTAATCAAATGGACTATGCCATTAAGAAAAGTGGTGAAGCATGTTAGAATAATGAACCTGCACTTGAAATATAGAAACAGAAAACTGAAGGACCAAGTTAAAGACCTCCAAGAGAAGTTAGAATTGATCCATGAGGAGATGGAGAAGAAGGGTTTAAAGATGATTGTAGTTGAGGAACCCATAGCTCAACTCATCATTAATGAAGAAGAAACACCTCAAGGCTCTTAAGTTGAGTTTGTTTATGTTTTGAGAGGTTAATGAAATGTTGAAAACCAAGTTTATACAGCTGGAAGGTACCTTTTTGAAACAAGGTCAAAATATGGAAATTATATAGTTTTCCATAGTTTCGTAGCCTTTCCTAGGCTTGAAGTCAGGAAAATGCTACAAAATTTTTTGTAGCTGTCTTTTTGCTTTTAAAACCAATTTTTTTAGTTTTCAAGAGGGGAGAAAGGTTATGATGAAGTGTCATGTCATGATGGACACCATGCAAGAGAAAAGAGGCAGAAATTTTTATTGAAGAAGTCATTTTTTGGACGCTACAAAAGCATGCTACAAAACTTCTATTGGCTCGAGGGGTCCCGACCCAGGTTCGGTGTGCAAGGTTTTCCAACAAACCCCTATACTACTAGCCCTTTTGGCAGTGACCTACTTTCGCAGGTCAAAGTCTTACCTGAAGTAGTATGGGTGGGTGCTGGAACCAGGTTTCCGCACCCTCAGAAAGGATGGGTAAATCAAGCAGAGTAGTGCTAGGTCCTGTAATCCCTGATTACCTTATTCTACGCAGAGTTAATTAAGTCTTTATTCGCATCCATGTGCACTAGAGCTATAGTTATATTCTTGTTATAACATCAATACAATAGTACATAAACAAAAATAACATATCTAGATCCAAGAACGCAGTATACAGATCTTTTGCAGCTTAAGGACAAAAAATGCATAATAAAACAATTATCAGTAATTCACATTAAAGTACTCATAGATTTAGTTCTCTAAAAACCTTTAACATTCATTCATTCATCAATTCTTCCTTACAATTCTAATTCCCTTCCCAACCTGCGCACATAGCAGCAGGGTCCGCACACAGCTGGACTTGGATCTCCGCGCACACAACCAGCAGGAGTCTGTTCCCCAAAACCCAAATAGATAGCTTAAATAAAAATTCGCATCAATAGCCCATCATATCCTATCCTTTACAATACAAAATGCATCTCTATTTATAACAATCTAGCCTCGACTTTCCTATGGTCCGTAACCCATGGTTTTCGGACCCCTAGTTTACCCTTTGACCCATTACAATGCGTTCGGGGCTTTGACCATCCCCAAAACCCCTCCGCTAGGCTAAATATAAAAAATATTCAAAATGGACCAGTTTCATAGCTTGTTAGGAGACCTCGTTCCAACAGTCCCCCAACACAATCTTGTGACTCGTCCCGAGTCACTGTAGCTGTCATATAGTCATTGAACTCGGTAAGGCTTGAGTCGACTACCATTGAAAAAGCCTGGTACATTTTCTCCACGTAGGGTAGCTAGTTGGACCACTCCACCATTCATGATTTATTTAACTGTGTAGGGACCCAGCCAATGCTGTCGGAATTTTCCTAGATATTTCAAAAATTGGCTATCATATAAAAGGACAAGGTCACCTGCGAAGAACATATTTTGGTGAATATGTCGATCATGCCATGCTTTTTCACGAGCCTTCTGAACCTGTTGATGAAAATTAGCAATAAAAAGATCTTCCTCCAGAGCCACAAGTTGTGCAAGACACTCCTCTATGATATTGGGGTCTGCCATATTTGTAAATGCTACAATGCGTAGGCTAGGAACAACGTATTCAATGGGTATAATGGCCTCTTTGCCATAGACCATCCAGAAGGGGGTTCTACCTGTTAGATTCTTGTAGGTCGTTCGGTAGGCCCACAGAATAGAGGGAATGCAAACATCCTAGTCACTACGATCGACATTGCATACCTTAGTTAATGCCTGTTCCAAAATTTTGTTAAAAGCCTCAACCACCCCGTTTTCCTGAGGGTGGTATGGGGTACTCTTAGCATGGTGGATCCGGAATTCCTCATTCAAGGCTTGAATCATCTGGTTGAAAAAGTGTGTACCTCTTTCACTCATTAAGATTTTTGGGCAGCCAAACCTGGTCAGGATCTGCTCAAAGATGAAGTGCACAACAGTATTCGCAGTACAATCCTTCACTGCTTATGCCTCAGCCCATCGAGTGACGTAGTCAGTGGCGGTGATAATGTAGCATGCACCTGTTTTCTTTCTAGGCAGATTGATGGGTCCTATAAAATCAATGGCCCATTTTTCAAAAGCATGTAAAGCCACTTGAGGCTGTAATGACATCTCATCTCGGTGTGAAGGTCGTCATGTGCGCTGGCAGGTATCACAATATCGAAAATAGGTGTATGAATCTTGATGCAATGTGGGCCACCATAACCCAACCCTCAAGGTCTTTTGTGCGGTTGCACATCCTGCATAGTGGCCTCCTATGACACCTTCATGTGCTTCTGCTAATATGACAGTCCTTTCATGTTCGAGGAGATATATGTGTAGTATTTCATCCGCACCTAGCTTGTATAACTGACCGGCGAGGATAGTAAAGTCCACTGCCCGAGTAACCAATTCCTTCTTCTGCTGTACCAAATATCCAGCCGGGGCCATGCCTGTAGCGAGGAACTCAATGATATCCACAAAGTTTGCATCAACCACCTTAATGGTAAATAACTGCGCATCCGGCAAGCTTTCATCCAAACTAGTAGGTTCTTCTCCTGTTTCAATGAGAGACAGATGGTTTGGGCCAGCATTCAACCTTCTGGGCTTGACGATGATCTCAAAATCATACTCCTGAAATAGCAATAGCCAGCGGAAAATCTTCCCCCCCAACGCAAGCTTGTTGACCAGGTATTTTAAAGCCGAATGATCAGTGAACATTTTAAAGTGTCCACCCAGTAGATAGTGCCGATATTTCTGCAGCACGTAGACCATAGCCAATCCTTCGCGCTTAGTGGTGGATTAGTTCCGTTCTGTGCCCGAAGTTTCCAACTCACAAAGGCAACCGGGTGGTCGATATCGCCTTCTCCAGGTTGAGTGAGAACAGCTCCCAAGGCGATACCTGACGCATCGACATGTACATGAAATTACTTTGACCAATCAGGAAATATGAGTATGGGGGCAGAGATCATCTTCTCTTTGAGCAGTTCAAAGCTCTTATGACATTCATCATCCCAAAAGAAAGAAACATTTTTTTTAATAGCTTTTCCATAGGTGCTGTAATCAGGGCGTACCACTGAATGAATTTTCGGTAATAACTAGTGTGTCTGAGAATAGAACGCAGCTGTTTCTCCATTGTGGGGACTGCCAGGTTTATAATTACAGCTACCTTCACAGGATCAACCATCAATCCCTGCTGATAGACTATGTGTCCAAGCAGGATTCCAAATGGCACACAAAAAAATGCACTTATTAATATTCAAGGAGATCTTGTGCTTCCGGCATGCATCCAACATTAGTCACAGGTTAGAGACATGCTCCTTGACTAAGCCAAAAACCGTCCAATCATCGAAATAAACCTTCAAGAAATTATGAATAAATTCCTTGAATACAGCAACTACGACCCTTGAAAGATAACAGGTGCAATTTTGAGACCAAAGGGCATGACCGTATACTGGAAAGACCCCCATTCCGTCGCGAAAGTAGTCTTACTACGATCTTCAGGTGCAATCCGAATATGATGGTACCCTGAGAACCCATCGGTGAAGGAATAGGCCTCCTGTCCACCCACGCTATCAAGAATTTCGTCAGAGAAGGGTGTAGGAAAGGGGTCATGGACGCAGGCATCATTTAACTTGTGCAGATCCACGCAGATGTGTATTTCTCCCTTGGTCTTCTTTTCCTGGACGACCATTGGACTTACCTAGCCTTATTGCTCAACTGGTTCAATGATACCGGTGGCAAGAATTTTATCCAACTCTTCCTTGACCTTTTGCTTGTATTTGGGATTTAGTCGGTACGACCAATACTTGACGAGGCGCGCCTCAGGTTTTAGAGTGATATGCATAATATCGAGGTCCTCGGTGGTGCCCTTGAGCTCAGAGAACTTCGTCAGAAATAGGTCCTGATATTTTGTGAGTAATTCTGCAATTTTTCCTACAGTCCCTTCATCCCAATAGTCCCCAATCTTAGCCAGCTTAGGGTGTTCCTCCGTCCCAATATTAATGTCACACAGCTTAAGAGGCTGTGTTACGTCAAGATTCTGTAGTGATGACCCCACAACAACGCATTCTCCTTTAGATTCCAGGACGGAAATGTTTCGAGGATTATCCTCGTTTTCATCAATCACCAATCTCCGACAATTGGCTATGTCATGCTTCTACGTGTCCCATGTCGAGACCGTTGGGGTGGCGCGGTGGGGAGTGTTCTTAAAGACAAACACATCAATTTCCTGTAGAGCTTTGTCGAGCATCTCTGTTCCTCCAATCAATCCGAATGTCCCAACAAAGTCCTCCTTTAGTGTTTCCCAGTGGCGGGTGCGTTGGTGAAATTCCACATCTAAGTACCAAGCGGGTGGGATAGGACCCAAGGCATGAAAAAATAGATGGACCCACTCTTCTGTAGTTCAGTCGGACCACTTGGTCATCCAAAAATGTAGATGTGCACTCGGATCCTGGGGTCCAAGGAACACCCTGGTGCGTATGTCAGATGGAGGGGCGAACTGTACAAGCATCCTTTCCCGACACGTTTCCCAATCCAAGAACGCTTTCTTGTGGGTGTCCCACCAACGCGCAGGTGTCCCGTGCATAGCCAGATTAAGGGCCCAGAGCTGTCGTTCTCTTGGAACCCTATCTTCTAGTGTCCTTAGGAATTCCTGTACACTACCAACCTCATCAAAGTGGGGGGATTTCTTACCTTTGAGGAAATGCAGTAGAGGGTTCTTGCGATCCAGGGGCAGTGCAGTGCCGACACCTCGTGTAACCGGTTCTGCCAACTTTCCAGTTCTTCATCAACGTCAAAACATCATTCACTATCCCTCCAGAATATCCCATCTGTTGTAGTTTTACTCCTGTCTTCATCATGCGCAGTCAATCTGTAAATGTGGTCTAGTTCCTCCCATTCGTAGGCTGGTTCCGTATACCGCGCGCCTTCTACTGGATCTAGTGGTACTATTACGCATGTAACGTTGTTTTCAAACACCATGCGGTGCTTTTTGAGATTGATGACACCCCCCATGTCTATAGCCCAGTCTAGCCCGAGTAGTGCAGGGTACAGATCCGCATCTTCCACGATTTCAATGACCTCAAAGTCAACTAGGAATTTTACTCCCGTGATATCTACCATGACTCTTGGCAACCATCCTAGCGGTATGATCTTATATTGATTCACCATGCACAGCTAGATAGTGGACCATTCCAACTTAGGTTCACCCATTCGTTGCCATGTCTTCTTTGGTAGTACGTTAGCATCTGACCCCAAATCGAGAATAACTTGGTCCATCTCGCAGCCGCCAATCTGCACAGTCAGCCGCATTTCTCGTTTGGTGCGTTTCTTGTAGCCATATAGCCAGTGGAAACCTTGGGTCTCAGGGATTTTTTTGGGCCGGGATGTGCAGCTATGCAGTAATACTTGAAGATTTTCTACAGCTGGTTGGTTATGTAGCAGTTTCAAGCATGCCGTTAGAAGGGGCTCAACTCCTTCCTTTGTCCGAGGTTGCGTTGGCAGCTACGTGGAGACTGTCAGTGGTGTTTGTTCTTTGAAGGGCACTCCTTCTAGGGCAGTAAGCTTCTCTTTTTCTCCCGGGGTGACCAGCCTGCTGCGTATCTCAGTTTTAACCCTTTTCACATTCTACGTAGGGGTGGGCTGCTTGTCCTGCATCTTGGCTATTAAAATTGGGCAATCTTCAATCTCATGGCCTAGCTGCCGGCAATATTTGTAGGATTGCCTGGTGGGATTTGGACAGTCCCTTGCAAAGTACCCTATTTCTCCGCAATTATAGCAGATCAGCTGCCCCCGACCCCATCTTGAGCTCCCTCCCTGACCTCCCCTACCCCTTGTGGGGGAGCCACCAAAATTCACGGGGGATCTCGACGATGCGGGATCTAACTGTACCCTATAGAGGTTTCCCCGATCTACCAATAGCTCATATGTGCGACAATTCTGCTCATCGTGCCCTACTGATCGACAAAACCTACACCATTGTTGCTTTAGATCACCCATACTTAGCCGGGGGCACTGGGCCGTATCATGTAGTCCCACTACCCGGCAGTCATCGCACTAGAGCGCAGGGCCGCCGGATCTGGGGCGCAGCAGACTAGTTCCCCCTGCCTATATGTAATCCGCCAATAGGGGACACTGGTCCTTAGTATGACCAGACACCTGACATCGTATGCACCATAGGTCTGTGCTAACTCCTTTTCCCCGTTCCGTCCACAAGCTCTGTATTTCCATGTGCATGGCTCTGAGATGCTCTTGGATCTGTTGTACTCCCCCCAACGTGTTGTCCTTGGGCATGAATTCGAGCTTCATAGCGATTTCCAGGGTTTTTTCCTTTGACTCGAAGGTCTACTAGCCCATTGGTATGCGTAAGTGAGGTAGAAACATGGCGATGAACCATTCCATGTGTTGTCTGTCATCATACTTGAACCCCCCTTCCCTAATTTCTTTCTTCAATCGCTGATTGGCCTCCCACACCGACTCAGATGTACCTTGCTTGAAGTATTTTACTTTGGCTACCAACTGGGAGTATGAATTTGGCTTCCGGAACTGTTGTTTTAGGGCATCCTTAATATTTTGAAGGGATGCACTTCCGTTTTGAGATATGTACCGCATATACCAATCCAATGCTTTATCTTCAAAGGTCAAGGAAAACTGCGCTTTTTTCACAGTATCGCTCACCACCCCCTATGCTGTCCATACCGAATCTGCCATGAACCAAAAACGATCCATATCTTCATCGGCCACACCTTTAAAGGTAGGTAAATTCAAGTGTACTACCATGTCTCCTTCTAACAAGGCTCCGGTTGAGGGCTTGCCCTCCTACGAACCTGACGACCCTTGCGTCGTTGCTCTCCTTTGTGGGCTACGGATAGAGTGATTCTTTTATGGATTGGTTTGATAATACCTACCGCTCCGTGTTGTACTCTCCTCCAGAGTAGCGCTCATTCACGTTCACGTCAGATCTTCAATATTGGCTTGTCAGTACTAGATCACTTCCTCAGACTTCTTTCAGGTCCCGGCAATGGAACCATTTGTTGGCTTGAAGGGTCCTGACCCAGGTTTGATGTGCAAGGTTTGCCAACAAACCCCTATACTTCTGGCCCTTTCGGTAGTGACCTAATTTCACAGGTCAAAGTCTCACCTGAAGTAGTATGGGTGGGTGCTGGAACTAGGTTTCCACACCCTAAGAAAGGATGGGTAAAGCAAGCAGAGCAATGCTAGGTCCTGTAATCCATGATTACCTTATTCTACGTAGAGTAAATAAGTCTTTATTCGCATCCACATGCACTATAGATATAGTTATATGCTTGTTATAACATCAACACAACAGTACATAAACAGAACATAACAAATCTAGATCCAAGAATGCAGTATACAGATCTTTCGCAGCTTAAGGACAAAAAATGCATAATACAACAATTATCAGTAATTCACATAAAATTACTCACAGATTCAGTTCTCTAACAACCTTTCGCATTCATTCGTTCATCAATTCTTCCTTACAATTCCAATTCCCTTCCCAACCTGCGCACACAACAGCAGGGTCCGCACACAGCTGGACTTGGATCTCCGTGCACACATCCAACAAGAGTTCATTCCCCAAAACCCAAACAGATAGCTTAAATCACAATTTGCATCAATAGCCCATCATATCCTATCATTTACAATAAAAAATTCATCTCTATTTATAACAATATAGCCTTAACTTTCCTATGGTCCGCAACCCATGGTTTTCAGACCCCTAGTTTACCCTTTGACCCATTACAATGCGTTTTGGGCTTTGACCCACCCCAAAACCCCTCCGCTAGGCTAAATATAAAAAATATTCAAAATGGACCAGTTTCGTAGCTTGTTAAGAGACCTCGTTCCAAAAACTTCCCTGTTTTCGTAGCGAGCTATCTTTGAAGGTTTATGAGCAGTTTAAGAGCAGTTTTGGACATGCGTGTTGGAATTCATGATTTCCGTTAGACCAAAACCCACAGGCATTAGTCTCCGCTACAATCGCCAGAGTTAGGATCCACGAGAGATGGTTAGTCCATGTCATGAAACACATGGGGAGCGTTGAACACAATGTCCACTAATATCCCCCTCAATGCGAGCCAAGTGAGTTTCAAACTCGAGACTTGTCACTCCAATACCACTTGTTG
This sequence comes from Pinus albicaulis, assembly GCA_034641835.2. NCBI lineage: Eukaryota > Viridiplantae > Streptophyta > Pinopsida > Pinales > Pinaceae > Pinus > Pinus albicaulis. The sequence goes on from CM076573.1 coordinate 500,213,667, forward strand.
GAACTCACAATTTTCGTTAGACCAAAACCCACAGGCGTTAGTATCCACTACATTCACCATAGTTAGGATCCACGAGAGGCGGTTAGTCCATGTCACGAGGGAGCGTTGAACAAAATGTCCAACAACGTGGACACATCAAATAGGTCAAGGGACCTTGCCATCAATCATCCATGACTTGAAGACCATGAAATGAAGACAAATCATTAGCTAAAGCATTCGTTGAAAATAGGGTCCTGTTTTCCTGAAAAATAGGGTTTGTTTCCATATGTTCAGGAGGATATTTAAGATGTCAAGTAGTGATGAGATATGACATAGCCCATTCGAACATGTGAAGCATTATTTGTTAGATATGTAATTGTTTTAAGAGATAAGGTAGTTTGATGTAATAAATAGGAGTTTGAGTCCTATTAGGAAAAGGATTGTTTTAGAGTGTAGATGTTGTTTTCTCATTAAAGCACATGTTTTCCTGTTATGCAAGGTGTCAGAGGAAGAGTTTGATGAATCTAGCCAAGAGGCAGATCATCTTTGATGTAAGAAGGTCTATTAAAGGGCAGAGTATCAAAATTGTAAAGGGTTGGAGATTTTTTGCACTACTGCAAATTTATGTAATTTGACTGATATCAGTAATACAAAGGACTTTTTCTTGACAGACCTGAGATTCTCATGGAGTTTTTAATGTTTTTATGATCTATATTTTTATGTTTCCTACTTACAGTGGATTTCATATTTACTACTCAGAATTCATATGTGTATGCTCTGACTTCCTTTATTGATAAAATGGTTTTGTTGCTCTATGTTCTATGTGTGATTTACCTTTGTTAAAAACTCTTACCTTCCTCATCTTCCATGTCAAGAGACTTTACCACTGAACCTACTGATTTTTTGACTCCATAAGCCCAATTGTTGCATACCTATACATCAGGAATTTTTCTTGACAGACTTGAGATTCTCATGGAGTTTTTAATGCTTTTATGATCTATATTTTTATGTGTCCTACTTGCAGTGGATTTCATATTTATTACTCAGAATTCATATGTGTATGCTCTAACTTCCTTTATTGATGAAATGGTTGTGTTGCTCTATGTTCTATGTGTGATTTACCTTTGTTAGAAACTCTTACCTACCTCAGCTTCCATGTCAAGAGACTTTACCACTGAGCCTACTGATGTTTTGATTCCATAAGCCTAATGGTTGCATACCTATACTCTTTTCAACCTACATAAATCACAATCAAGTTATTTTTCAAATAGAGTTAGCCAGCTAGTTTCATTATTGTCTAATATCATAAACCCCTGTAATGTTCCCATTTTAGCACATGGCTAAATGGAATATTAAAATTTTTCTCTCATCACCTAGTAGCCAAATAAATGGGTAGGGAGGCCCATGTTTATTGAAAACATGAATAAAATCCATCACATATGGAAAGGGATAGACATAAGAACTTGATTTTTCACCCTCAAGTGTGAAAAGGGGCAAATGCATGAAGACAAGGTCAGGTTTGACCAAGTCAACAACGCTGCCATAGGAGGAGTGGCTTACTTTGGAAGACAACGCAGTGTGAATGAGGAAGAGGATATTTGGTGGAGGAAACCTTAATGGATGGGGCCCATGGAGAGTGTAGAAATTTGAATAACTGTTAAATTATTCACCGAGATTATCCTGATCACACACTATTTGAGCTTTATGCATAATACATAACCTCTTCTACTATTGATCATTAATTGTGGAAATATAAACAATCGCATGCACACATTAAAACCATAAACAATCACACATATAAACATAGTATTTATGGGAAAGATTAAAGCTGAAAACCCCAAAATATTTGTATATTATAATGATAGAGATCATGTAACAATCATTGTACAAACTCCTCACAAGCTCTCAGTACAATCTCCAATTGTTACACACTACACAAGCTCAGATCTCACAAAACACATGCTCCAATCTGCTCCACCTGTTAGCCTGCCTCTACTGCGCAATCCAAGATGAATAATGGCCCAATATGAGTTCAAATCCCTCTGGTATGCACTTCACAATCCTCATTGGCATCTCCATCAATGTGTGGTGCAAACTCATGCACTAGTATAGTCACAACTGATAGTCACACTTGCTCTTTCACCTACCTCTTCACTGGTCTCCACTGAACTGTCCATGCACTGAAGTTAACTGATGTATTCTTTAGTTTATTTATGAGTTTATAATTAGTGAATTAATTAATAATTAATTCACGCCACTCTCACTAGTGTATAAATCAGTTAGACTAGATACAACTAGCTCAACTATGTTTATCTGAGTTAAACTGAATACAAATCCACTAACTCCTCAATCAACTCCACCAAACTCTATCACCTGAGTTCTAACTGAAGTCTCCATGCAAGAGCTCCACTAAATCCTCAGGAATAGAGTAATTCCTTCTGTCAGTTGCATGTGCCACATCTGTGCACTTAACTGAAGTGCTCCAAGAGGATAAGATAATGTTTAGAGTCCAAATATTATTAAGAGCTAATAATATTCGACATATCTATTTTTAGACTGGAAATCTAAAAATAGATTTCGCCCAGTATGTCTAAAACTAGAATTCCATCTATTTTTTCCCAACTTGACCAACCATCCACAAACAGCATCCTACAACTCATAGAACATGATCCATATGTCTAAAAGTAGACATAGTCTAAAAATAGACTTTTTACCAAAAATAGCCTGCGGGCCCACTTAGTGAAGGTGACTTCTTTCCACTAAGCTCATCATCTTGTTGCAATCTCAACACTCCCTCTCAACAAGATAAGGATTATCTGCAACCCCTATCCTGCCCCTGTGGTATTCGAATTTTCTCTTGGTGAGCACCTTCATCAAGATATCAGCATCCCGATCCTCCGTAGGAATGTATGAAAGTAACATGATCTTCCGCTGCACACAATCTCTGATATGATGATACCGGATGTCAATGTGTTTAGATATATCATGAAATACTGGATTAACCGAGTGTTTTATGCAACTCTGATTATCAAAATAAATCACAGTAGGATCCAAGTGTGAACCGAACAACCCGACCAGAATCTTCCTCATCCATATAGCCTCGCATGCAGCCAAAATCGCTGCCATATACTCGGCCTCTGTTGAACTGAGTGCCACGGATCTCTACTTCCTGCTATACCAAGAAACTACTGTCGAACCGATACTGAAAATCCCTTCAGATGTGCTCTTTCTGTCCGTTGGGCTCCCTGCCCAATCTGCATCCGTGAAGCCACATAGCTTCACCTCATCCGACTGTTTGTACCATAATACATATCCCGATGTGCCTTTGAGATATCTCAATACATGCTTCCCTGCCTTCCAAAAGAGCTCGGTAGGCTTAACCATAGCTTTTGAAAGCTGGTTAACTGCATAGCATATATCGGGTCGTGTATTGACCAGATACATAAGCGACCCCACCAACTGTCGATAAACAGTGGCATCCACTACCTCCGCCGAAGTAGCATCCTCCTTCCTCCAACCACCAGGAAGAGGAGTATCAATGGGCTTGCAGCCATGCATGTTGAACTTCTCCAGTATCTCCCAGGCATACTTACCCTGAGAAACAAACAGTCCGTCACTGCGTTGCCAAATTTCCAATCCCAGGAAATAATGAAGGAGGCCCAAGTCCTTCATCTCAAACTCTTTTGCAAGATCGTCCTTGCATGAGAGTATCAACAGCTCATCACCTGTCAAAATCAAATCATCTACATAAAGTACAATGATCAACAACTTACCCTCCACCACAATCTGGTATAGGTTCGGATCCGCCTCACTCTTGGAGAATCCAAGTCCGGTGAAATAACTGTTTATCCGTGTGTACCAAACACGAGGCTCTTGTTTCAACCCATACAACGCTCTCTTGAGCCTGCACACATGAGACTCGCTGCTAAAGATATCGAAACCTTCGGGCTGCTATATGTACACCTCCTCCTCAATGACTCCGTTGAGGAACGCAGTCTTCACATCCATCTAATGAATGTGCCACCCCATCTGCGCTGAGAGAGCAAGAATCGTCTGTATGGAAGAATACCTTACGACAGGTGCAAAGGTTTCCTCATAATCGATCCCCTCAATCTGTGAAAAGCCTCAGGCAACAAATCTTGCCTTGTACTTCTCCACACTCCCGTCAGCTGCCTGCTTCACTTTGTAGATCCATCTCGAACCCACCACTGATTTCCCTTCCGGCCTTGGGACAATCTCCTATGCACTGTTTCTGACAATCGGATCATACTCTTCCACCATGGCATCTACCCATGCGGGATCCTCCACATTTTCCTCAAAATAGGATGGATCTGTCACGATACATTGACTCATGAGAGCCATGTATCCAATGTACCGATCAGGTGACTGTCTCTGTCTGCGCTGTGATGTAGGTGCTCCCACAACCTTCTCTGCATCTTTAGCCAGTCGCTCAGCTTCTGTAGTGTGCTTCCACCCTCTGATGGTTGGCGCTGCATGAGTGGTCTCTTCCACTCCATGAACCTCATCTTGTGGCTGATCCACATCCCGAGACTCATCCTTAGGAACTAATAGCTCCTCATCTGCATGCAAGTGTGGCTCCCTCTCAAGCGAACACTTCGTGGCTTTCTCCTCCTGAAATTTGATATCCCGTCGCACAACAAGTCTTGCGATTGTCCGGAAAATACAGATTACCCATAGTTGTGGAGCGTACCGGCCAGCCCCACAAATATCCCCAAACTTCAAGTGATCGGCTCCAGCTTCTTCCCGGCATCCTTCGTCACATGAATGTAAACAGGTGAACCAAAAATCCTCAAATGGGAAATATCAGGCCTCTTACCAGAAAACGCCTCCTCGGGTGTACTCATGCCAAGTATCCTGTGAGGACAATGGTTTTGCACATATACTACAGTATTTCATGCCTCCACCCACAAGTGAATGGGTAGGCCCCGATCATGCAACATCGCCCATGCAGCACCCACGATCGTTATGTTCTTCCGCTCAGCAACCCCGTTCTGCTATGGTTTATGAGGTGCTATGAGCTCTCTTCGAATTCCTTCTGCGCTGCAAAAGTCCTTGAATTCACCAGAGATGAATTCACCACCATTGTCGCTCCTTAGAGCCTTCACCTGCTTCCCCAATTCTTTCTCAACCAAGGTTTTGAACTTGCTATGGACTTTGAGTATGTCTCGCTCTTCTTCTGCATGAAGAAGATCCAGAACTTACGAGAAAAATCATCAACAAATATCACATAATACCTGTGCTTTGCTGTCGAAGCTACTGAGAAAGGTCCACACACGCCTATGTGAATTCTCTCAAGGATCGTCGTGGCACGACTATCCTTCTCGTGAAAGGTGGCTTTCACAAATTTTCCCAAGGTACACCCCTTGCACTGATCTGACTGCTCAAGAGTGCCTTTAGGAAGCCCAGTAGAAATTTGCTGCAGTATCTTCAAAGCTCCATGGTGAAGGTGGCCCAATCTCCGGTGCCACAACTCGCCATCATCCTGGATCACCACTCCTTCTGCCTCGCTTTCCATTGCTGCACAACCATCTACCTGGAATTGATAAATGTTCTTAACTCGAACCCCTATCCTCCAGGTCTCACCAGTTTCCTTACTGCGCAGGAAAGCCTTTCCCTCGCTAAATACAACATCATATCCCTTGTCTTCTAACATCGCCACAGAGATAAGATTCTTCTTCAATCCTGGAACATGCATCACATCCTTCAATACAAAGGGTTTACCAGACTCCCTCTCAAAGGAAATGGTACCGATACCGGTCGCACTGTATCTACCATCATCGCCCATCTCGATGTGCACTCCAAGATCTTTCTCATCCATATTAGTAAACAAATCTTGATCTCCTGTCATGTGAAAATACGCACCACTTTCCAGAAACCACACTGAACCCATCACAATTGAGACCAAGCATGTGATCAGCGAAAAATCCAGCTCAAACTACAAGGTTGTTGGGCATCTCCACTGGCATCCAAAGCAGCTCGCTATTTTTCTTCTTCAAGGACAATTTGTGGCATAAATGTCCGTGTTTGGCACAGTTGGATCTTAACCTGGACATGTCCTCTATTCTTGCCCTCGTAATCGTAACAGAAGCTTTTCTTCCCTTATTTGCTTCTAAGTTACCAGCAAAATTTTCTTCATCTCATTTCTTTGATGAAGATCCGTCCTAGTACTTCGCCTTATCTCCTCTTGCACAAGATCCGACCAAAGTCGCTCCCATCCTGGCAATTTCTCCCGACCATTGACAGAGTCCTGATAGGAATGCCAACTCTTTGGAAGCCCAAGGAGAGCCAAGCTCACCAATTCCTCATCATCAACAGTCACCCCCACACTTCCCAGCTCATCCCTGCATTGGGTGAACTTCGTGAGGTACTTGGGCATATTGTCACCTTTCTCCATCTTTATGTTTCTGAGTTTATCCTTGAGCGCCAACTTCCTCTGGTCGCTCTTGCTTTGGAATAAATCTGTCAAGGCTTTCCACATCAAGAATGGAGAAGCCTTACCATGCAGGCTGGACACTATGTGATCCTTCACGCCCTCCAACAAAATCCTTCGACACTTTGCTGTCTTCTTTTGCCAAGCCTCAATTACGGCAGCATCGCTAGAAGTAGGCTTTGGGACTTCAACATCTATGAACTCCTTCAACCCATTGTCATCCAGCACCGCCTCCATCCTGTCCTTCCATGCAATATAATTTGAGCTGCCCTCAAGGGCATACTCCAATTGCAATCCGTTGAAATACATCTCAACTTCGACACCAAGAAAACACTACTGCAAATTCGAATTCCACCAGCACAAAACTCAACCGCTTTAATGTTTTTCAATGGCTCCAATGATCAATATCGCTCTGATACCATGTAGAAATTTGAATAAATGTTAAATTATTCACTGAGATTATCCTGATCACACACTATTTGAGCTTCATGCATAATACATAACCTCTTCTACTATTGATCATTAATTGCGGAAATATAAACAATCGCATGCGCACATTAAAACCATAAACAATCACACATATAAACACAGTTTTTATGGGAAAGCTTAAAGCCGAAAACCCCCAACTATTTGTATATTATAATGATATATATCATGTAAAAATCATTGTGCAAAATCCTCACAAGCTCTCAGTACAATCTCCAATTGTTACACACTACACAAGCTCAGATCTAACAAAACACATGCTCCAATCTGCTCCACCTGTTAGCCTGCCTCTACTGCGCAATCCAAGATGAATAATGGCCCAATCTGAGTTCGAATCCCTCTGGTATGCACTGCGCAATCCTCATTGGCATCTCCATCAATGTGTGGTGCAAACTCATACACCAGTATAGTCACAACTGATAGTCACACTGCTCTTTCACCTACCTCTTCACTGGTCTCCACTGAAACTGTCCATGCACTGAAGTTAACTGATGTATTCTTTAGTTGATTAATGAGTTTATAATTAGTGAATTAATTAATAATTAATTTACACCACTCTCACTAGTGTATCAATCAGTTAGACTAGATACAACTAGCTCAACTATGTTTAACTGAGTTAAACTGAATACAACTCCACTAACTTCCTCAATCAACTCCACCAAACTCTGTCACATGAGTTCTAACTGAAGTCTCCATGCAATAGCTCCACTTAACCCTCAAGAATAGTGTAATTCCTTCTGTCAGCTGCATGTGCCACTTTTGTGCACTTAACTGAAGTGCCCCAAGAGGATAAGATAATGCTTAGAGTCCAAATATTATTAAGAGCTAATAATATTCGACATATCTATTTTTAGACTGGCAATCTAAAAATAGATTCCGCCCAGTATGTCTAAAAATAGAAGTCCATCTATTTTTTCCCGACTTGACCAACCATCCACAAATAGCATCCTGCAACTCATAGAACATGATCCATATGTCTAAAAATAGACATAGTCTAAAAATAGACTTTGCGCCAAAAATAGCCTGCGGGCCCACTTAGTGAAGGCGACTTCTTTCCACTAAGCTCATCATCTTGTTGCAATCTCAACAGAGAGAGAGCCTTCACTTGTTTAAAATGAGGGCAAGGCAACCATTATTTCTCATGCTATGGATTATTCATTTCATGTATATTCAGACATTGTGCATTCTTTTGATGTTTAGCATTTCCAGGGAATTCCTGTTTAGGATTCCTTCTCCTTCTTGAGAGGCCTCTTGAAGGATTTTTCATCATTCTCCATATCTCTTGGCTCAAGGCCAAAGCTTCTCCTTTCAGATACTGTGTTATTTCTGCTTAAGTATAACGAAGTGTTGCTGGGGTGTTGTAGTGGAGGACACCATATACCATTTCCTTGGCTCATCTGTCAGAGGAGGGAGCTTCTATTCTTCTGGGAGGTTAGTGAGGGAGATATAGGAGCATGTTTTAGATCATTGGCATTAGGCCAAGCATTTATCTTCACCAACAACGCAGTCCCTTCTCTAGACTGTGTTATTTCTAAGTGTATTTACAGTGGGGACTTGCTCCACATGTTTGGAGGGTGATATCTTAGGTGAGAGGATCAGCCTTTCACTCTAGAGATCCTTTGGATTAGATTCAGCCATATATTGCAACATCATCAGCTATCTACATCCATTTCTAGTTTTGAGTTGCTGCAGCTACCCAACAACTCCGACATTTCTGCAGATTTTCCATTTTGTACTTATTTGAACCAATACTTTCAAGGATTGTGTATTGTATGTTTCCAGGGGTTGAGATCTTGCTCCCCCTTCTTATTTGAGCTATCTATTGTCATATCTACATTTTATTGACATTTTGCAGCAGTTCTCCTTCAAGGATTACACAATCATAGCCAGGGCTTCTCTTGTATAGCAATATTTATACATTTTCCATGTATATGTTTCATTGAGGCTACATTGCCTAGCTTGAGAGATCATTTCCTCAAGATCTTGTATACATTTGTTGCTGCTATAATCTAATGTAATGGTTATGCGGATCTTCCAACATTTTGGTTTTAATGCATTCACTGCTATTTTCCAGCTCATGTTTATGTATTGCTGATCTCCACATTGGTAATATCTTGAGATATTCCCATTTCTGTAGTTGTTCCTAATTTGGAACATTACAGTGGTATCAAAGCATGATCTCTGGCTCAGCCATAGAAGATCAAGATGATGAAGAAGATGAGTTTACTCTCATCTATTTTCAGATCCAGAGGAGACCTCTCCAAGGAGGTCAAGAAGATTGAAGAAGGAGAAGAGGAAGGACCATGCACTTCCTAATCTCACAGAGAAGAAGACCAGAAGCATGAAGAACACTTGGAATTCAAAATTATAAGTGAGTACCTTGCTGAATACTGAGCTAAACCTAGAGCCTTCCAAGAGACTCTAGATTTTCCACACTTTATTCAGTAGAAGGAAGAAATAAGACCCCACATCTATGGGATGATGAGAGGCAATAGATTTCTATTGTCCACATTTGATGGATCACTCACATGTGTAGCAGAGGTTTAGGTGAAGAATTTAGAGGCTTTCTTCCTGCTACATCCTGTAGTAGAAAGAGAAGTTGTAGAAGTTGCAGTGTTGCACCTTGAAGGTGAAGAAAATGATTGGTGGATCAGCCATCTAGACCATGCAAGGGTTTCAACTCTAGCTGAGTTTTCTCAAAGATTGATCAGAAGGTTTGGAAAAATGAGGGAGGAGCCCTCAACACTAGCTAATGAGGCATGTACCAGTGTTGTTGAGCCCATGGAGGAGCAACCTTCATCTTCAATAGTTTGGGTGGCCAACACTTATGAGGAGGAAACTCTTGCAGCCCTGCAAAGAGCTTCCAAATTTCACCAAGGTATGATTGAAAATCCATCTCTTGTCATTTCAGCAAACACTTTGGATGGGTCTATATCGTTACATGTAGTTGATCTAGAGCAGTAGAATAACACTGCACTAAGCAATGATGGAGAAAGGAGGAATCATTTCTCATGTGAGCATTCAGAGGGCAGCTTCATTCAGGAAGCCATGAAGGAAGCAGTGAGGAGGAGTAGACATCTGGAGATAAGAAAATCTTTCTCCTCTCTATATGAAACTTTCTCAATGAGAATTCCATAGCTCAAAGAGAGACTTCTACTTGTATCAGATCCAAGTTCTCTTTGGTTTTGGAAGGAAATGCATGAGGAGGAGATCTTCCAGAGAGATTTCAACAGAGGTGCTCTCCCACACATCATGGAGTGCAAGATTCTTCATCAATTTGAGGAGGTACTTCCCTTCTCATAGGAACAGATAGTAGATGGAGGACATCTTCGGATGGATAACATCTCTCATGACTGTGATGGACATTCCTTGAGCCATGCACATCATGATGGGAGGTTTTTTCCTACCACTTATGTGGATCCTTATAGGGTCAAATTGATCCTCGGGAAGATTGCATTTCAAGATCCCATGAAATGCAGGAGTTTGATTTGGGATGATTGTAGCTCTCATGGGAGGAGTACCAAGATGAAGGATGGACGGAGACATCCAGAATTGTTTGAGTGGATGATGAGCAAGGAGCTGGTAAGCTACTTGCAGATTTATGATATCGGGCAGCAGAAGGCTTGGCTGTGCTGGTTACTCTTGAAGGAGTTTGGCCATCACTTGGAAAACACTCTTTCCAAGGGTATGAGGATGGAGAAGATGTGGCAGGATGATGGCATCATGGAGCAACAAGGAGTATGGGTGCATAGTGATGATGCAACATTCATATCATTCACTATGTCTTCATCACATATCTTGCATGATGAGAGCATGAGGGAGCAACAAAAACATTTGTTGCTGGGGTTATTCTTTGGAGAGAAAGAGAAAATTTTCTCTCATTTCTTGTATGATGTTGTAGGAGTAGGAGATGGCACCGTCATGGTGCAAAGGGGATACTCCTTGACCTTTGATGATCGGGAATTACTTCCACCTTGGGAGGGATTCCATATTTGCAGCAACATTATTTGAGGGTTTCCCATATATGTTGAGGAAGCTGAGGGCAACAATGATGTGCCATATAGAGATTATCTAGTGCCTCATGTAGAGGAAGGAGGAGCTCTTTCTCCAGGTAGACGGATTGTTGCATCTTTGCAACGAAGTCCCTAGGATCTCATGTGTGGAGATCAAGGCACAACTCATGTTCTACATGTGCCATTGTTGAGAAGGTGTGAAACCATGGAGACACAAGGAGGTGATAGGGAAGATGACCATCATGATGTGATGAGGGGAACACATCCCTATCCATTTTACAAGGTTGATGCACCTAAGAAGGTGATTTGATTGCGCAGTGGGAGCATGGACAGATTTTTTCATTCATATGTGCAGTCACCTCTTGATGATGATGTCTTATTGCATGGAGACATTCTTCCGAGGAGACCACTAGAGCAGAAAATTATGAGAAATGCTTCACATGTTGAGGCAACATTCATTGGTTTCAGAGGAGTGGAGACCTTGGGAGATAACCATATGACATATTTCCTTCATGGGGAATCATCATCACTGTCACTATGGAAGATAGATCCATGTTGGAGCTCCGAGTTGTTGATGGAGTATTCCCAGGATCATATTGCTTGCATGATATTGAAATATCAGCATATGAGGAGATGCATATATCATGTGCAGATGGAGGAGATACATAACTCTTTGGAGGAGTTAGCACAACCACCTCTTTTCTCTTTGAGGATGAGAGGAGACTCATTTTTGAGCCACTCCATTTGCAAAACTTATGGTGAGGCTATATTTTATTTGCATGATGATTTGTATATTCATCCCTTAACCATATTTGTATAGGATGTTGCTCCAAGGAGGAGCATTCTTTCTTCTAGACCCCATGGTCTACTTGAGGCCATGATCACTATTGGTGACCACTCCCTAGGAGGAATTGGGGAGGAAACCTTGCACCATATATCATTCAATTCCTGCATACAATTGAAGAGAGTCGGACAACAAGCAAGTGGTTGAGAGGCCACACTTTTTGTCACACTCTTTTGTAGTTGAGGATCAAATTGCATTGGTTACATTTGCGGGATCATTGTCCTTCTCCCTTGCCACATATGATAGCAGGCATGGTTTCTATTATGGTTCATTATGTTGTTGTTATCTTTGTATTTGTTGAGAGCATGATTGGGGGAATGGCACATTGGTTGGATGTGTCCTTTGGGGGAGAGATCTCCCACATTATTTGCATTGCATGTTCTAATGGGAGCATGAGAGAAAATGTGGCCACTATAGAAAAACATTTGTTTCCATTTGAGGTGAGCCATATGATTGATTGGATGCCATATGGTGGTGACTTCCAACTCATCACATATGAGATGATTTGGGATAACATGTTTCATAACGCTGGAGGAGAGATCCTTGGAGGTCTAATCTTCATTTTTCCACTTGAGGGCAACATTGTTGCAGCCCAATATCAGCATATACTCTACAATTATCCTAAGTGGAGAGGAGGACAATGTGGGGAAGGCTATTTTGTCTACCAAGATCAAATTTTCATCCCATCTACATTGCAGGAGCCAAAGGTGGAAGATGATTGTTCGGGGGTTGCCATGTTGGGGTGTTAGCACCCAGGTGGACCCGAGGATGAAAGGAAAAACGAGTGCTGCTTCATCACGCTCGTGCTGTGGCTAGCCCCTGCTAAAGGATAGGAAGAACTCTCCAGCGAAATAATATTCAATAAGGGTACGTTAGTAATGCGATATTGGGCTGGGTAAAATTATGGGAAAAAGGTTTAATAAAATGAATGAAATTTCGAGGATGTGTGGGATTAAAGGGACGATTTAAGGGCAAGGTAAATCGAGGACATAGGGTCTTTCATGGGGCAAGATGGCGAGAAGAGTTAGCAATTAAAATTAAATAGGGATGGGATGACCAGGACTAGTGAAGGAGCACAACAAATGGATCATTTTCAAAGCAAAAAGAAACAATACGGATCATGAATGATTTCCCAAGGCGAGCCTATAAAACGGATTCTACCTTTACATCTTGAAAGCATTCAAAGAAATATTTGTGTGGATGAATGGAACACATAACAATTCACTGTAAACAAAAGGAGAAAAACAAATGTAAATCTCCTTTCGGATCCCGTCGGACGCATTTCTTGTTAATTCTTATTTGTACAATGAGTGCAAGATGTTTCTTACTATTCCTTTCTCGATTCTTTGACCCAGGACTTATGATTTACAATTACAATAAATAGGGTGGAGATATTGGGGCTACGAAGATCCACGAAAGGAGGCTGTCTCCTAACGGTGAAAAGGCGAAATACAATCATAGTAAAGAAATACAGCAATGCGCTCACAGAAAATAAGGGACAACATTGCATTTTGACCATACGGAGATTTCGTTTGTTATGCGTATGAAAAGAAAAATAGGTAATCCGATGAACGATTTCCTATTTTGCTGCTGTAACAATCTTTGCTTATTTAGTTTTCTGCGACCTTTGTTATTAAACTTTGCTTTCCATTATTTCTTTTGAAGAAATGAATTTTATAAAATATTTTGGAATAATTAAAATGAAATGAAATTATGCCTCGGTGAAGGAAAATTTAATTTTAAATGGGAAAAAGGGAAGGGAAGAGGCAAAAATCATGTAGAAAGTACGCAATGCAAATAGAAGGGCGAAAGAGATATATGCAACAAACACATCGTAATATGGCGCCATCGCAATTGGAATCGGAAGGATCGGGAGAGAATATAATATAATAAATAGTTGAAAACATATTTACGATAGTGTAATCACCAATCGGGCTTTGGGGGAATAGGGAGGATAACAAAAATATTTTGATGCGATTAAGGAATGGGAAAAAAGAGGAAAATTTTTATATTAATGAAATAATACAGAAATTTTAACGCTGAAAGGAAAAGGGCTCTTTGAAATGAATGGGCGAAAGAATTAAGTGGGGCACGAGGGTCGATACGCAATCGCGATATGGGAGGGTGGAGTGCAACACATGTGGAAGCCATTGATGCGGGTAGCCCGATTGATTTTGAGTGGTTGGATGGGTGGGGACCAGATCAATGGTCGCGTGTTAATCGAGAGGGGTTTCAATCGAGGGGTAGGCCATCGAAAGAGCGGATTGGGTAATCGAGAGGAGGGAGGATGCGATCGGAGAAGATCGAGAAGGAGGAGGTGCGATCGGGTGATCGAAAGGAGGGATGTGATAAATCGCCCGAGGTTTTGCGATTGGCCGATCGGAACATTCAAATAAAAGTTGTGATGCGATTGATCGGTGATGAGATTGGGGGGATGTTGCGAGTCCAATCGGAGGAAGGGCGCCAAGACTTTGCGTGCGATCAATCACATCGGATATATTTGCGATTGGCTAATCGAAGACGCCATTTGGACGTTGAGATTGCGATGGAAAAATTTGGGTAGCGGGGTTTTACATGATACAACCTTTGGTTTTATATTATAATGTTTTCAAGCATGAAGTGGCTTATAATTAAATCGCATATTTATTTAAAATAATTTATAATGCGATTTTGTAATCGGAAAAGAGGAAAAAGGATTTTTATAAATATTAAAACTTTAAACATAAAGTTAAAGGAACATGGAAATAGGGAAGTTTAAAGATTTTACTTCACATGGGCATAAATTTCAATCCGAAGTCAGTTTTGAGAGTGTAGTATCTGGTTGGAAAGATCTTTCAGGGCTCCTTCTAATGGATCTACTTGGAGGATGATTTGGCGCTGAACATGCTAAAAAACTCTTCGGCCGAGGACATCACTTTGTGGAATGTGACACGAATTGTGACTTATTACATATGATGATGTAAAATTACATAATGATTGATAATAATAAAGGAAAAATATCATGTTTTCACCTCAAAACATGGTTTTGAGGAAGCAAAAAAAATTACATCAAGGTGGATAAATTGTTTCTTTGATCTTCCTGGTGGGTGACTTTGAATTTTATTGACTTTCATCATGACCTTGCTGATATTATTGACATTTGACTCATTAATTTGACCATGGTGAGACCACAGAAACTAATGAGACCCATCTTGTGACCTACGGTATGATTTTTGAGAATGAAAGTGACTAATGACTAAAGACCATAGAAAGGAAAATCAGCAAGTACGTCATGATGAGGAAAAGCTACACGCCAGTGAATCCATGACCTAGCGAGAATGGTGGAAATTTATTCGGTATGAAGACACATATAATATGCAAATACCAAAGAGTGGTTTGAAGTCACTATTCGTGATGTATTCTAGGCGGCATAACATTGGCTCAATGGGGATGGTAGCTCATGGAGGTGCCAAGAACATATCATCAGTTCAAGTAGCCTTATCCATTGGGCATGGAGTCAAAAATACCATTGCAACTACGACTCTAAGACACAAATGCAAGCAAAACTCGACTCTAGACTAAGGCCCCGAAAAGCCCCAGAAATAAACAAACCATGCACATATCACCCAAGTTTAGCCTTCACCTGGGCCCCAAACTTGAATGGCTGTGCATTTAAACTTTGAAACTATGTTCAAAGTGACTAAAACAAAAATGACTCAAGACCTACCTAAATGGAAATAGGTACTCAAAAAGCTTTTTAATGGCATAAGTCCATCGAAGTTTGAGGACTTCAAGTCATGATGAAAACCAGCTGTATCTGATGGAATATGTACAATCATGTGTAGTGAACTTCCATTGTAGCAATCCGGTAGGACTGGCTACATCACAAGAAATTTGGGTCTCGCACTAGAAGCGGTGGAAACGATGTACATGTAGAAACTCACAATAACCACTAAAACCAAGGCTTATGATAATGAGCAGGGCAACATTTGTCTTTTCTAATGCTTACAAAGAATACACAGAAGAGGTCTTGAAAATCCTGAAGCACTAGCTTGTCTTGAGATCTGACAAAAATATAGCCTCCCTTCATTAAGTACGAAAGAAAAATTGATGAAAGGTAAGTAGGGAAGGCACGGAAGGGAAGCATAAACACATCATGCGGAAGTGTTAGTGCAGCAAGTTCCTTGACAGAAATTCGGCATATTGTCTCTCTACGAGATCATATTCCTCAACTTCTGTGGTCTCGGTCATTCTTAAACGAAGAAAACAATCTTCGGGATTATCAAACATGTTGACCTTATCATCTTCATGAAAGAACATATTACTCTGTTTTTCGGTTATAAAGATAATTACAAGGCAGTCTCTCATTTTCAAAAAGAAAGAAGTTTCACCAACACTTTCTTGACCATGTGGTCATTGCAAATGTTGCTTTAGCTTGGGCTGTAGCATGACCTTTCGGGAGTTGATCTATCTCATCTTCGGACAAAGAAATGTTCTTTTTGTTTCTTTTGCTCAACGGTGGTTGTCTTCATGAAAATAACATTTTAAAACATGAAAAACCTAAATGGCCAGTGTAGTTATGATCTTCTAAAATTTGAAAACATTGTTGATCATCTTCATATGACATGGCAATCAGAATTATGTTTATCCACAGGTTATTGAAAGAAGATTTTCACTTACTTGAACAAAGATCTCATCTTTTTTTCATGAGCGGGCGGATTACCTCCTCATGAAGGCTTTGTTCTAATAGAAATGAGAGCATTTGGATCAATAACTTTGTCTTCTTCATTCCGGATGATCTCAACAACGAGCTCTCATGTGGGATTCAGCACAAGGTATTCTTGATGTCGAGCTGAATCTAGATCTGAAATAGGCGGCAAAGCTTGCTCCATTACGAAATTGAAACTTGACTTTCCCCACTGCATATTGTTTTTCTACATGGACAGATCTGAAATAGAACCTTCTCTTGTCCTTATTCCATTGTGCTAAGATCTTGATCCTATTGCAATTTTACGGGCATCTTGATGGGTATCCTCTAAGTTCTCTTTGATGCTGCTGAAATGGATTTTCGTACGGAGCCTCCATGATCTCATCGTCAACGAAGTCATCATCTTCATAAAAGTTTTCAAGATTTTCAATAAAACTATGAACATGGCTACAACGATTACGAACTAAAAAATTATAAGGATGGATCAGATTCCTTTATACCTTTCGAGAACATGGTGTGAAAATCCTTTAAACAATAAATACAAGCGGTAGAAAAACCTTCTTCAGATCGAGCTACTTCCCGGAGTGGCCATGAATATCTTCATCAAGCGGTCTTCGAAAAATCAACCTTCCAATTTTCGAATATGTATGTGAAATCTAACCGGATGTAAAGCAACTACTTCCTGTCATCATCTTTAAACGTAGGAAAATTCCTTTTGCCAATCTACCTTAGGAATTTTATTTGGGCGACTTCAGAATATGGTCATGGCTCCTTGGGAGTAGACCATTTGATCCTTGAAACCATTTAATAACAATGAATTCTGAGAAATTCCCCATCAAACTCTTGATTCTTAAAGAGTAGAGTCGCCATAAAAATTCGAACCTTAGGATTTTTCGACAGCACAGGTCGCCGAGTGGATGATTTCAGCCTTCCTGTACGATGAATTTGTCCACCATCAACCATCAGATCTAACTTGATACATGGTACGGGGCAATTTGCAAGTCGGATATTATGTTTATAAAACTAGGTCACGGAGGATTGAGCGAAGCAACGTTTATGTACTTATGCACTTGCAAAGCAATGTGCGGTTCGAAAACTACTTGGCATAACCGAGGCTAAAGTCTTTAGTTTATAAAATGAATAACACCCGCAAAACAAACAATTTTTTTTCTAGTGGAGTCGCCGGAGAATGCTTAGCACCCGAATTGGACCCAGTGCAAGAAAGGAAAAATAGGGTAACAACTAAACCACGCTCGGCCTTGTAGCTATCCCTACAAGGATAGGAGAGAACTCTCTCCATGAAAGAATATTCGATAAAGTGCAATAGTAATCTGATATTAGGCTAGGTAAAAATGATGGGAAAAACGGTTTAATAAAACGAATGGTCGGGGATGTGCGGGATTAAGACGATTGGCTTAGGAAATTAAATCGGGACACATGGTATTTCATGGGGCAAAGATAGGTAGGAAAATTAGCAATTAAAATTAAATAGAGGATGGGATGGATGGGCCCAGAGTGAGAAGATGCAAGGAAGGCACAGCAAATGGATCCTTTTCAGAAATAGAAAGAAACAACATAGAGCATGAACGATTTCCCAAGGCGAGCATATAAAGCAGTTCTACCTTTCTATCTTGAAAGCATTCAAAAAGGGAAATGTTTATGGATGAATGGAACACATAACAATTCACATATGAAACAAGGAGAAAGAAACAAATGCTAAATCTCATACCACAAGGATCCCAAAAATCAGATATTGCATTTCTTATTAATTCTGTCAAATTGTGCAATGAGCGCAAGATGTATCTTCCACACTATTCCCCTACTTTCTCGATTCTTGACCCGGACTTATGATTTACAATTTACAATAAATAGGTGGAATGTGGGAACAGGATCTGAGAAAAGGAAGTTGTCTCTAGCAATTTGAAGTAAATACAATCATAGTAAAGAAAATACAGCAATACACTCCACGAAAATAAGGGACAACTTCGTGCATTTGACCATGGAATTTATTTGTTATCTTTGTATGAAAGAAAATAGGTAATCAGGTAGACAAATTTCCTATTTTTTAAGTGCAACAATCTTTTCTTATTTTAGTTTCTCGACCTTTGACTGTCGCTTTGCTTTCCAGCTTCAACTACTTTTGAAAGAAATTGACTTTTATTAAATATTTTGGAATAATTAAAATGAAATGAAATTATGCCTCGGTGAAGGAGAAAAATGAATTTTAAATGGGAAAAAGGGAAGGGAAGGAGCGTCATGTAAGTGCAATCGCAATAGACGGGGAAGAGGAAGATATAATATAACAAACACATGTCGTAATATGGCACCATCATGATACCGAATCGGAAAGGACGGGGAAGGGGATATAATATAATAAGCAGGTTGAAAACACATATTTACAATAGTGTAATCGTAATCGGGCTTCGGGGGAATAGGGAGGGTAACAAAAATATTCGGTACGATTCGGGGAATGGGAACAAAGAGGAAAAAACTTTATAATAATGAAATAATACAAATTTTAACGCACAAGAAAAAGAGCTCTTTGAAATGAATGGGCGAAAGACTTAAGTGGTGGGCTCGAGGTCAATCGAAGTCGCGATATCGGAGGGACGATACAACATATGGAAATTCCGATGCAGAGTGGCAGGTTGATTTTGAGCCATCGGATCGAGGGCGGAGATAGATCAACAGTCGCAATGTCGATCGGAGGTTTCAATCGGGGGTAGGCCATCGGAAGAGCGGATCGGGTAATCGGAGGGAGGGATGCAATCGAAGATCGAAGGAGGAGGTGCGATCGGGTGATCGGAAGAGGAGGTGAGATTGGGTGATCGGAAGGAGGATGCGATCAATCGCATCGAGTTTTACGATTGGCTTCAATCGGAACATTCAAATAAAAAGTTGAGATGCGATTGATCGGGGCGATGAGATTGGGGGATGTTGCGATCAATCGGAGGAAGAAACGTAAGACTTTGCGATGCGATAAATCACATCGGAGATATTTGTGATGTTAATACGGGCATACATTTGGATGTTGCGATTTGCGATGGAAAAGGACTTTGGGTAGCGGGGGTTTTATAACAATTACAACCTTTGGTTTTTATGTTGTAATGTTTTCAAGCATGGAGGGGAAGTAGTTTATAATTAAATGCGCATATTTATTTAAAAATAATTTATAATGCGATTTTGTAATTGGAGAAGAAGGAAAAGGGATTTTGAGAGAAATATTAAAACTTTAAACATAAGTTTAAAAAGGGAACATGGGAAATAGGGGAGGTTTAGGGAAATTTTACTTCACTTGGGCATAAATTTCAATCCAGTCAGTGCAGTGTAGTATCTGGTGGAAAGCTCTTTCAGGCTCCTTCTAATGGATCTACTTGGAGGATGATTTGGCGCTAGACATGCTGTGAAAATATGCAGAAGGCAGGGACATCACTTTGTGGAGATAACGACTTCTAAATTGTGACTTATTACATATGATGATATAAGAGTACATAATGATTGATAATAATAAAGAGAGAAAAAATATCATGTTTTCACCTCAAAACATGGTTTTGAGGGTAAAAGTGCATCAAGCTAGATAAAATGTTTCTTTGATCTTTAAGTGCATTGAAACTTTGAATTTTATTGACTTTCCTCATGACCTTGCTAATATTATTGACATTGACTCACATTAATTTGACCATGGTGAGACCCACTGAGGGAAACTAATGAGACCCATCCTATGACCTACGATATGATTTTTGAGAATGAGAAAGTGACTAATGACTAAAGAACCATAGAAAATGACAAGTACGTCATGAGGAAAACTCGCCGATGAATCCATGACCTAGCGGAGAATGGTGAAATTTGTTCGGTATGAGACGCCTAATATGCAAATGCCAAAGAGCGGTTTTGATCATGATGGCAATGTGACTAGACTAACACTAACGGGGAGGTGGCTCACTTTGT
The DNA here is from genome assembly GCA_034641835.2 of Pinus albicaulis. Taxonomy (NCBI): domain Eukaryota; kingdom Viridiplantae; phylum Streptophyta; class Pinopsida; order Pinales; family Pinaceae; genus Pinus; species Pinus albicaulis. The sequence continues at coordinate 500,234,075 of CM076573.1, forward strand.
GTGGAAGATTGATTTGGGGATGGAGGATCTACATGAGGGTATATTTTCCTCAACATATTTCAAACTCCATGCCTTGGGTGATTCCTCGATTCTGTCCCCTTTTGAGTTCTTGAGAAAAGCAACATTTGGGAGGGAGGGCACTTAATGTTTCCCATTTTAGCACATGGCTAAATGGAATATTAAAATTTTCTCTTATCACCTAGCGACCAAATAAATGGGTAAGGAGGCCCATGTTTATTGGCTATGATAAAATCCCTCACATGTGAAGGATAGACATAAGGACATTTTTTCACCCCTCGAAGTGTGGGGCAAATGCATGAAGACAAGGTGAGGTTTGACCAAATCGACAACGCTGCCATAGGAGGGTGGCTTGCTTTGGAAGACAACGCGATTGTGAATGAGGAAAGAGGATATTTGGTGGAGGAAACCCTAATGGATGGGGCCCATGGAGAAGAGCCTTCACTTGTTTAAAGGAGGAGCAAGGCAACCATTGTTTCTCATGCAATGGATTCGCTTCATTCATGTCTGTTCGGACATTGTGCATTCTTTTTCTTTGTTTAGAAAGAATTGTCGAATTTCGTTTAGGATTCCTTCTCCTTCTTGAGAGGCCTCTTGAAGGATTGTTCTTCATTATTCATATCCCTAACGAAAACAAGGCAAAGATTCTCCTTTCGGTCTTGTGTTGTTGTGCTCCAAGTATAACGCGGTGTTATTTGGGGTGTTGCGATGGAGGGACACCATATACCATTTCTTGGCTCATCGTCGGGAGGAGGGGCTTCTGTTCCTTTGGAGGTTATTGAGGGAGATCTGACCTTGTAGATCATTGGCATAAGGTCGACATTTCTCTTCACCAACGAGCGCGGTCCTTCTCTAGGCCACGTTGTTGCGAGTATATTTATAGTGGGGGACTTGTCATGTTTGAGTATGAGATCTTAGGTGAGAAGAATCCTTTCACTATAGAATCCTTTGGATTATATTCGGCCATATATTGCAGCATCATCAACTATCTTGACCATTTCGATTTTGAGTTGTTGTGGCTACAGTAACTGCGGCATTTTACATGAATTTGCCATTTTGTATAGCTTCGACTAATCCTTTCAAGGATTGTGTCTTGTATGTTCCAGTTTAAGAGATATTTCTCCCCCTTCTTCTTCAAAGCTATCTATTGTCATATATACATGTTATTGACATTTTGCGGCGATTCTCCTTCAGATTGTGCAATCACCGCTAGGAGCTTCTCTTGTACTATGTGATGTTCTCCGGCCTTCCATATATATGTTTCATTGAGGGTGCATTGCCTAGCTTGAGAGAATCATTTCCTCGAGGTCTTGTGTACATTTGTTGCTACTATAATCTAATGTATTAGTTGTGTGGATCTTCGGCATTTTGGTTTTTAATGCATTCAGCATATTTTCATCTCTGTGTTATGTATTGCGATCTCGACATTGGTAATATCTGTGAAGATATTCATTTGTCATGTAGGCTGACTATAGCCCCAGAACATTACAACCCTTTGAGAAACCTCTCGATTTGAAGGATAGCTTGATGTGGTAGTTTGAAGCAATTACATAGAGTTTCGGTTAACGACGATCAATGCAATTTTTGATAACAACGTCCATCGTGAAATCCAGTGACTCCTTCTGCACATGTTGCTCCACCCATATTGCTGTTTGTTTTGAATTGGCTTTGTCTTTTGCATAGTCCTTGTAATATCCATTGTGTTTACGAATTTTTCTTCTTCTTTGCTTTCATTTTCATTGTTAATATCATTATGTTATCACTTTGTCTCGACGTCTCTTCTTATCCCAATTGATGAGTTTACAATGAGGATGCAAGGTTCCACTCAGAGGTTGATGGGAGGTAAGCTTTTACGGATTACCGAATCATGCCTCACACTAATCTTCATAAATATCTTGGTATGGAAAGTATTAGGATCATAGTACACTCTTTTCCAACCAGATTTAGTCATCATTGGCATTGTGTTATTAATTGGGTGCATGCGGATTTGATGAGGTTTTATGACTACGAATTTTTGCAATGATTTCCAAGACATATCCCCTTCCCCTGTATGTGGTGATGGCCATGGTATTTGTCGAGGAATATCATTATACACTTGATTAATAACAAATCATAAATAATGTTTACCTTTTGAATGACTTCTTTGTGGGTGATGTGGAGGAAGATTTCAAATTGGCGGTGATTCTACTTGTACTCGTGTTGTTGCATTTGGTTAGCACGATTATTATTGTTATGGAATGAAACATAAGAAATTATGTTTAAGTGAGTACAATAAATTGTTACATGTGTAACAACGAACAACCCTTGAATTGTTCTTCAAAAAAACATAATAATCAAGAGAAATTAGTGAGAAAAATAAAATTACATGAATACCATGATCCTAAAAAATATGTCGAAAGGAAGATGATGTTTCGAGAACAAAACATGGGTGTAAAAACTACCACGGTGGTTTCGTTGTTACCAACCTATCATTTGTGCCACGGAAAGGGTTTCACGATTAGATTTATTATTTATTTTGTTTATATATATATATATATATATATATATATATATATATATTCTAAACAAGTGTAACAAGCGCTTACAAAGGTGGTTTTCGCTACTACACTTATTGGAATTTCAATTTTGATGCCTGAAAATATTCCCTTGCTATCGTAACATGAAGATCGATGCTGCGACAATGTTGACGAAATGATTCCTTCGAAGCGGGTTGATGATATAACCTTGGAAAGCGGTGTCCATTAACTAGTAATGGTGTCTTGCTTAACATCAATAGTGACCAATTATATAGTCCCATTGTCAAATCGTATCCTTACGTGAGACCTAGCCATGGTGCAAAGCTTGCCTTTGAAATCTTTGAACAGATCATGCAAAAAACCCAATCTCCTTTGGAAATTTTCTTCTTCGTAAACCCATCATGCCATCTGTCTCTTTGTTGTTGAATGATCCTGGTGTATTGAATAGCAGCCATTCATTTCTATTCCAACTCATTGAGTTGGTTCGATCTTAGTCTGTACCATACTCAAATCAGGATACGCTTTGCAATGCTATTCTTAATGTCTTTATTTCAAACTCTATGGGGAAATAAGGATTCTTACTGCATACACCAATTCATGTGGTGAGAAGCACGTAGTATTCTGCATGTTAAATTATAAGCACGATGCCAAGTTTCTCGGCCCGATTTCTTGATGGGCGGCTACTATCTTTGTTAAAGATTCCCTTAATGACTTTATTAGTGCTTTCTACTTGACCATGCTTGTGGGTAGTAGGTGATGATTACGCGGTAATTCCATACTTTTTACTAGCTTCTTGATAAAATGAGATGTGGTAGGCCCCCATATGTCACTATCTCTCTGTGTATCTGAAAGAGAACAAAATATCTTGAAACGGAAATGCAGAAACGGTCTACTTTACTACTCTAGTTAGTGCCTTTGCTTCGACCCATTTTGTGACATAATCGGTGTAGACCAATATGTGTGATTTTGCTGTGATGAAGGATTAATTGGTCCCACAAATTCTAGGCCCATTTTCTCAAATGGTTCTGTCACTATCGAGGCTGTAACGACCGCTCTATTACGGTTTGAGAGGATGGCCCATCCCTTGGAAGCTATCACATCCTTTCGTAAAATTCTTGGCATCCTGGAATATGGTTGGCTGGCTTAGTACCTTCTCGAGAGTACTTTATTTCCTTTCCTCTTGTCGGCCCGAAAGTGTCCTCTGAGTTCCTCTGTGAAGCCTTCAATATCTCAAATACCTCATCTTCTCTAACACATCGCCTAATACGAAGAATTTGTTTCAGTGTTCTGATTATACTGTCAAGGAGTAGGTATCACTCTGTTGTATAATCTTGCTTCTTTCCTTGGAAGACAATTGGTGTGGGAATTTTCCTATGACAAGGTAATTAGCTATATTTTCATACCATGGTGCCAGGTAGGTAGAGATGGAAAAAGGATATTCATCTGGAAAAAAGAATACTGGGTGCTTGATGGAGTCATCATGCATAGTTAATTTAGAAAAGGAAAATCAACAACTACATTATCTTTTTTGGGTTTATCTAAAATATTAATATCAATTATTGTAGCAGGAAATAACCATCGTGTAACTCTACCATTAGTAACGAGCATTTAAGTAAAAATTGAATTGTAGCATGGTCGGTGTGTACAAATAGCAGTGCGATGATGTAGTGCCGAAATTTGTTGATAGCATGCCTCTGCTTCATGAATTCCTTCTCGGTAATGGTTTAGTTGAGTTACTGCTGGAGTTAAGTTCTTATTGATGTAATAAATGGCACTGGGTTTCTTCTCCTCATTGCCCCAAAACATCACCCATGGCCATGTTAGATACGTCATGTGTGTAAATGACAATTCCTAGTTTGGTCCTCGTAAAACGGTGCTATTGTTACACATTTTTTCCAACTTTTAAAAAGGCTTGCTCACACTTTGTCCACAAGAATTCTTGTATCTTTCGCGAGTAATGAAAATATGCAGGAGATGCAATCTTTGAAAATTTCTCTATAAATCTCCTATAGTATCTGCTGTCCCAAAAAACTACGTACCTCTTTTGGAGTCTTGGGGGTGAGTTTTCGATATTACCTCAATTTTTACGGAATGTACCCTTCGTTCCATACTGCGGAAATGAAAATTTCGACACAATTCCATCGGTCATCATTATGTGGCATTTTCATGCTCAGAGAAAAATTGGTTGTTCACAACGTTCCAACACTTTTTCAAGTTGGCCTAATGCTGTCCCAAAGGCATCCCCATAGGGTGTAAAATCATCCATAAAGATTTCAAGACATTCATTCGAATCGGGAAAAAATACCCAATATTTCCTACGAAAGGTCATTGGTGCATTACGGAGGCCAAAGGGAAGGACTTTTAGCAAAAAGTACCCCATGGGCAAATGAAGGTTCTTGTCTTGGTCTTCCGGGGCAATCTGTATTTGATTATAGCCACTAAACCCATCTGAGAATGAAAATATTTTTTTTCCGAAGAAAAGAGTATCGGGACACAATAAATGAATGGTAAAGAAAAATGGTCATTTAATTAGCCTTGTTAAATATATAGTCAACACATACTCTCCATTTGCCATTATTTTTTGGAGACTATGATAAGAGGAGACACCTTTGGTACGTAAAAAAATACTAGGGTAGATGAAATTAGCATTAAGAGTTTAGCAATTCTTCTTTGTCCTTATCTCCTTAATTGTGGCATTCATTCGGCACTAAGATTTGTCTAACTTGTTGGGTCCTCTTTGGTAAGTGTGGTGAGTGCATAGGCCGGGATGGATTCCTTTCATGTCTGTGTAATCCCATGAAAATGCATTTTGTATTTGCGTAACGATTGTATCAAAAATCTATTTTGTTGAGTAGTCGAGTTAGGATTGATGTTTAAACATTTTCCAGGTTTGATTTCAACGAGACTCTTGATAGTGTGCGAGTTGTTTCGAATGTTCAACAATTGCATCATCTACCTCATATTCTTCTCCCAAATCTCTAATGGAGCCAATAGAGAGTGAATTACTAATAAAGCCATTAATGATATTGTCCTATGTTTCATCCTTAAAAGTGTTGACCTTTTCCAAGTGTGAGAAAGGAAGTGAGAAAGATCGATTCAGGTGTAAAATTCATCCCCACCGGGGGACTACTTGTGAATCCATATGAGGTTTTCTAGGGATAAAGGTTCGAGTTAAGGTGGCATGTCCCTTGAGATCACCATAGATACGGAACTACATCGGATATGCGTCTGTGATGGCCGGCGATGATATTCCCAATTGAGATGACTGAGTTGAATTTGGTTTGTGTAAAGTAGAGAAATTCATCTAGGATAGTTCCGAGGAAAACCATAATGATAACCCCTCGCGCTTGAAAGCAGGACCTATGTTGTTAATTCAGCTGCTTGTGGAGGTGGGGGTCTAGGGTGTGTGAAGTCCTAGAATGAAAGAGGTCTTTTAGTCATGACATTGATAAGCTGCCTCTAGATCGGTAAAAGTATTGGTTGTGGGATGATTGTCGATATGAAAAATCACTATAGGGTTCCCTAAGAATCATTGTATTTAGTCAACAAAGGGTTTGAAATCCCAATCCATAAGATCGGACAATTTCCCCCATAGAAAGCATATGGATAGTAGCGAGTCTTTAGGTTTCCTTCCATGTTTGATGCATAGATCCCTCATTGTTTGTGTAGATAGGCACTCCTTTAAGATCTTGCTTAACAACGAATCAACACATACCAATTTGATTATTTGAGGAATTCGGTTGAGTTGTGAGACCAACCTAGTTTCATTTAATCGTTGAGGGTATGGATGATTGAGAATGCTAACGATTTGAGTCGACTATCCTGAGATGCACCAACCTTGCTTGGATTGGTACATTGTAGGAACATACGAGTCCTCCCAAGCTAACTGCTATAGATGTAACAATAGGTGTTGTATCAGTGTTACCACGTGTGTTTCAAGCACTTACTCATAATCGTTTGCTTGTATCCTTTCTAGGTGATTCACATTCTTGAGAAAATAGTGGGGCTGTTCAGATCTAATTATTTCCTTGATTGAATTTAAACCTAGATTTGAGTCCAATAGGAGTAATAAGTTAATTCTAGAGAGTAGCAGAAGCATCCATGCTTTAGGCTGCCAACAATATTTGGATTGGGGTTAGGTTGCCCACGAGTAATTGGGTTTAGATAGAGGTGTAGGATTTGAATAGAAGGTAGTTATGGTATTTGTTTGCATTGGTATTGGAGAAATCGCGGACCTTGGTAATACTTCTCCAGTTAAGCCCCAAGTTAGGTTGTGATCGAGGATATTGCATTGGTGGAGACGACCTTGGTTCCATGGTGAAAGGGAATTGTGTTGAGGAAGAGTAGGATACGCCATGGATATTGATGACTATTATGACTTGTTATTCCAAGGATAAAAATACAAAAAATATGAAGGCATACCTATGAGTTGCGGTACGCCCATGGTCTCTTTGATGCGGAAGTGAAATAAGAATATTAAACATCCTTGTGATTCTTGAAGTATTGCCTTCGGTCTGCAGGAAATTCGGAATGCGGTTCATGAGTGCGCTAACTCACGGATGTTGCACACTGACACTATTCGGTCCACATTCTCTTTCGAAATGTTTCTTTTTGCATCGAGAGGAGACGAGAATATTGCTAAGGTTGCTTTAGCTTTTTCTTGTGCTTTCTTGACTTGTATCATAGTGATGCGGGCGAGAGAGAGTGCTAAGGAGGTCGATTTGGAAATCCTCGGTGATTAAGTTTTTGATCTCTTGCTTTCTGGTTACTCCTCCACTCATGGAATTTTGTATCGGTACAGAGAAGGGGTCCCCATTGAAACTCTCACTTTGACGGAAACCCTCTTGAAATTGTACGGTAAGCTTCGTGTCTCATCGAGTGGTTCTTGTGATATGTCTCCTTTTCCCAATAAATTGGGATACTCAAAGACAATCATCTCTTATACCTCTCGGAAATATTGGTTTAGAATTTCTTGATCTAAGTTACGAAATTAGACCTTTGTAAGTTGTGGTGAAATAGATTCCATATAGTCTTCCGGGATTTCCTCCTCATACATGAAATTGTAAAAATATCATCCTTCGATTCACTTTGGTTCGACGGTAATCCTAATACTTAAGAAGGCCTCTCTCATGTCATTCCCGAGTTCGAATCGCGCAACACACGGTCATGAACCATCTTAATGCTACTCCTTTCATAGTGGCAGGGGGACGATTTCGACACCAGGCATCTAAGGGTGTAGTCATAACCTCTACACGGCACATCAAATTCAAACGAAAGGTATCGGGGTCTTCGAAAAACCATCCCTTGAAAGGATGGTGAGGATGATAAATGAATTTTAATCATAGGAGCCTCATCTGGTGTTACTACTAATGAAATTAAAAAGTAACGAACCCTTGTCTTGACATTCTCATCCCCCATGGATGATTCTTCACGATGGGATGAATTGACCTCGAGTGTCTTTGAAGTTGACTTCTTAATTAAAAGATCGAGGTGTTCGGGGAACAAGTGTTTAACAACACTATCAACATCAATTGATGATCAATTGGATGTTTTCTAAGTCCCTTATGCTCCCCACTATTCTCTCTTGTGTCCTTTAATTCCTCGAGATCTTGATCGACGATTTACTCCTTTCTTGTTTTGAATATAGAGTTTTGGTATCATGAGTGGATATGCTATTTCAAGGATGGTGAGGTCCGGACATGGAGAAGACAACGATGGTCCGAGGCTTTGATATGGTAGCTGCTTTTTATGATCCTGTCTTCCTATTATCTCTGTATGATGTGGATTGTTCCTTTTCTTCCCTTGTGATCGGATCTCGAAAGAATGTCTTTATTCCCAAATATGCCTCTTCTTTTCTTCTTACGACCCATATTATTTCCTATAGTCGGTAGAGTGAGGGGATGTTTGTAGATGTTTGATGTTGTCCTACCCGGCACTCATGGGGCCCTATGTGTATCAATTCATCATATAAGTGCTTTAGTTTCTACGGTGAAGCCCGCCCTAAGTTTGTTAGAGCGATGTGCGGTTCTTACTCTCATGATACCGCTCCAACTACGCTATGTTGAAGACACCCTAAAAAAAAGCCCAGAATTCAACTCCTAAGTGTCCGGCAAGACATTGGTGAGCCCTCTCAAGTTCGTTGTATTTGAACCCTTAGTTAAGCCGAGAGGGGGGGGGGGTGAATGCGATTTAACACATTCATGGACTTTTAAAAATTTTCATTAACACTTGTTTACACCTTCATTTCATGTTCGGCTTAACATGTGAGTAATTTTAGAATGTGAGCAACAAGCATTACTATAATGTAACGATGAACTTAATATTAGAGCGACAAGTATTAAGTAGATGATATAAACAGGATCAACACATAAACATTATGCACGGAGACACCGGATATAAGTGGATACCCATAAAGAGAAAACCACATCTTATTATTCTTTGTTATATGAGAGTAAGCTCCAACTCCCTCTGCTGGTTTGCAGCAAGCACCAACTTTACGGAGGCTCCAACCTCAAGTCCCATGACCACAACTTGCAAGAGCTTCGACTCCTCTTTTCATAAAGAAACATTTCTTTGATTTACCTTGGATATCGGCTTTGTTATATGCCTTTGATTTCTTTACGTACTCCAATCTTCATATACGCTTGATTATTTCTTTTTCTTTAAGTTCTACAAAACCTATTCTCTTTTATCAATTTAATCGGAGAGAAATGTGCCATTTCAACTTTACGATCAGGATTTTATCTTCCTCAGGAACTTACACCAATTACATCACAAACAATAACAAATAGTTAAAAATTTCATTCAATTATAGTATATATTTGAAATAGAACTCCTCTCTTTCTCTTTTTCTTACTCCATTCATCCTTCCTCACTCTCTTTTCATTTTCTCTTTTATTAGGTTCTTTGTTCATTGGGTTATATAAGCTACATTTGTGTTTACAACTTCCTTTTAATCAAACATAAAAAAATAACTCTGGGCGTTTTGTAAACCACTTTTTAACAACGAGGGATATGTCGATTACTCACCACCTTTATCATGAACCATCAACAATATAACCTTTGGTTTCGTATTTGCAATCAATGCTTATTTTGACTCATTAATAAAACAAGTATCTACTCCCCAATCAAAGGTTTTATAACCTTCTTAATACACCTTGGGTTTTATATTAACGAACAATCAGCAACAATCTCTGATAGATTTGGGCCCAAGGTCCTATAAAGCATACCTCCTGACACTAGGTACTTAATCGCAACTTGAATATCCCGATACGATGAATGGTTTGCTTTGATGCGGAACTTAAGCATGTATAAATCATAGTTTATAAGCCCTTCGAATTAAGACTCTAATCGCAATTGCCAATATGTTCTTCAACACCATTAGCCTATCGATTTTCGGATGCGATTGGGTAGGGGTCCACTAGGCTGTCAAATCTCGGAACTCAAACATATATGAATCGTTTTTAAACCATATCGGGTTTGGAACTTCAATCACAATCACAACTTCTGTTGTCATGTTACGCATTTGTAGGTTTTCTACGTGCAATTGATACTGGGTCCTGAGAGTTAATAAAAGCTCTTATGTCCATTCTGTTTATCATAATGATCCATGCCTTGGAATATAAACTGCGACTTTGATTAAAGCACGACACCGATGATATTATAAGCCTTTTCATTAGGCGTAATGTATCCACACACACACACACACATATATATATATACATCTTCTAACTCAAATGTTAAGAATTATAAATAAACCTTGGCGTAAGCAAGTTGACACTAACCTTTATAATGTTTGGGTCCCAACATTTAACATACCTCTGTGTAGCTTCGATCACGGTCAATGGTTATAAGCCGTCATGTTGCTTCGAACGATGCGACGGACATAAGCTTGCCTTAAATGCATAAACAATAATGCGCAATGAGAGTGGTTTTCTGAAATCACTTGAGGCCACGTGTCAGATAGTGTATGGAATCACTACGAAATCTTGAATACTTGCCGAAAGCGAAGGCGGTGCGATGAAAATCGGAAACCCGCCTTTCTTTGTTCACTACGCTCGTGGTTCCATGTGCTCACAATTCCCATTCTGTTTCGTTTTATATAATCTGGTTCAAACTATAACATATATAAACCGTCTTCATTTTTATTATATGCCTCAACACGGCATAAAAACATTATAACGCACATTTCCTTTAACACAGTTTATTCCCAATCCTGTGTAAACATTTCTTTGCTTTGATAACAGCTTTCTTGTACATTTGCTACTGTCTCCTTTCTCTTGTCTCTTGCCTATGATTTCGCTATTCCTGTATGCTCGACCTCAATTCGTTTTGGGCTTTCATCTCTTCCTGTTGTATTTGCTGCCTTCTTTGCCATAAATGACAACATTTCCAATAGTCTCCCCTTTGCCATTGATGGCAATACTTTCTCTATTTTCCTTTTGGGATCCTTTCTCCTGTTTCTTGCTCTTCCTCCTTGCTTGTCAATAGCAAGGGGTTGCTCATCTCTTGGTGTGAATTCTATCCTTTTGATCACGAGACTTTGTTTTATTACTTCCTCCTTTGGTGATCTCCCCACACAGAATGATATTTTCATTCTGTTCTCCCCACAAACCTTGCCTTCTCTTCATGTGATGGCATCTACGGATACCTAGTCTATCTCTCAAATATTCAAATGGTTCTCTAGCAAGGGTTTGGTAAATATGTTCATTATTTGTTCTTTTGTTGGTACTTACTCTAGTTTTACTATCTTTTGAAGCCACTTGTTCTCGGAAAATGATACTTGATTGGGATATGTTTAGTTTTGGTGAAACATGGGATTTTTAGATATACTTATAGCACTTGTATTATCACATTTGATTAAGAAATAGGTTCATCAATGCTTACCTTCATGTCTTTGAAGGTTTTCTTCATCCACATGACTTGTGTACAACATGTTACTTTGCTGCTATGTGTTCGCCTGTTTGTAGATAGAGAAATAGATGTTTGCTTCTTCACTTAGCCATGCCACGGACTCTCTCTAAATAGAATGCACCTCCCGCCATGCTTTTCTGTCATATTGGTGGCCAATCTGCATCTATATGTCTTCCTTGGTAATTTTCCTTTTGGATACCACCAACCACATAATATGCAGTTCTATTGTGAATGTACGAATATTCTTTTAATTTCTGGTAAGTGATTTTGTTTTGGTGTGGCAATGTCTTTGATCCTACGGCCGGCTGATAACAAGTCTAGAAGCTATTAGGTATAATAGACTTCCAACCATGGATGTTGTAAAGTTTTGATCTACATCATTTGTTCCATCATACACAAAGCTTGCATCCGGTAGTCATAGGGTTGACACGGTTTGCAATCTTCCATTTTAAATCTTTTGAGCATCTCTTTAGATATTTTTCTTGTGAGATAAATGTGCCTATGCTCTTTTGTTGAATTTGTAGTCCTAGATAAAAGGTAGCTCTCCAATCATAGACATTTCAAATTCTGATTTCATCTTTTCATCAAATCCTTTTGTTAACTCATCTTTTTTCTTCAAACAAAGTATCATCTACATACACTACTACAATCAAAAGTTCATCTTCATTTGATTTTATGTACAAGTTGTTGTCTACTCCCCTTTCTTGAACCATTGTTTTGCAAGTATTTGTCCAGCCTTGAATACCATGTAAAAGGGCTTGTTTCAACCCATATAATGCTTTCTTTAATGCAAAACATAGTCTACATTATCTGTTAAGAAGAACCCTTGGTTGCTCATATGAACTTCTTCTTCACAATCTCCATTCGGAAAGCGGAACTTCACATCCCATTTGGTATACCTTGAAATCATGATAACAAGCAAAAGCTAAGGTTTGATAGCTTCCATTCTCAGCACTACGAGGGCAAATGTTTCATCATAGTAAGTCCTTCAACTTTGTAGATATCCCTTGCACACAAGTCTAGCTTTATTCTTGATTACCTTGTTCATTCATCTTATTTTGAATACCCATTTTGAGCCAATGACATTTTCTCCAACGGGTCTTGGAACTAGTTCCCAGCTGTTGTTCTTCTCAATTTGGTCCAATTCTTCATTCATGGAATTCACCCAATGTTTGTCTTTGTTGGCTTATTCAAAATTCTTTGGCTCTATTTGTGACAACATTCTGAGAGTATACCTCTTGGTCTGTTCGATTAGGTGTCTTCTTGTCTGTTCACCTACACTCTTGTCCCCAATGATTTGATCTTAAGATGAGTTTCTGCAGATATGTATCTTGAGGAGATTTTCATCTTAGATGTATCTTCTATTGACATTTGTTTCATCATCATCTTGATTCTCTTCATTACATAAACTTAGGAGGACTAACTGTGATCTTTGCTTCTTAGCTTGTAAATAGTTCTTCATCAAATCTTACATAAATAATTTCTACAATTTTGTGAAGTATTTTGTTGTGCTTACTGTAAACTTTACTCTTAGATGCATGTATCTAAGAATATTCCTTCATCTTTGCTCTTGCATCAAGCTTTCCCAAATTTTCATCATTATTTTTTATAAAACACTTACTTTGAAAACTCTAAAATGTGATTGATGTAAGTTTACCAAGCCATAATTCATAAGAGTCTTGTCCTTTGTTTGGTCTTAAATGAAGATTTTTTTAGGATATGCACAATTGTGTGTCTTTTATACACTTAGTTTGAGGAATGTTACTTTCTTGCATCATGGCTCTAGCAATATGTTGTCTGATTTTGTTATGTCTCCCTGCTGCCCTCCGTTTCTTTGAGGTGTTCACCAGTGTGAACTGTTGCTTTATCCCATGCTCATTGCGTATCTTTTATAAAAATTATAATACGCAAATTCACCTCTCTTTATACGATCGATGAACTTTCGCTTGCATCACATTTTGTTTTTCTACGAAGCCTTGAATATTTTGAATTTCTCAAGTACTTCTAATTTGTGCTTGAAAATACTGGCTTGTCAACCATTCTAGAAAAATCATCTGTTATTAGCATGAAGCGGGATTCTCCACTTGGTGTTTTAGTTTCGCGAAGGCCCACACGGATCATGTGAACAAGTTGAGGGTTTGCTTGCTTGAATGACTTCTCTTTGGTTTTAAAGGATGTGCGGATGTGCTTACCTAGTGACAGGATTTACATATTGTATTTGAAGGATTTTTGATGGTGGCATATCTGCGGTGGGTCTTTTGCTTAGAATTGTGATATGATCAAGGATTTAGGTGTCCCAATCTCCCTGTACCATAACCAAGACTCCTCCAATTTTTCTAAGATGACATGCTTCATTTTCTTGTTTTACTACATAGACATTGCTTTCCGTTCGAGGAACACCTTTGATCGAGGTTTTCCGGTGGTGTGATCTTACTTCACGGAGTCTTGAGCTCTAAAAAAGAACTTCACGACCTCTATCACATTTGAGCAACACTCAACAGTTTTCTTTCGGCCATCCACAAATAGTACATCTGAGCTGTTCCTCTACCAGTATCCCAGTTGGTGAGCCTCTTCCTTTGATCTTTCTGCTTTATCATTTCCAAAAGTAACATTTCGATTTCTTTTCGTTAAAGGTTATAAACTTGCTTCTATCTCCTGACATGCTTTGACAAGCAGCTGTCCAAATACTGCTGGCTTTTTAGATCTTGAGCTATTAGGGGCCCAGTCACATTTATCCACTTTCTTTTTCTGTGCAAACATCCCCTTTCTTTAAAATTTACATAGCCTGCAGAGATGATGAACTATACTCTCTTAGAGGACATTTGGAAGACATATGTCCACTTTTATTGCATACACAACATTTGGATATGTCCTTAGCGAGTATAAGTAAAGGAATAAACTCTCCCATGATTCATAAACCTTCTTGAGGTTTTGAACAACGATCTTCATTCATATTTCACACGTTACAACAGTTTGTGGCCAAAATCATTACAATAAAAACATTCATAAAAACAATTTGCATACAGTAAAAGGTTGTCTTCTCCATCTTCTGTTTGGAGTAAAACTTTTTACTATTTTCATCCTTTATTTGGTTTTTATTTATTCTTCTTGTGAAAATATGTAGCAATGTGTCCTAATTTGTAGCCAGGGAATAACAAGTAGCATTTTTCATAGAAGGAAAAATTCTCCTTTGATGACTTCCAAATTTGACATATTCAAGGGTATACGAGTTTTCTATTATTGGGTTTATTTACTTCATCACTTTGTCATTTGAGCTTCCTCCTAGTTTTTATCTACTTTGTTGCGGGGACTCTTCTTCCTTTGAAATCTTCTGAAAGTTTTGTGGATATTCTCATCTTCTTTTACAAAAATAATATTTTTTGTTTCTTTTCTTTGCCTTTGTGATTCTCCTTCATGTCCTATCCCGGTATTTGTGAGAGGTGACCTTTGTGCATTTAGGATACGGTCCAGTTGTCAGAGCCTTTCATTAAAGGTGTATTCATTAGTTCTCTTTGAGCTTTTCTAAGTTCTTTCTTGAGCTAACTACTTCTTCTTCCAACTTCTCTTGTTCTGAGTTTTATCCTTGATCTTCTTGATAAAATATCCTCTACCTTCTTGGCTTCTTCAAGCTCTAATTTCAGGCGAATGAGAGCTGCAATTTCTGTTCCTCTCTCACGTATTTGAGAAGAATGTCTTTGTTTTTGCACTTCAGTTTTAGTATGTCCAATTTCCTCGAGCACTTCTTAGCTCCCCCTACGAGGTCCACTTCACCTTCTTCCTCATCTTCTAAAAAAATTCTTTCGGCTCTTCGCTAGCCATCAAAACAAGTCGATGTTCCTTCTTCACTTGAGAATTCAGGCGGGTCTTCTTTTGCTGTTCTTTGTCTTACGAGCATGAAAATATTTTCTGTTGAATCTCTTCCTTTACGCCGAGTTCTTAGATATGGTCTTCTGCGATTCACGAGCACCGATTCTTTGTTTTCTTGTAAGGAAATTTAGAAGCATAGTGTCTCGTCTTCCACAATTGAAACATTTAAATGGAAGTTTACCTTTATACTTATAAGGCCTTTGTCAACTTTACGATAAATTTAGCCTCTTCTTCATTAGAGCAGAAACATATGTCTTATTTTCTTCTTTCTTCTTCTGCGCAACAAAGATGCCTCCCCTTACGTTTAACTTTCTCGCAGCAATCTCATCTCATAAAATGCAAATAGTTTTCCAAGAAGCTAGTTCATGGTTAAGGTTCCCAATCTGCCGTTTCTTCTATGGCGAGGAAACCTTGGGATTAAAGCTAGATGGCAAAGATCTTAGGATCTTTTGAACAGTTACACATTCTTGCAATATTTTCCCCTAGTGCTTTTCATATTATTGAAAATTGTGCCAACCCTCAAAAAGAAACTAGCAAATATCTTCATCATCATTCATCTTTAAATTTTAAAGTGAGCTCTATAGACTTGAAGTTTTAGGCACATCTTCACCTTTTATCTCCCTCATGAATATTTTCTAAGTTTCCCACATTTTCTTTGGCGGTCTGTTGTGCATTAATTTTATGAATTCTGCCTCACCGGTCCATTCAATATTGCATTCATTGCCTTTGCATTAGCCACAATCTTGTTTGGCTTCTTTCTTTGAGACATTTTCCTTAGAGTCATATCCAAATTCCATGACAGCCCAAACTTCTATTTCTAAGGACATTATGTATGTTCTCATTACAGTTTTCTAGAGGCGTAATTTGCACCGATTGAAAAAAATAGGCTTTGTTCGTCGAGGATCCTTCGACTAGCCATCCCAAGAACTGGGATCTCCTTTCGATTTGTTAAAGCATACAAAAAAAAAAAAGGAACACCTTTGATGCCAATTGTTGAACCCTTAGTTAAAGTTTGAGAGGAGACACGAATCGATTTAACACATTCATGGACTTTAAAAAATTTCATTAACACTTGTTTACACCTTGTTTGTGTTCAACTTAACATGTGAGTAATTTTAGAATGTGAGAAACAAGCATTGTATAATGTAACGATGAGCTTAATATGAGAAGCGGCAAGTAAGAAGATGATATAAACCCGAGATCAACACGAAGTGTGCACGGAAACCCCGGATATGGTGGAAACCCATAAAAGGAGAAAACACATCTTATTATTGTTGTGATGTAAGGCAAGCTCAACTCCTCTCTGCTGGTTTTTTGTAAGCACCGATCTACGGAGGCTCCAACCTCAGGATGCAAGCTACAACTTGCGAGAAGCTTGACTCTCTATTTTCATAAAGAAACATTTGCTGATTTACAGCAGATATCGGTGTTGGCAATATGATGCGAGTGTTGTCCTTGATGAAACCCACTTGATGAAGATGATGAAACCTACTTAATGAAGTTGTTCTTGATGCTTGATGAGTTTATTAATGATATCGTCGATGTTCTACAAGTAGCTTAGAAGTACCGAGAGAAAAGTATCATTAAGTGCCAGAATAATGTTAAACAAGGTATGTCACAAGGCATACGCGGGTTTGTTGAGGCGAAGTCGCGTGTGTCTTGAAAAATGCGTGCCAGAAGTTGGTAGCAATTGCCTCTAAATTAATAAAACCAAGGGACTTTACCATGGTATTACATTGTGTTAGTGACCCAGGATTATCTATTTGATCCTTCCCGAGGAATACCATCGAGTGGTTTGGTTTTGGCTCATGGTATTGTCAAAGGCTAAATCTATATAAGGAGAAGAAAATCATTGTGCGAGGGTGTGCATGGTGCGGGCGAACGTTTACTTCACTCACCAAGGATGTACGAATGGAAAGTAATAGTTTGATGATAGATGCAAATCTGGTGCACCTATGAAGAAAATGATGAAGAGGGATCTCTAGATCTGAAATGTGTATGTATCTTGGATGTTGTTTGTGAGATTGATTAGATTTGTGATGCGGCGAATGTTGTGTTGAAGTAAAGAATGAAGATGCGGTGACTGCAGAGCGCACTGCCCTAAAATGTACGAGCTGTCATGAGATTACTGTTGAGAAGAAAGCGGCATTAGGTTTACAACACTGCATGAGAGTGTCACTAATAAAAAGTTTATGACTCTCTTTTGTACAAAAAAGTGGGAAGAATAACTATAAAATTACCATTGAACATTAGAGTAGAGGAGTTTTTATGAAGGTGGTATGAAAAGACCATTTGGGGCAAGGGCGAGGAATAAGGATCCATCTTTGCCTTGGTCCTAAGTTAGCATCATACCTTGACGGAGATGTTTGTGAAGTGTGCTATTGCATGGATTTGGAAGAGAGTATTTGGGGTAAAATGACAACATCCATATTGCTATTGATTTGACTTTGAGTTGTCATCCATAACTTCTTAGAAGAATTCCTTTGTAGCATACTTATTTTTTGGTTTAGTCGGCTACAAACTACTTCCTCTAGCATTTACATTGTTCTTCAAATTCATTATCCGATTTTAGTTGAAATCACAAGTATTTTTTTGTTGTTGCTTGTCCCTATATATTTGTTATTATTTTTTTAATTATTCGAATTTTTGCTACGATTCAGGGCCTTCTTAGTTTCGATGTTTGATGCCTTTATTTTTATATTTTAGATCTAGTTTTAGAATTTTTGGATTTCAAATTGACTATAATAGCGAGAATTATGGGATTAGCTCACATCATTTTGTATTAGAACCTCAATTAATAGTAGATTCATATTAAATTTTGGATATAGTTCGGATTAGTTACTTATTTTCATAATCATTTGTCTTTCAAGGAGTCCTTGTAAGGAATATAGAGCAAAGCACAACTCGGATATATTGTCATTGGTAACTTAACGGAAAATCATACACCGAAAGACGCCCATCAATTAATGTCGAGCCCAAGGGTTTACAAGGCAGGAATACATTATGGAATAAAAAAAGTATTTAAAATCTCTAAGGTTTTGAGAAAATCAGATTTGAACTAGTCATAAATGCTCAAATGTGTGATTTTCCTTGAGGAAGCGCCTTTTAAGTGCCTTTTTGCACAGTAAGCGCACATTCCTAGAAATGGAAAAAAGTCACTTTTTGGGACCTGACAAGCAAAGGATAGTTACTCCTTTTGTGAAAACACCTAAGGACAACCACCGGTGCCTCGGGGCATTGGCAACGGAAGCACACAAAGAATATTTGCTTTGCAATGGAATCACACCTCTCCCTTGGGTCACCATCCATCATGTACCAAGGAGGGAAGGATGATTGAAAACTCACCTATATAAACCAACCAAGATATGAAAAAATGGTGATCACAAGGTTATGTGGCCAAAGTTTCCCAAGCAACACCAACATTATGTGTGACACTGAACTCGAGCTAAAGAGGACTCGATAGTTGGCCACCAGCATCTTAGTCCTGGGAAAGCGAGAGAAGAGAGTGAGACTACATCGAGGAGCGAGCTTGAGCAAAATCCTTGCATCGAGACCTAGAGCATTTCCTGGGTGCCCACTTTAGCAGAAGTGGGTAAAGAATTTCTTCTCCATTTCAAACGTTTGGTAAGAAAAGGGCCATCGAAAACTCGTTTGTTATTATCGTTGGAACACTCTATGTAAGCTTCTATATATTTGTGTTTTTAGTTTTAGTTTAATCGAGGAGCATACTTCAACATATTATTTCCATTAATTTTATTCTTTTGAGCTCCCCCACTTTTTGCCTGTTACCAATAGTTTAGAGAGTATGCCACACTCTCTAGCTTTCAAGTACGTTTCGTACACCATCGACTAATCCACAACAAAAATATTGGAACTCTGACATGTTTCAAGTTTATGCGGTTGTGCCATATTTTGTAGGAGACCTTTATGCATGCTAGAGTGGAGGTGACAATCCTAAGCCCATCTTTCCAGTCGCTAGACTCGAGGTAATGAGGCTGAAGAAGGCAACTCTAATATTTTTACTTGTAGGATTTTTTGCGCGCAATTTTCCTCTGTTGTGTGCATGCATTTAGGGTATTTGTGTGCAAGGAAAAGCACACTTTTGTCAGGGCACACACGCAAATTACCCGGAAGATTTTTCTCCCTATTTCTTGCATTTTCTGCTTGTAAGTGTGTTGGGCAGCCCCTAATGTGTTTGCAAACACACATGTTGATACCCCACATCTTGAGAACTCATTTTTTGCTGCTTTACGTAGGCATTTAGTTAGTTTTCATTAAGTTGGTTTTTGCAAAAGTATTCACATAGTTTAAGTGGGGGCGAATTAACCATTGATTTTGAAAAATTTATGTTTTTGCACATTCTAGTATGTAGAATTAGCTTAAATAGTCCAAGTAAGTGGCTCATGACCACACATGCATAAGCTAACATTAAATTTGTTTGGTTTAAATTCAGTTACTGCATCTGGGAAGTGCCGGGACTAGGATTGAATCGCCAATTAGAGCAAAGTAATCTCTATTATCTTTGCACCATTTGGTGACCCTAGACAAGAATATGAATGCTCTACATTTTTGATTAGCCATCTCCCTATAGTCACTCACATAGACTAACTAAGGAGATTTGAAAAGCGGCCATTATCTGCAAATGCTTTCCATTTGAGCAAGGCAATGTTACATAGTTTAACTGAAATTTTTTAAAAAGGATGCGATATCCATGTGTTCAAATTATGAGATTTTCACCATACACTCACACACATTCACCCACTAATAAAATAAAGCCACCCTAAAAAATAACCGACAACTCTCTAGAATTCTTCGAGCCACCAAGAGAATTTATAGATTAAGTTAGGATCAAGGGGTAGGCATCCAATAAGTTTGCCTTGATCACGCTTCACATTGAAACATAGAAGTTGTGTATTTAGGGAGATTTAAAATCACTATCGACCCACGGAAAAAAGAAAACCCCGGCGCGGCAAGGCCGATTCAAAGGGGGGGTTGGGCTTAGGCGCGATGCATCTTTGTATCGATTGGGAGCTACTTGTCGGTGATACTTGGTCTTATTGGTGACACAAGAAGCCAGAACTCAGGTGTCACGTCAGGACGATTGGTTCTTGGTGGCCAAAACTAGGGCATCCTTTACCCTATAGGTGATGGTGCGAGAAAGCGCCAGACCTCTACCCTTACCTTCGGGTTGATTCTCTTCGGTGAATAGGGGGCATCTTGACTCTTACGGGACGTTGTGCGACACTGCGCAAGAAATCATCTCAAGGCCTAGTTAATTTTTAATTATTAATGAGGACATTGTGGGTCTTCAGGATTTTTGAGTATCACGCGCAAAACCGTGAAAACCATTTTTTTCGCTTTGGCAGTTGATCACCGTAGATTAAGTTAAAGGAAAATTCGATTTCATTTTCTCTTTGTTTTATGTGTGTGGCCATAAATTTGTCGTGATCACGAGTCGATCCCCTCAAAATTTTTCCAAAACCTAACACGGTCGAAATTCAAAATGGTTCCAATGGAACCTCATTGGTCCGGGCATCTTGCAGACCTCCCCCTTCTGGGGAGGGTTCGGGTCTTTCGCCGTTTAGGTGTCGAATAGAACATTTCCACGGTGGTTGGTACCTCCTTTCTTGGAGCAACCTTAGTTGGGAACCCTAGTCGGTCTCCCAACACCACACGCCACCACTCCTCCTCGTCCCCTGCGGGGCAGAGGGAGTGCATCCCATACGGGAGCGATTGAATTCGCTTGTGTTATGTCACATACTAACCCCTTGTTCTAACGAGAACTTCGTGCCTTCACACATTGCCATGGCATCGTCTCCCCGATCACCTTTCTTGGCAGCGTTGAATCTACTAGATTTAACCAAGCTTACCAATGACCCCATCACACACGACCTCCAATTGGCCTCCCATGCCCTGACTCCTTCAAACATACTGGGTACGAAAGCAAGCGAGCGGAAGACCAAGGAAATCATATAATGACCTTTCACGGGCCTCATTGAACGTAGCATCATTGACGATACCATTCAGTTGAAAGGGCTGTTCAACGCTAACACTCTACAAAGAGTGGCCGAGCGAAATGGTACATGGAGCAACCTCCTGTACATGGAACCTTTAGCACCCGCTAACGCGGTGTTCTCCACATGCTTTAGGTTGCCCATTCACTATGATTCGGGGAATGAGTACGGCCCTCGGCTGAACAATCCTCTCTGCCCATATTTCGAGCATCTCCATGAGTGGAGGGTGACGTTGTAGTTTTATACAAAGCCACTGTTCATCGGCCCCGAGTCCTTTTCGTTGTTCTTGAAAACTGCGACGACGGAAGATTTCAAAGGATGTAGCACAACATAACCCCATGTCAAGGGCATGATAAATCAAGCCTAACGGCTTGAACTGATTTATAATACATTGATCTATCGTCCCAAGGCCATATACAATATCTTCCCAACACCCCACCTACAATATTATCAGAATTGCCGAATAGTCTAACTTTCTGCTGGAACGGACTTGTTGGGTCAATGACCCAAGGGTACCCGACGACGGCCAGGTCGAATCACAGTTTACACACATGGGTCTACCTAGAACATGTCTCCTTCCAATTTCAAAAGTCATCATATGCAGCAACAAAGATTTGACTATTAGGGTGCCAACGTATCACTAGTGATGAATTTGTCCTACGGTGAGGGACCCGAGTGCGCGAAGAAAAAATGATGGAATAACTCCCCCCAATAGCCGGTGTAAACATGGGACAAAAATATGCCCGAGTCCCGAAGCACATAACCCACCTAAGGAAAAAAATGCACGGGTGAACTTGTGCGGTAGTCCAAAATCAACCACACCGATGTGATCGAGATAATTATCCTCCTAATGTGGTTAAAGAAAAGGTAAAAAACGAGCCCAAAGAGAATGACACGGGACGAGCGATGACAAAGTACCCACCGCCGATCCCAAGCTGGGGTAACTCAACCGAGAATCAAAACAGGGAGCCAAGCAATGCCCAAAGGCAAGGGCAAAAGGCCACCTCTACAAACAAAACATTCTTGTTCAATATGTGGTGTGAGTACGGAGCACTATGTCACCTTTGTCCCCGCTCACACAGGCACAGAAAAAGCTTTCGTGTGGCAAAGGGCAGGGGAGGGTCTTCCCAGAACATTGCGGTTGTACGAGAACCCTTCCCCAATAAAAGACGATTAGCACTCAACAACAAAACCAGGTAGTTTTGGGAACAGCCATGAAATTTAGATGGATGGGGAAGAAATGTTTTTCCAAACTAGGAATCGCCGACTATGACACCCACCAGGACACCGGTACGTCGAGGGCTAGTATGAGCACGTCGATTGCACCTTTAACCATTCCAAGATTCCTTTGGAACCCTTGCAAAAATGGTAAAAAGGGCCTAATAGGCGAGAAAGGTAATTACTCCAAACGTACAATTATGGCATGGTAAACTTGGCTCAATCACATATGCTATGTACGCATTGGAAGTACTATAGTCGTTCCCAAAACGATAGAAAGCCCTACTTTCTGCATTAGCGCATCGGCAATGAGCACGCATGATGGCTTTTGACTTGAACAAAGCCACCCACTAGGATTCCCTCCATGGTCACCTTCCAGGATACCGGTGTTGGTACGAGAATAACCACTGTTCATGAGTATTGTCATTGATGAGGGTGCATCACACATACATCGTATGAAGAATGTGGCGAAGTTGGAGCCCCAAGGCTCCAAACCTTCCATCATCACCTCGAACGTACGACCGAACGTCCTGCGACCCGGTCGGACTCTTCAAAAATGTCTTCCCAAGATACCCGCCCAGCCGGCCAAGACGGTCCACATGAACATCAAGGTCTTGGATGCTCACTTGGATTACAATATGCTCCTTGGGCGAGGTTACATGTACGCCATGTATGCTGTAGCATCCTCCGTCTTTCACATCATGATGTTCCCCCACGAGGATCAAGTCATCACGATGGTGAGCCCCGGTGGGTGAAAAGCGTCCCTAAACCAAAACACGAATGTAATTCTACCCTATGTAGATACGTATAGATAAGTGTTTTCACGGTGTCGAGAATATGTTACTGGCCAATTCAATAGTAATCCCGACCGAGTCCCCATTCTAAAGTCCTCCCATTATCACCGAGGTATCACCCCGAGTGCCATAGAACTCGGTATGCATGATGTCCACATCAAGTACGAGGTTCGACGGACACGGACTCAAGCGATAACAACACGAGGGCATCAACTACTATAGCCTCCCTAGTACGCCGCCTCCCAGCTCCTTTCCTCGCCCGCCTCCTCGATTCACCTCCCCGGCGGTCTTAACGGCAATGGTGACACCACGATATGTCATTAGCATTCCCGGTATGGTATCTCGTTCCTACGGAACAACAGCACGATGTTGTAGAATTTGGGTTAAAGCCCCCGATCCCGAGGGCCCCAACCTGCCAAGCAATGGTCGGCCTTTATGACGAGAGTTCCCATTGCAAAACCGGTGACCACGACCGAAAGGTACCAAGAAAGGAAAGAAAGTGATGAACTCCACCATACAAAGAGTCATCGACTGTGCCATATGTTATACATGGGACACCCTACCTACATATGCCCGAGTTGGACGAATTAAAACCACTCCTCGGTGGCAAAGACCCAAGCATGTGAA
Source organism: Pinus albicaulis (assembly GCA_034641835.2). Taxonomy (NCBI): domain Eukaryota; kingdom Viridiplantae; phylum Streptophyta; class Pinopsida; order Pinales; family Pinaceae; genus Pinus; species Pinus albicaulis. Next base: position 500,258,042 of record CM076573.1, read on the forward strand.
ACAAAATTCCCCGCAAAGGAACTGCTGCAAAAATGCAAGGAAAACCATTGTGAACCAATCACGCATGTGATCTTTGTGACACCTATGGGAATTATACCCACCATTTTCCGGAAGATACCATGATATAGGGATGCCTTACATGCGATTGAGCGATCCTATCAAGAGATCCCTCCATCCGGTCTATCAGCAGCAAGCCTAGAAAGTATCATCTCTTGTACTGTGAGGAAAGACGACGATCACCGTGAGCCACCATGAAACCACCTCCCCATAGTCGAAAGGTGCATGCTGGCAGTGAGCTAGAACATTTCATCATTGACTGTGACCTTTAAAATGTTCCAACGATGGTGCCAGGTCCATGTGGTGTCATGTACTAACATGGATATTCCAATATTCATACCCAGGATAATAGGGAAACCACCACCGTACGTTGTTGTCATTACGTACCAAAAGATGCTTGACTTTAGGCTGACATGCGATAGACTATCATTTGCCTCTCCCTAGAATATGGTGCGGTCGGGATTCCATCGACCGGTTCGACGACCCAAGAGGATAACGAGCAAATACATCCACCCCATTAGCCCACCGGACAACGACCCAGTGCGGGGAAATCGCGGTCCCCGTGGGAAGCAGCAAGCGACGCGAAACACCACATGGTTCTGACGTCGTACGTTGGAACCATGTTCCGAGTTGTCTTGTTCATCTACCCTAGGTGTGAGTTGCTTCTTTGACTACAAGAGAAACTACCCCTACGTGATGTAGACCCAATACGTACGCATTCTTTTAACGAGCGACGGTTCCACCACATCCACGATGGAATATTTCTCGTGTTTCTAAAAAAACCAGCTCCACAAGGATCACCTCCATTCGGTCTAATCCTACGAAGGAACAATTCCCCTTCGAGACCTTGTTCATTCGGATGAGGATATTATAGAAACCATGACGGGCACTGATTACCCATGGGACGAAATGCATCACCGCTCGTTGTTTCTTCCCTCGAGAACGGTCGATCCCCCGACAAGACAATAGAACCGGAGAGATATATGTGATCGAATAAAAGAATTTTGCCATCGGGAAAAGGGTAGTGGTTTGAAAACCCATCCCCACGCAGTGCATTTGAAAGAGAAATATGTCAAATATTTCACCTACAATCGAGGTGAACATATCTCAAAATCATTCGAAGGTTGAAGAAATCTCGCTAGGGGTAGCATGTTCTCCATAAGAGGTAACCTCTTATGTAAATTATTACAAGAGTATCAATGTCTTCCGTTTGGGACTATAAAATGCTTGGAAGCATCTCGATTGTGAAGCACCATATTGACACACAGCCGAATGTAACCGGAGTCGCCAAAAACAACGTCAACTACTGTCGAAGAAGAAGCAATAAAGAAATAGAGCAAGCTTCACAAAGTTGGGTTTATCTACACCATTGCCTATACATCTTGGGTTTCTAACCCTGTTCCCGTCATGAAAAAATAGGGCACCATACGCTTGTACACCGATTTTAGGGATTTGAACAAGCACTTCTAAAGACAATTATTACCATTCATTGTTGAAGTTATCGACGCTTGCGTTGGCCACGAGAGCTCTGTCCTTCATGGATGGGTTCTCCGGATATAATCAAATCTAGATTCTCCATACGGACGGTGCAAAACTACGTTTACCACCACCAGAGCACATTCACATACAAGGTAATGCCATTCGACTAAAAATGTCGAAGCCACCTTCCAAAGGGCCATGAATTACATATTTCATGACTTGGCACATATCCTCGCTTGCAAGGACGACCTTACAATACTTGCTCAAGAAACCCTATGACCATCTCGAGGATGCTGTGATTGGTATTCCAACGATCATCGTCGATACAGCTTTGTTCTTGAACCCTCTTAAGTGTGTCTTCTACATCAACGCGGAAGACTATTAGGTTTTATTGTGTCCCGACGAGGATTCGGGTAAACCCTTTAAAAGTTTAGGCCATTAAAGAAGTCCTACGCCTCGAACCCTTAGGCGGCTCCAAAGCCTTCAGGAAAAGGCGATTTGCGAGGCCTTTGTCCGGATTATTCCACCTACGCTCCAAGGGTTCCTACGCCTCCTCCTCCGAGACATCCCATTTAAATGGGATGATGCGCTTGCCCAACAAGCATTCGACACAACGAAAAGAAACATTGTCTTCGGCTGCTTATCGGTTCTTTGGACTATAACGAGGATTATATCCTTGTGTCTGTCGACTATAAAACTCCACGTTGGTGGGAGTATTGGTCCGAAGGTCTGAATGGGAGGGAGCATGTAATCTGTTACGTCGATACAAAACCCTATCGAGCCCCCACATTAAGGTATGAGCTCGAAGAAAAACTGCTAACATTAATCCATGCGGTACAAAAGCACGCCACTACATCATCTTAAAAACTACTGCCGGTCATATGGAATGCTAATCCCGCCAGTACCTACTCACATGCCCAGCTAATGAACCACAAGTACGCCGCTAGATGGTCATTCTTCAAGAATACGACTTAAAATTTCACTCTCCCCAAAAAGAAAAAAGGCACTTTCCGCTAGCGAGGTTAAATGCAGGCCTCCCCGGAGACTCCAATGGATCACGATGAACGATTCACTACTAGTGAGCATATGTTTCTTTGTAGCGACAACGACCCTTGGTATGGAATGTTCTCTATTCCTTGTACCCAAAGTGGTCTCCTCACGAGGCGCGGGCGCATACCAAAAATCCCCTCGTTACCTCACTGTGGGGAGATGTCTTATATAGAAGAACGTAAATGCAATCTTGCGGCACTCACAGTCAAGCGAGAGCGAGCCACAGATGATTTCCCGCGGTGCATGCGGCGGCCATTTATCAAAATGGTTACCACCCAAAAATTCCTACGGTGAGATGTTTGTGTGTCTCACATTTGTGTCACGGAAGTCAAAGATGCGACGATGCCCGGCTCTTTTCGCAAGACAAAAGAGCACCACAACACACTGCGTCTTGTCGCGGTAATGCAGCCCCTTTTGTAAGTAGAATTGACTTCATGGTGTAACCCGACCTCATGAGGCAACCATAAATACATCATCGTGGTTGTCGACTATTTCACCAAGTGGGCCGAAGCCATGCCCACATCTCGACAACACAACAAAAACCGTTTAGCAGTTTACGACTACAGCACGTGATAGCCCGATTTGGCGTCCCCATAGAAGTTAATTTCCAAACCATGGAAAACGCCGAAAAATAAGTCTTCGAGAGCTTTCTCATCATCTCGGTTACCCATGAATTCACTTCACCATATTACCCCCGATCCGATGGACGAGTAGAAGCCATTAAAAATGCTCAAAACTATGTTGCAATGCATGGTGAGAATAACCACAAAACCAGTACAGAATCACATGCTCTTCTCTTGCTTACCTTGGGCACATCACAGCATGACGGTTAAGACTTCACGGTTTTAATCCCTTCCTTATTATATGGGATAAAGTAGCCCAGTCCCCATAAAACCTTGAATCCCAAACTTGCATCTTTGCCATCAAACTTCTTGATAGCCTTGACCTCTAGAACAATACCTGGTACAACTAGAGAGCTAGTTGACAAAAGCGAGCGACAATCGACATTGCCAACAGTGAGGCCCATAAAGAAAAGGGTAAAGTCATTCGACCGCCACATCACCCTTGCTCATTTACGAGAGGTTGGCCACTTCGCTATGATGTGGAAAAAGAGCGTTAGGGTGGAAAGTTCGAAAACTTGTGGAAAGAGCCCGGTATTATCAAACATTGTCTCTAGGAAAAGGGCATACATCTTTAGCAGCGGAGCCGGACGAGACCTACGACTAACGTCGTCAACAAACTTTACCTCAAGAAGTTCTACCCGCAAGGGCCCCCGATAGCCCTTATCCCCTGAAGTTAAAATTACTAAAAATCCCAATACCAAAAATATTTTTTGACCCAAAGACCGAAACAACGCTCAGCTTCCACCATGGGATCACCAACTTGAACTGTTTCGGATTTGCTTTGATGGAACTCGCGATGGTCTCAAAACATTGTGACCTTTTGGGTCATCTACCACACGGCCAATCAACTGCATGATCAAACGGGCGTGTGCATCGGATCAGCAACCCCGGCAGTGAGCACGGTGTGATCGTTATCGGACTTATGCAGAGCCCTCCATCGAGGAATACGCCATATGTGTCTACCTTGTGAGAATTAGTACCGAATAAATCACTTATTCAATGGAAGATTAGCAGTGCACATCAATTTGAGGTGCATGCATAACACATAATCTCATCTTTACCAATTAATTGTCACATGCGGAAATAATAGGAAAACGATCTCACATAAATCAATCACACATTAACTCGGTATGTATGGGGAAAGCCTATAGTTTGAAAGCCCGCGGCTATTGTGTGTATTATAATGGAGAAATCATGTAACCAAACAAGTACAATACTCCTCACAAGTACTAGGTACTTTCTCATAAAGTCACACACGATCTAACTCGATTTTGAACGAGTCAACGGTTTCAAAACTCACTGTGATGCCTTGCCTATTGCGCAATCATGGCTTGAATTCTGTAGAGATCCAAGGTTCGAATCCCCTTGGCTTCGAGCACGCAATTGTCATGAAAAATTCCTCCAAGTGTAATACAAATCCCTTTCGTAGAGTCCTCCAGTAAGTAGCTATGCTCACCCTTTCATACCACCTCTTCCTTTGGTCTCTCACCCAGGCCCAGTCATGCTTTGTAGTGAGGGGCGGTGTTCTTGAGTTGACTAATGAGTTACTAATTAGTGAATTAAATAATATTTAATTATCACTCATAACTAATTGATTAGCGAGTTAAACTAATCTCCCAACTAAGTTCAACTAAAATAAACGAGAACACAACTCACACTATACGTGGGTGTAACTCCTCCAAAACACGCATAGAGAATCATCCCAAGTCAGCAGCACAGATATGTCAAACCCCTGGGAACCCACGTGATTCCTTTGTCAATTGCATGAGCCACCTCATGACAATCAGCGAAGTGCTCCAAGAGAAGTAAGCTGTTGCTTATAGTCAAAAAAATATTAACTGAGGTAAATATTATTTGACTTCCATATTTTTAGGAACACGGTCTAAAAATAGCTGGTCCCTAAAAAATAGGGTCTCATCTGTTTTTACCAACATGTCGCATACTTCAGAATCTCCAAGCACAGAGTTAAAATTATGCTCAGTATGTCTAAAAATAGACATAGTCTAAAAATAGACATAGTCTAAAAACGAACTTTAACGCATGAAAATTTTTTCTGGACACTTAGTGAAAGGCGACACCATTTCACTAGCTCCATCATCTTAACGCATTATCAACACTCCCTCTCGGCAAGATATGGATTATCTGCAACCTATCCACCCTTTTCTGTGGAATTCAAACTTGCTCACAGTGGCGCCTTCGTCGGAGATGTCGGCATCACGATCCTCGTGGGAACATATGAAAGCATCATGATTCACTGGCGAAACACAATCTGCGAAGTATGATGGTGCACAGTGTCGATGTGTTTGGACCTGTCATGAAATACGGATTGGCCAAGGCCGATGCAGCTACGGTTATCACGATGGATCACTGTGGGCTCAAATACAACGAACAAACACAAGGATCTTCCTCGTCCAAATAGCCTCGCATACGTGTGCTTGTTGCCATGTGCTAGAAGCCTGCTGTTGGGCCCGAGTGCCACGGATCTGCGCCTGCTGTGCCGAGAAGCTGTTGTCGACCCAATGTGAAAAACTCCTCCAGAGGTGCTCTTAGGTCCGTTGGACTCCACCGCCCAATACGCATCGGTGGCTTGGAAGCTTCCTCCCAGCTCTGTCTGTTACCATGAACCATATCTGGGTGTGCCTATGATGTGTGATACATGTGCACCTTCCAAAAGAGCTTGGTAGGCTTAACCATAGCTTGCGAAAGGGCACAGTTGGCCCACGCAGCATATGTCGGTGGTGTTGACCCGAGATACATAAGCGACCCCACCAGCGCCGATGAACGTTGACATCCCTGCCTCTGCTGAGAGCGCATCCTCCTTCCTCGACCACCGGGGAAGAGAGTGTCGACGAGCTTGCGGCCTTGTGGCAGACCTCTCCCGAGTCTCCCGACATGCTGCTGAGAAACAAACGATTATCACTATGTTGCCAAATCTCTAATCCCGAAATAATGAAGGATCGGGTCCTTCATCTCAAACTCTCGTGCGAAGATCACTCACGCACGAAAGTATCAGCGCACAATGCTTGGGTCAAAATCAGATCATCTACACATACGGAGCCCACGATGATGTTGACTTCCCCTCACCACAATGCGGTAGGGTTTGGATCACTTACTCACTCTTGGAGAATCGGCTTGGTCTTAAATAGCGCTCTGCTCAAGGTGTACCAAGCACGAGGTGCTTTCTTCGACCCCGTCTGGAAGGTGCTCTTGGGCCGGCACACCGCCGACTCGCTGTGAAAGATCTCGAAGCCTTCGTTTGCTCTGTGTACCCCACCTCCTCCTCAATAACTCCCGTTGAGGGCGCGGTCTTCACATCCGTACGATGAATGCCTTTTTGTCTGCTTGTTCGAAGCGAGGATCGTCCGTGTGGAAGAGTACCTTGTGGCAGGTGCAAAAGTCTCCTCATGGTCAATCCCTACGATGCGAAAAGCCACGAACGACAAATCTGCCTTGTACTTCTCCACATAAAATCGACCCGCACCAGCTGCCTTCATGAATCCATCGCCGAACACACGCGGTTCCCAGTGGTCTTGGTTAATCCCTTCACCCAACCCCATTCACACCGACGATCGAATCATATTCTTCGATCAGCAGCATCGCTCCATGCGGGTTCCTCCAGCTTCCTCAAAGAGGGATAGCTCTGGTCACAACACATTGACTCACGAGCCACATGTGTCCGATGTCTTGGGTCCGGTGGTGTCTCTGTCTGTGGCCTGCGCAGGGTGGATCCTACAACCCTCTGCACGTACGAAGGCCAATCGCTCGGCTTCGTAGTGCGCATCGCCCTCTAATGGTTGGCTGTTGCATGGGTGGTTCTTCCACCTCCCTGGCCTCCTCTTGTGGTACAGTCACATCGGAAGCTCCTCCTTAGGAACTAGCTCCTCATCGGCATGCAAGTGTGGCTCCCTCTCAGCGAACAACATGGCTCTCCTCACGAAATTTTATATCCCGTCGCACAACAGTCTTGCGGCCATCACCCATTGTCTGCAGATAGTTGTGAGGTGTATCATTGTGCCCAAAAATATTCCAACCTCGATTGGATCCAACTTCCTTCTCGCATCCTTCGTCACATGCATGTAGAGCGGAAGGCAAGAAAATCACTTAAATGGGAAATATCGAGGCCTCTTGCAAAAATAAGCCTCCTGCGGTGTGCTCTGCAGAGCAACGGAGACAACGGTTCTGCACATACTGCTTTGCTGTGTTGCGCTGCCTCGACCCACAAGTGAAGGAGTGAGCACGATCATGCAACATCGCCGGTACGACACCACGATCGTTGTTCTTGGCTACGACCACCCGGATCCTGTTTCGCATCGGGTTTGTAGGTGCGATGAGCTATCTCCAAAGAATCACATACTGCTGTTGCGAAACTCCTTGAATTCAGCGAAATGAATTACCACCAGATATCACTCCTTAGAGCGATCACCTTCTTCCCCGAAGCTCCTTCTCGACCGATGGCACAAACTCACGAACTTGAGATATATGGCTCTTATACCGCATGAAGAGATCGGCCTTTCGAAAATCATCGACAAAGATACGCATAATGCTTGTGCTTTGCGTACGAGAAGCAAGCGAAAGGATTTTGCGTGCGCGCGAACTCTCTCGGAGATCGTCGTGGCGCGACTATCCTTCTCGTGAAAAGGTGCTTTCACATACTTCCCTAGTACACCCTTGCCTTTGATACATTGCGCAGAGTGCCCTTAGGAAATCCCGGTAGAAATACCGCTGAGAATCTTCAAGCTCCATGGTGAAAGATAGCCCCCGTCTCCCCTGTTCTGCATAGTTCGCCCTCATCATCCCGGCTCACCACTTCTCCTTGTACGTACCATAGGCGCGGGTCATCTGCTGATAAAGGTTGTGAGTTCGAACCCTGTCTTCCCGGGTCTCCAGTGGTCTTCTTTAACGAGCTTTTCATCGGCCGAAGAACCACATCATACCCCTTATCCTCCAACATCGCTACTGAAATTAGGTTCTTCTTCAATCTGGGTACATGTGACATCTCCTTTAAGACAAAGGTTTGCGGACTCCTACGAAAGGATACGGTACGGAAATACCCGGTCTGCTTGTGTCTACGAATACGCCATCTCGATGTGCACCACCCAAGTCTTTGTCCTCCGGATACGAGAACAACTCCCGGAGTCTCCCGTCATATGAAATGACGCACGCTGTCCAAAGACCACTGCAGGTCATCACCGCCCGAACCAAGCATGCAATGGGTGAAAAATTAGCTGTTTGTGAAGCCAAAGCTTCTCCATCTGAGATCTTCCGCTTGCTTGTTCTTCTTCTTTGGACAATTGGTAGCATAATGTCGTGATGTTAGCGGTGAAAACACTTCACTTTCGCCATATCACACTTCTTGCCCTTAACTTTCCAAATGAAGTTTTCTTACCTTCCCCTTCATAGCACGGACACCCAAAGAGTACGGTTTTCTTCATCAGCTCCCTTTGATGAAGATCCATCTCGGTAGTCCTCCTTATCTCCTCCTTGCATGAAGATCACCGCCCAAGGCGCTCATCTGACTTCCGACCATTGACCACTATCTTGATATGAGTGCCAAGGCATTCGAACCCGAGGAGAGCCGAGGTCGACCATGTCCCTCTTCGCCAGCGGTAACCCCCACTTCCCGGTTCATCTCTTGCATTGAGTAACTTCGTGAGGTATTTGGCGATCTTTCGTCGCCTTCTCCATCGGTGCAGGCTTGTCTTTGAGCACCGGCTTCAACACAATTCACTCTTACTCTGGAGCACGATCCGTCAAAAGCTTTCACATTAAATATCGGGTAACCTTTCCATGTGATGGATACAATATGATCCTTGACGCCTCGATAGGATCCTTCGACATTTCGCTGTCTTCTTTTGCCATGCATACGGTAAGGCCCCCGCATCGGGTGAGCTTTCAGGACATCGTGTCTGTAAATCCTTCAGACCATTGTCTTCTTAACACTGCTTCCATGTGATCCTTCCATGCAACATAATTCGAACTGCCTTCAAGAGCATATTCGAGTCGCAAACCATTGAAAGACATTTTCAACACTGGCACCAAGAAAACAAAGCTGCTGCAAAATTCGAATTCCAAACTCCAAGCTCTATCGCTTCCGATCTACACTTGAAAACAAATTATTTCCAAATCAGAGATTGACTGCAAGGGGCTTTTACCAGACCTTTCACTTTTCGAAGAAAGATGAATCCGGAGGCTTCCTGGCCCGTATGCAGACTCTGTCCGAGGAAATAAGTTTGCAATCACCGTAATAGATCTCGACAATTAATCTTGCTCTGATACCATGTAGAAATTAGATGAATAAATCACTTATTCAATGGAGATTAACCCGATTACACATCAATTTCGAATTGCATGCATAACACATAATCTCATCTACAATTAATTGTCACATGCGGAAATAATAGAAGTAATCTCACATCAAATCAATCACACATTAACTCAGTATGTATGGGGAAAGCCTATAGCTAAAAACCCCGCAGCTATTGTGTATATTATAATGGAGAAATCATGTAACCAAAAAAGTACAATACTCCTCACAAGTACTCAGTACTTTCTCATAAAGTCACACACAATCTAGCTTAGTTTTGAACAAGTCACGGGTTCAAAACTCCCTGCCAATTGCCTTGCCTCTATTGCGCAATCATGGCCTGTATATGAAGAGATCCAAGGTTTGAATCCCCTTGGCTTGACTGCGCAATTATCATGGACAATTCCTCCAAGTGTAATGCAAATCCCATGCAAAACTGATCCTCCAACTGATAGCTTTACTCACCCTTTCATCTACCTCTTCCACTGGTCTTCACTGAACTGATCATGCACTGTAGTGAACTAATGTGTTCTTGAGTTGACTAATGAGTTAATAATTAATGAATTAAATAATATTTAATTCACTCCACTCATAACTAATTGATTAGCCAGTTAAACTAATCTCAACTAGTTCAACTAAAATAAACAGAACACAACTCCACTATCTGTCCCGTTAACTCCTCCAAAACTTCTGCCACTGAAGTCCAACTGAAGTCAACCATGAAAGATGCCATCAAACCCTAGAACCACGTGATTCCTTTGTCAGTTGCATGAGCCACCTCCATGACTCGAACTGAAGTGCTCCAAGAGAGTAAATTGCTGTTTATAGTCAAAATATTATTAAGGGTAAATAATATTTGACTTCCATATTTTTAGGAGACACAGTCTAAAAATAGCCCGGGTCCTAAAAATAAGGGTCTCATCTCTTTTTACCAACATGTCGCATACTTCAAGAATCTCCAAGTGGAATCCCTAAATTATGCTCCGTATGTCTAAAAATAGACTTTGCGCCAGAATTTGCCTGCGGGCCCACTTAGTGAAGGCGACTTCATTTCACTAAGCTCCATCATCTTGCTGCATTCTCAACATACCTAGATTCCCAGTTAGTGGTGTCACAGTTAAACCTGTTTAGAAAATATTTGCGTGCCAAAAGATTAATCAGACAATTTGATTACATTACATTCTCACATATATCAAGGAATCAAAACCAAGCAGCTAATCGCATAGCTAACAATATTATGGACTGGAATGCATCACGAATAAACCACCATACATGAAAAACAAAAAACATAGATATCCATCAGCATAACCCAAAATCAATAAACCAAAATAGATAGTACACCATGAAGAGCCACAAAAATATCTCTCATGTATATATAAAAAAAATGTGTATCTAAGTACAAAAATAGTATCACTGGCCCATTGGCTAGTGCAAATATACAAGGGTCATCAAAAATAATGGAAGCATCCTCATAATGGGTGCTTTCCTAAAGCTACTCTAGGGGGGTGCCCCCTCAAGGGGAGCACCTGGGCCCACCACTGCTCCTGGTGCCAACACCGGAGTTGCTGTCGCCACTGTGACAGCTACCCGTCGTAGAGTGGGCTGGTACTCCCTCTCACGGGCCATCATTGTCTCTAGCCAAACCTCCTCAAGATCATCCATAAAACCTCGGGTAGGCACCCCATGGGTCAAACGATCCACTTGACCCCGGAAGTCCTCTAGAGCGGCCACTTGAGCTATAAGTACTACAATGCATGCCTCAGCCGCATCCACACGAGCTCTCTCGGCTACTACCTCAGCTACAACTGAGCTACTGCCCTCACCATAAGGGCCAGCACCATCCTCGCCAGGTCCACTGGCACCACCCGGTCCACCTACATCACCTCCTCCTTGGCCACCCTACAGTCGTGGCAGAGGATCATGACTCACCAGTCGGGCCACTCGGTGTCCCACCTCACCAACATTTGCAGGAGTAACCAAAAGAATGTTAGTGTCAATAAAAAACACCCAAGTACATAAAAACTCAGCCAAATGAAAAAATATAGCACATACTTGCGGGACCCCAAACATAACCGAAAGGGAGATCGATATCTGGATAACCCTGAAAGTCCATCCCCATGTATGGATATGGAAAAAACATCTACGGATTGGCCTTGAACTAGGCCTCTGTCATGTCATTCCAATAACAACCCACCATACCACCACCACCACGTGGCATCATTGGAGCCCACATCCTCATGTGTGGCTCCCTTGGCCCCCTAATAGGCACAACCACAATGGGCCTCATCAGCATGACCCTCTCGTACATAATACTGCACAAGATGGTAGCATATGCAAATGATTTGGATCCACGTTGGACCCTGTTCATTTGCGACACCATACCATCAAAATAGAAATGAGCAAAATCGAAAAAATGCTCGTTCCTCAAGTGGTGTAAAACTTCCACCTGTGGGCTCGATGCCTAATGTGGAGCAAGCGACCCTGCCAGTCGCACAATAATGGCCAGAGCACACTAGTCGGCCACATCTGTCACTGATGCAATATTGATGCACCCCTCAGTAATTGTTATAGCATCATTTTTCACCCTCAGGTGATTCATGATTGTCTTTATGGCTTTGGGCACCCATTCTTACAGACTTGAACAAATTCACTAAAAAACAGTGTTAAAATTCCCATACGCGGGTATGCCCAGACTTTTCCGTGTGTATATGCGAGTCCACATGTACTTTTCCGCGTATGCCATTAAAACCATTAAAAAATATATAAATTCCTTATTTTCGGGATCGGGTTGATGGTTACTCCAAAGAGTTCATCCACCCCAAGATGTGGCCAACTCAAGCTTCCTTAACCGAGATCGAAATCACTTTTGAGAGTATAAAAGCCCCTCATGTGCATGGCCTAAGGGAGAGAGAAATTCTTATAGAAATTATACTCATGGAGTCCCACTGTCTGATTCCCCGTGCTCTGCACTTTCCCTGCATTTATACAGAAACCTTGTTTCCTCGGAGATGTTCATCCATTTATATTACCCGAGTGCACAAGTCTTGAAAGTTTTCCAGTTATGAAGGCGGACGAATCCAGACGAATGAAACCGAAGACTGTGGAAGGATTCAGGTATCCTTCCACTCTTTACTTCAGACATGCTATTCATAATAATGAAGAACCGTTTGTTCCCGAACTTCTCAGGTTAGTATCATTTGTATATAAGACTGATTGATAACCGGGGCTATTAGCTCATTTATATCATCTTTCACATTATCATACTCAATGCTCAGAACATATGCTGTACAACTAGGTTTACGTGCATGTTACTTTTTTTTTCCATAGTTAAAGGAGGAAGAAAGGTTGTCGGGGTTTGGACCCCGCGGGATCTACATCGAACGAGACTACTGTGAGTTCTCTATCGTTGTTATTCAGTTTTTGCATTCAAGTATGGTTGTGTGTGAGTCCTTCCTCGTCATGCTCTGGTCTGGGAGGTTTTGACCCAACAAACCTCTAGGTGATTTTCCAAATGACTCATATCGACCTGGGAACGCATTCTTGTGATTCCCCTCGTTGGGTGGTTTCACTGCTTGACAGGTTTCAAATAGCTTAACTTTTATTTCCAAATTCAAATAACTTTCTCACTTCAGATCAAGCCCTGGTCTATCCAGGATTGATCTTTTTTGTTTTTCATTATTTACCTTTTTTTATATACGCGTAGTTGTCCACGGGTCAAGCGTATACATACACTTTCTTTTTGTTAAAGGGGGTCGTGATACGTGGTTTCCTTTAGCACACACGTATGCATGCTTGTTTCCAAACTCACAAATAGCGTATACCTGGTAGATTTTGAAATTTTGGATTTCTTGGCTTTAGTCTGTCTGTCAGGAGACCTGCTCTCCTGTGTTGTCTTTGTATCCTCTGATTGTGTAGAAAAGTGGTCTTTGGTCTTTTCTCTCTCTTGTTTGGTTGAAAACTAGCTTATTCAGAGAATCTTGTTTCTTGTGCTGCATTTCGGTTCGAGTACCAAGATCTCTTTCCCTTGGGATTCTCGGGGTTGCTCCTCGCTTATCAGAACAGAGAGCTCTTGCTCATTTACTCTTTCCTTACCTTAGCCTGCCACCATTTGCTCATTTTTTGGTTGGTTTTCTTGAGTTCAGTCGACTAGGTCTTGTTGCAATTTTGAAGAGTCTTTTCTTGGTTCTTTGAAGTTTTTCATGCAAGGCTGTACTATTCTTCTGTGGCCGAGGACCGAGTTTTCTTGTCTTCTTGTGCTCATATAAATCTTGCTACTAGCCAGGCCCTATAAGATTTGGAGCTAAGTGGAAGTTTTGCTTGAAGATCAATGTTGTTTGGCTTCGGGATTTGATAGTTTTTCTATTCTTCGAACTCTTCTTTTTATAAAACTCAGAAAAGCTCAAAAAAACAATTTGCTTTGTTGTTTGCTTTTGTTTTTGCATTTTAGTTGCTTTCGTTACATCTTTTAGGCTTTGTTGAGGTTTCTTGCCTTTGGATTTTTGACTTGATTTTTAAAGAATTTGTCATTGGTTTCTTCCTCTTGTTTCCAAGCTGCTTTTTGGTGTCTTTTATATTAAGAGTTCTTGATTTTGGGAACTAGCCTTCTTCTGACAACCAAAAGAGATAAACCCAAGGATCTTTGGGAAATTTCTCCGCTTTAGGAGATTTTGTATCTTAGAATTTCCGTATGCTTTTAGCAAGATTCGTATCGGTGCACTTAAGCATTTAGTCATTTTCATAGTTTTGCGAGTGTGAGTTATTATCTAGGAAAAATGTTTTTAATCTCGTAGAACCAGTAAGATAAGTTTCTTCATCGAAAGACAATAACCGTATTTGCATGTAGTTTGGTTTTTATTAATTTTTCTCATGCCAAAACACCATGAGTTTCATTTTCGTATCCTCCGACTTAACATAACAGCCGATTAAAAATAAGTTAGACAGGACGTAAAATCAACGGCAGCCAAGTGTCATACACCTCAACTAGCCAGGTTGTAGGCCTGATTAAGGTGAGTGGAGAGTTAACTCTCCAAGGCCGCTCAAACAAAACATATAAGTTGATTAATTGAGCGAAATCCAACTCCGTTAGGTGGACCGGGAAAGCTCTCCTCCAGAGAGTCAAGCGCGAGGGGAAGTGAAGGCTAAGAAGAGAGATACCCCCTCTCTGATTTGCTGAATCTGACCTCAAGACCGTTCCGCCCAGCTTCTGACACGGATTGGTGCCCATAGTTGCCACTCCTAGGTTCCACATAGGTGACTGTGGGGGGGAATACTCGTGGTACCTGAGGCAGACGTCGCATCACTTTCAGCAGTACTTCTGGGGGGTGCCCTTGCGAAGCTTGGGTACTTGAGCCGGAAAAGGCCGTCGTTAGGAGGTCGGCGTAACTATTTCTGATACCTTCGCTAGTAGGCCTGGGCCGTAATTATCCCAGACTACTTTCGGGAGGTCCTATATTTCGCTTTCTTGTATTTTGGTGTCCGGTCCTCATCACCCGGAGCGGAAATACCTGAAGGTTGTTTGCTTGATTGTATCTCAGGGATTATTTTTTGTAGTGAGTGCTCTTTGCTCCTAGCTTGCCTAGCTTTATACTTTTTGAGTCTAATTAAAATCTGTTAAAGTGGCTGATCAAGCGCCTCGTCGATCGAGGAGAATCCGGGGGTTATCTCCCGAGAGTCCAGAGCCTTCTTCAAGAAGGCGTAGGAGTGATTTAGCAGGTGGGTACCACCCTGTGGCATCTGACGCAATGGAGAGAGATCCTCCACAAGGGTCTGAAGGTTTCGTAGCTGATTCTGGTGTTGGTTCCGAGAGGAGCGCTCCGCTCACCTCGCGAGTATTATTTCCGCAGGAAGAATAAGTACAGGCAGAGGAAGTATCTGAACCCTCAGAGTCACTTCCATCTCCTCTTCCTCCTGATTATCCATTTGTTGTTGAATACATCGGACCCGAGTCAGAGAGACCGAAAGATCCTCCTTATTATACATACCTTTCGATGGCCACGACTGGGAACGCGGCTTCTGTTGTAAGTGCTGCAGGCATTCAGACTCATGCCTCTGTTGAAGGAGGGGGCACTATTGCTATATCTTCGATTGCTTCTAGTGCTGCTTTGTTTGGCTCTAATTTCACCCAAGCACATGCTTCTCAATCTGGTCCCTTCTGTTTTGGAATGCCCACTAGTGGGATTCCTTATTTTTCCTTTTCCGCTGCTGCAGTTGGATCTACACCCATGTCTTCCATGGCTAGTGGATCAGCTTCTTTTCAAGGGTTCCCCTTCGGAACTGGAAATATTCCTAGTTCGAATCCTTCTTTAGGGTCCTTTCCATTTAATTCTCAGACCCAGAGTTTCAACCCTTGGTCTGGAGGTCAGAGTTCGACTACTTTTACAGGTTGGAACCCTGTATTCACTACAGCGGGGGAAGGGAATCAGTTTTACGTTGGTCACCAAGGGAATGCTTCTTTCCCTTCATCAAGTGCTTATCATACTTTTTCCCCTCTTTCTAATGCCTGGAACCCCTATCAGGGGCTTTCCTCTTCATTTAATAGTTTAGGTGGGGGAACTGGTCCGGTCTTTGGTAACTTTGTGTGGGGAGGAGGTTCTTCTCCTTTTTCTACGAGTTCTTTCTGGCAACCTGGTGCCTCATCAAATCCAGGGTATTATTTTCAGAATGTTGGGAATTCATCCTATCAAGGATGGAATCCTCAGGCTCCGCCTCGTTTACCTTTTCTGGCAACGTTAAACTTGCCAGATCTGTCGAAATTGACGAATGATCCGATTCGGTACAGTCCGGGGTGGCCTCCGGTCCCGACCAAACTACCTTCAGACATTCCAAAGTTTGAAGGGAAGAATGGAGAGGATCCAGCTAACCACATCACCACTTTCCATTTATGGTGTTCTTCTAACTCCCTGATCGACGATTCGATTAGGTTGAGATTGTTTCAACGCACCCTAACTGAAAACGCTGCCAAATGGTATATTGAGCTAACTGGGGGCAGTTTTTCTACATTTGGAGAACTGGATGTTACATTTCTAAACCATTTCCAGTTGCCTATCCGATATGATGCTGGGACTGAACTCCTAGCTAATTTTAAGCGGGATGACGCAACCCACATTTCTGATCATATTCAGGAATGGAGGAGAAGGAAGAGGCTTATTAAAGCTCATATTCTAGGAGAATTCCTTTTGGAATGGTTTCTGAAATCTCTGCAGTCAGACATTTCTAAAGATGTATCCCTATCTGGGGTATTTTCTGAGGAGCAGGCCATTTTTAGGGCCCAGCAGCTGGAACTGATCTATTCTAAGTCTGGGGTCCTCTATAAATATTTGCCCAATGCTCCTCGCTCCAAATTAGATTTATCCAAAACTAAGCCTGGTCCGCATGGTGATGGGCTTATCGGATCGATCAATAGTGGTGCAGCCAGCCTGCTTACTCAACTGCAGCAGTTGTCTTTGCAATCTGCTCCTTCTGGTCAGGCTGTGCCTGCTGAGTCATCGCCTTCCCAATCTTTGTCCATAAATGCTGTCCAAGCTTCTGATCCCAAAGGAAATCAACAATCCGAAGGGAAGAAGAAGGGACGAAATAATAAGAAAAAGGGCAAGAACGGGAAGGGTAATGCAAATAAAACCAACGAGCATGTTGGTGAGGGTCCAAAGGAGAAAAGGAAAGTGAAGTTTCCATGCAAGCTATGTGCTGGAGACCATCTTACACACCTTTGCCCTAAAATTTAGGATGCGCAGCGCCTGTTAGCCCAGCAGGGTTCTTCTAGTTCCCAGGCTGTGTTAACAAACCCTTTTCCCCAAGGGCAACAATTAGTTGTTGGCGCGAATCAAAATCCTGGGGCTTCCTCTGGGGGCACCCAGGAAGGGGAAATTCCATCGAACATATTCATGATGAGTGCTCATGTGGATGTCGCTACGAGATCCCGTGATTATGGCAGAGAAGAGTCTTCGAAAGCTAAGGATGCTCCTGATGCTACTGAGCCGCTTCACATTACAAGGCCTACTGTTGAGTCTATGCCTCGAATGCCCAAAGCATCTACTAAGCGGTCGACGATTAATCCAAATGCTAGGGCTGCCCAGAACTACTCTATTGTGGAAGATCTGGTGCAGAGTCCTTGTGCTATGTCGGCTTTAGAGGTACTCCAGTCTTGTCCGGCTCAGCGCAGTGCTTTGCTCATTGCCATTGGGGCTATTGATCCAAAAAATTCTCTTCTGATTACTTTTGATATGTCTAATTTTAAGAAGAGACTCCCCCATCATATGGCTTTTCATATTAAATCATCGTACCGGAAGTGCAACATCTTTTGGATGGTTGTTGATGAGGGTGCTTCCACATGCGTGATGTCTCTCACATGTTGGAAGATGATTGGATCTCCCAAAGCTGTTCCATCTACCACTCTTCTGACTGCGTTTGATGGTCATTCTCACAGAACGCATGGTATTGTCCCAGCTTTGCCTATCTGTGTTGGGGGAAAAACTGTGAATATAGAGGTTGAGGTAGTAGATGCAAGCTTGGACTACAACCTTCTGTTGGGGAGAAACTGGATTTATGAGATGGATGCCATTGCATCCTCATTATTTCAGATTATTTGTTTCCCTCACGAAGGGAGGATCGTTACAGTGGATCAACTGGACTGTCCTCCTGTAGACCCGAATGCGTCTACTGACTCATCTGTTCCAAAGTTGGATAATACTAAGGCACCTGTTGAGAATTTAGGGGTTGGAATGTATTCTTCCTTGATGGGTACTTTCGATATTCCTCCTCCTACGGTTCATATTAATGCAATTTCATCCTCCAAGGCTCCTCTTCGAAGAGAGTTCTTCAAAACTCATTATTTTTCGGACCCTTGGACCTTACCTTCCCCTACAGCCACATTAGCGGAAGGTCAAGTGGGTGGAATGGCATTTCCGATGTCTGCAGCTGAGATTGCTTATCAGTCTATTGTTGACTCTACAGAATCTAGTCCAGCTCCTCTTTCACCGGAAGAGTTGGAT
Organism: Pinus albicaulis; assembly: GCA_034641835.2. Taxonomy (NCBI): domain Eukaryota; kingdom Viridiplantae; phylum Streptophyta; class Pinopsida; order Pinales; family Pinaceae; genus Pinus; species Pinus albicaulis. The sequence goes on from CM076573.1 coordinate 500,276,542, forward strand.
GGAGATGTGGCTCCAGCTTGAACAATTAGTTCTTCTTCTACCCAGGATTGCCTTGATACCACTCTTCCATCTGAAGAGGCCATCCTGGAAGCTGTGACTGGTATAGATAGACCGTGGGATGACTTGCATCATCGGTCTTACTTTTTACCTGATTTGAGCAAAGTTGAAACAAGTTTTCCAAGTCCTCAGTCTCCTGGTCCTGTTCACCCAGTCCTGAACCCTTTAGCACCAACACAGGTTTATGCTGAAGGGAACATGGCTTTGATTTCTCCTACTATCCCGGTGAACATTTCCAGGGATCCCAATATTATTGAGAATGTCTTCATCGGAGCTGAATGTTCCCGTGAAGAGATTCAGATTTACACCGAGCTCTTTAAAGAGTATAGGGATGTATTCGCTTGGTCTTATGAGGAAATGCATGGTATAGATCCATCTATTGTCTAGCATGAGATCAAAACTTACGAAAAAGCTAAGCCTGTGAGGCAAAAACTTCGTCTGGTCAATCCTAGGAAGGCAGCAGCTATCAAAGCTAAGGTGGAGAAGCTGCTTAAGGCGGGATTCATTTTCCCTGTTACTTTGACTGAATGGGTTTCAAACCCTGTTCCCGTAGATAAAAAACAAGGAACGATTCAAGTTTGCATTGATTTCAGAGACCTTAATAAAGCATGTCCTAAAGATAATTACCCCACACCATTTATCGATCAGATCATTGATGAGTGTGCCGGTAATGAGATTTTCTCCTTCATGGACGGTTTCTCCGGATATAATCAGATTACTATCCGTCCTGAAGATCAGCATAAGACTACCTTTATTTGTCCCTGGGGTACTTTTGCATACAAGAAGATGCCTTTTGGTCTTAAAAATGCTGGGGCTACGTTTCAGCGGGCCATGTCATATGCCTTCCATGACATCAAAAATATTATCGAGGCGTATTTGGATGATTTAGTTGCTCATTCTCGAAAGAGGATGGATCATCCTGCTCACCTCCGTCAAATATTTGAACGATGTCGTTTCTATAAGATTAGGTTGAATCCGAACAAGTGCGTTTTCCCGGTTACATCCGGTCGGTTATTGGGATTCATTGTGTCTAGGGAAGGGATTAGGGTAGATCCCTTCAAGGTTGAGGCAATACTTTTGTTGCCTCCCCCGTCCTCTATTCGTCAACTTCAAAGTCTACAAGGAAAGGCTAATTTTCTTCGGAGATTTATCGTAAATTATGTTGAAGTTACCAAGGGATTTATGAGATTGTTGAAGAAGGGAGTTCCATTTTTTTGGGATGACTTCACTCAACGCTCATTCGATGCTTTGAAAAAAGCATTGACCTCTGCTCCTTTATTGAGTCCACCTAATTATAGCAGGGATTTCCTTTTGTATCTGGCAGCAGCAAAATCTACCATTGGTATGGTTCTGGTTCAGGAGGATGATGCTCTTGCAGAGCATGTTATTTACTATCTTAGTCGAGGATTGGTAGGACCTAAACTCCGGTACACTCCGATAGAAAAGTTAGCTTTAGCAGCAGTTCATGCTGTGCAGCGACTCCGGCATTACATTATTCTACGAAAAAATTATGTTTTGGCAGCAGCCAATCCATTTCAGTTTGTCCTCAGTAGGAGAGTGATTGGGGGAAAATACAATAGATGGATTGTGATTTTGCAGGAATTTGATCTTGAGTTTATGTCTGCCAAGTCCAAGAAATCATTGGTTTTCGCAGAATTGATCTCCGAGTTTCCCTGTGGGGAGGAGATGATCTATGATGAATCCTTTCCGGATGAACATTTGTTTCTTATCTCTTCACAGGATCCTTGGTATGGAGATATCATTGTGTATCTTCAGACTGCGAAGTTTCCCTCTACTTTTTTGAAAGATGAGCGTCGTAAGTTGCGTCACTTGGCTAAGAATTACTTGATTATTGGTGATGCTTTATACCGTCGAGGGGTTGATTCAATCCTGAGACGTTGCTTAACTCTCGAAGAAGCTGAGGCTATGCTGAATGATTCCCATAGTGGAGCTTGTGGTGGTCATTTATTTGGGCTTGCTACAACCCAAAATATTTTGCGTGCTGGGTACTTTTGGCCTTCGATTTTCAAAGATTGTATGGAGTCGGTCAAAAAGTGTCATCCGTGTCAGGTTTATACTCGAAAAATGCGCGCTCATCCAGCTCCACTTTTTCCAGTCATTACTGTCGGTCCCTTTACAAAGTGGGGTATTGATTATACTACTTGTAACCCGCCTTCGGCTAAAGGTCACAAGTACATTATTGTAGCATTAGACTACTTTACGAAGTGGGTCGAGGCTATGCCTACTTTTGGGAATGATGGTGAGACTGCAGCTCTTTTTCTTTTCAACCAGGTTATCGCTCGTTTTGGTATTCCTAGAGAGATTGTCACTGATCATGGCAGTCATTTTCGAATAGCATGATGGGCGGGATTTTGAGCTGCTAAATTGGGTTTCGCGGGAGCATTCATCTCAGAGTATTATCCTCAAACCAATGGGCAAGTGGAAGCCGTGAATAAATCCTTGAAGACAATTCTTGAAAAGGACAATTGATAAACTAGATCCAACCAATTGACATATTATGCTATATCTTGCACTTTATGCCTCTGAGGACGTCATCAAAAACTACATTGGCTTTACTCGTTCCCATTAGTGCCTGCGGGTTGGAATCCGTATTTCCCATTGAATGCGAGATTCCTTCTCTTAAATTAGCTGTTGAACTTCTTCCTGACACTTCTAGTCTTGAAGAACGACTCCTTCATCTGGAACATCTCGATGAGCAGCGTCGGGATGTCGCCACGATGAATGAAGCTCATAAAAACCGAGTTAAAGCTCAGTACGATAAGGCGGTCAAACCTAGGGTTTTTTCGGAAGGTGACCTTGTTTTGGTCTATGTCCAAGAAAAAGATGCCCTGGGGGCAGTAAATTTTAAGTCTATGTGGTATGGCCCCTTCATCGTTAAAAAATTCCTTAAGAAAGGAGCATATAACTTGGTTGATTTTGAAGGGAACGAGTTGCCGGAGCCCCGAAATGGGCTCTATTTGAAGAAGTATTATGCCTAGGCTTCATCCTGGCATGTTGCTTTTGTATATAGTAGTTTTTGCTTTGTACATGTCTGGTTGATTTTCGATCTTTGATGTGATGGTGATGTTTTTGATCTGCTTTGGCAGGTTGTGTTGGATGTCATGAGTCATTTTGGTTTAGCCGATGGTGCTAGTAGACACACCCGGAACTTAGCTTCCGCGGCTTGGGTACTTCATTATCCATCCGGTCAACTGTTAGTATCAAGAGGGGTCTGCATTGGTCCTGCTTCCAATAACATAGCAGAATACACTGCAGTTGTTTATCTACTCTCGGAGGCAATATCTTTGGGTGTTGATTCGTTGGTAGTTTTCTTGGACTCTCAGCTGGTGGTGTCGCAGTTGAACAATACTTATCTGGTTCGAGATCCATTTTTACTTCGGTTGTTCTTGAGAGTATTTTTGTTACAAAGATCATTTCAATTTTTAACTTTCATTCATATTCCTCGAGCTGACAATTGGATGGCAGACTCATTAGCTAATAAAGCACTGAATTGGCATATTAATCATTCCATACAATAAAATTTAATCTTAAAAAACATCATATATTTTGATACATTTATCACATCACATCAAACATCACTGTATATATATCATCAGAGTGTTCAAAAACTTTACAAAATTTGGATCCATAAAATCATACAAAATTTGGGCTTATGCCCGATCATGTTCAGTCTCAAATAATATACAGTCATCTGATACATCATATCTATCTACTCCTGAGGTCCCTGCCCAGAAGTTGTGTTCCTATAGAACACGATCGCGGTGGCAACTCGGCGGAATAACCGTACCCAGTCTCGGGGCACTCCTACCACCCGTCTCTGGATGGCTTCCGGCAGATCTTCCACTACAACCATAGGTACTTGGCGGGTTAATCCCTCCAAGTTCCTCTATCCAGCCTGGAGGGTCCTATCTGAATCCACTGTATCGGCTTCACCTCGACGACGCTTGTGTCGCGGGAAATCCTCAGGTCGAATTGGTCCAATATCTGTATCATGATCATTTTTAATTGTAAGTCATTATGAATCCAATAAAAAACATGTTTGTTTTTAATACATATTTGAAAAAATCCAAAAAATTATATAAGTCAAAAAATTGCAAACTTATCGACTGCTCCCCATGCCGCGCCTGGTGGAAGGACAAGATCTGGATCGCCACGAAAGTCCATCCCGACATAGGGATAGTCGTCCACAGCGATGATTTGTTCTCCCCACCAAAGGAAGAACTCATCATCCCAAGTGGTCCGGGGAACTTCACTTCCCCCCAATCTCTTCATCATGTCTGCCCAACGGGCAATTCTTGGATCTCTAGGGCTGCTGATGGTAGAGATCACTCTGGGTCTCAGCGCTGGAATCTTCTCGAAGAAGAATTTCATCAAAATTGTACCGTATCCAAAATGTTTTGTCTTTGCCTTTCGGATATAAGTCAATTGTTGCTTCATGTTCATCAGTAGAGCTGTGGACCAATCATATAAATGAGTTAAGCATTCCACTGCTATACTCATTTGCGTCCTGGACGCCTAGTGAAGGGAAGCTGATCCTGCTACTCTCCCAATGGTAAAAAGGAGGATTTTTATGTGCAAGTCTCTTAAATCTTTGATTGCAATTTGAGTTCCCACTTTCTTGGAACCCTCTACGCAGTAAACGTGGACGTAATCTTCCACGGTTAGCCCTCCCAAAGGCTTCCCGTGCAAGTCTACTGGCTCCCCCCTCCGGGAGAGTCCAGTAATAAAATATATATCTTCCACTTCGATGCGTATGGGCATCTGATCTATGATGAAGCAGTCTTCTTCCAGTTCCCAATAGTTCACAAGCATTTCGAGCAACCGGACATTACTCTTCATGTTTGGCATTTTGAAAAACTTGAGCAATCCGCAATTCTGAAGAATATTTAGTGATGCTCGATCTCGCATGACTTCTTGATCAATTGCACTGTGTTCACGCTCTCTCCATGATATGGTCATCCTGTAAAATTTCAATAATTCCTTCATTAGCTACGCATTTTTCATTTGGGCCTGCGCATACGCGACTTTATTTGTGCACAGTCGCGTGTATACGCGACTTTATCATTACAAACCCACGTATGCGCAAACCCGTGATTTTTAGCAATAGATTCTATGGTGAAAATTACTAAATTTTAATTTATGAACGGACAAAATGAATAGCAAGGATGGTTGATGAGCTTACCTGACAAATTCGGTGCGATTTGACGGTCGGTTGCTCCTGTTTTGACGAAAAAAGTTTTTTGCTCCAGAGCACTTTTTTCCAAATCAGCAATGTAACAATGAACCAAACGCGGATGCTTGGAAGTGCCCAGTTTGGTATGTTTTCAGGTACATTTTGACAAATTTGAGATTTTTCCCGGTTTTTGATCCATGACTGCTGACTCGTCATGGCAGGTATATGATCTTCACTGGCATATAGGTTAGGGAAATCACTTTCCGTTGCATCTTGCATACTAGCCTCCATACTAATCACTTGCCATAGGGTCGATCCCATCAAGTCATGACTATTACACCCATTTCACTCGCTGATTATTTAATCATGACTTGATGGTAGAGCCTTCCTTTACATGGGCTTCTTAGTTAGTTCCTCGCTATCACTTGTTTTCCATGCTGCGTTTTATGTAGGCTCGGGAGTCCTCTTTAGTCCCGCCATGACTTATGTGTAGAAGCTTCATTATTCTTCTTCCTCACTATCATTTTTTCTGGCTATTACCCTAGAGGCTCCCTGGTGTTGTTGAGTTGTATTACTGCATTGCATATTGGCTACTTGTTTATCCTGGCCTTTAGCCGGCTTCATTCGGACTCAATGTTTAAGCCAACTTTTGACCTTGTCTATCTGTACAAGTTAACCATTACATGGAATTAGCTATCGTGACTTGACACCCTTTTACCTATGGATGGAACATTCCTCTGAGTATCGCTTACCAGTTTCCGCCACCTTGCCTTAAGCATAGGATCGTTCCAATCCCAGGAACTAGTGCATCTGTTTCTTGATACTCGTTCTATCCATTGTATCATAGCATTATTTTATTCTTTTTCAGGCTTATTATATGAAAAAGACAAAAAAAATTCAAATATAACAAAAAGAGCGGGAACGAGATGTATCTTCGTTGTTTCGATGGCAGTACAGAGTCAGTTTGTCGCCCTTGAACAAAGCACATATACTTATATATATTTCCTACATTTGGGATGGTTTTAGTTTTAACCTAGGTTCAGCCTCTACCATGTTTCACTTGTCAGTCCTCCCCCGGTTGGTTATCTGTTCCAATCATACGGAGAGTTTGTTCCACCTCCTGCATAACATACTTATACAGTGTCACTTTTTACTGCCATGGTCATCACGAGCCGTGCTTTTGTTCAAGGGAAGTCCAACTAGAGTCGGCCATTCTGCGGTGTCTCTTGACTCATTATTCAGTCGACCTTCCCAGTTTTGTCAGTATCTTGTTCTATCACATCAGATGTTTTGGTATTCTGCTCGTGTTGGTTTGAGAAGGTCTCCATTGACTTCTTGCTGGCGGGTTTGTCTCTTATCGACTACGACATATTTCTCTGAGAGCAAACCTAGAGCCGCACCCTGGCCCTATTTTCATCATTGATATGTGACCTTGTGCTCAGCATTTGATCATCATTATGGGTCTCTGACTGAGTGGTTTCCCCTGTGTTCGACGTCAGCACACATTATCACACTTGGGATTCGTGCAGTACCTTGATTTCCATTTGACCCAATCGGTGGATATCTCACCTCTCTGTCAGCTTTCATTATTGGTTGGTTCAGAGGGTTTCTTCTATGCGCTAGCTTCATCTTGTGCATGTCGGAAACGTAGTTCGATTTGGTTCCATCACTCTACTTCTTCTGATTCCTTCCAAATCTTGGCCTGCGGGTTATACTCGCGCTGGACTGATGTGGGATTCCTTAATGCCTTCCTTCCAGCAGATCTTTTCCCATCGACTCTGACTCATTGCTCTGGGAATAGGATCTAGAGTCTTTTTTTCAGTACCGTAGGGTTTGCAGTCATCAGTGGTAGACTCTTCACTATCGACACTGGGGATTCATCATTGCCTCCTGATTGGTAGATTCTTTCAAGTGTTCGACTTCAACTCATTTATTCGCACTTGTTAGATTGTACTGGGGCACCTTGACGCTCATTTTCATTATTGGTGGGTTTTCTCGCGTTGGTTAACGGTATACATCATTGACCGGTAATCCAACGATTTCTCACATGGTCGACTTCAGCTCATTTATTCCCATTGTGTAGAATTGTGCCATAGTGATCGGTGAAGACCTCGGGTTGCATCAACATTTCTCGGTTCACTTTTGACAGTACATTCAGTTTCTACCAGTGATGCCGTTCACCCTTATATGTTGCAGTGTTAGTACAACAACATCCTATATGTTGGCTCCCGAGTTGTGTGA